>VZQC01000756.1:809854-886345 GCA_009823505.1 Rhizomys pruinosus | reverse complement strand
AAAAAAAAAAAAACTAGTGGGGTAATTGAAGAAAAATGATGAGTAGATGAATGAAAAGAAAAGAACTAAGGTGGCCCTGGGAGGCATCCACAGCGCTTGGGGTAAGGGGCTGTGCGAGCTGTAACGGTGCCTTTATCCAGTGAGAAAAAGGGGAAGCAGAAAACCCAGCTGATCATTTCTGATACTCAACAGGGCAGATGCAGTGTGCACTGGGAGACCAGTGTCCTCACCAAGCCTCTTGCACATGCGTGCCTGAGTCTCCCCTCTACTTTACAGCCCTTTGCAGCTCCCCATTCTCATTAATGCCTCAGTAAAAAAAAAAAATCTCTTCTCACATTTGCACCAACCAAGCTTCAATGGAGCCTTTGCATCTTGCAAGACTGGCTCTGCTTTTCCCTTTTAATCTTACTATCTACTTCCCTGGCTCTAATGACCCACTTTCTTCTTAGTTCTCTCCACTGCATTTGATGGACCTGGTGGGCAGACGTTGAAGCATGTGAGGCAACCAATAGGTGCCCCAGCCCTGGAAAATCAGACTAGAACATTTGTCCATTCACTGCGTGTTTATGATGAAGCTGAGGAATTCCTGGCCCTGCAATACCATTTTCTAGATACTGTGCTTCCAGGCTAGCACTGTGACAAGTCCAAGAGTTCACTGAGTTGTAATGGGATGGTTCAAACAAATGCAGTTTCCTATATTCTTCCAAGTGAAAAACTTAAAGAAATACTCATGAATTGTTAAGCTATTTTCTGATATGATTTGAAAACAAAATCCAGTCTAGACAGGTAAGGAAAGGACACAGGGGCTGTATGTGGTTGTGAAAGGAGACACGGGTGCCGGTCATGCTGCATGGAGGGTCAGCAATACACATGAAGGGTACTTATACATGGAACCGAAGGAGGTAAAAAACTATTGCGAGCTTCCTGTAGCATGCCCAAAATGGACAAACCACTGAAGGGTGGGCACCATCAACAACGCTAGCCTAAGAGGAGAAAGAATGAAAAACAAAGACCCTGAGGCCACAGCTATGAAGAGGTTTTTTTTTTTTTTATGAAGAGGTTTATGGAAGGAGAATGTGCAGAGGGAAGATTGAGAAGTGACAGTGAGGCAGAGCAAGAGCCAAGAGAGACACAGCATCGTCCCATCCCATGGGAGAGGTGGAGCATCCGCAGAGAAGCGGCGGCAGGTTTCTGAGGTTATAGATTTGAGACACCGACTTTTTTTTTTTTTTTTTGGGTATTTTTTAGACAGGGTCTCCCTTTAGTCCCAGCTGGCCTAGGGCTCACTCTGTAGACTAGGCTGGCCTTGAACTCACAGAAATCCGCCTCCCTCTGCCTCCCAAGTGCTAAGATTAAAGGCATGTGCCACCACACCCGGCTCCAACTTTCTAATTAGGCATGAAAGGACATAAATTGCCATTTAAGTTCTGTGTTAGAGCAAAGATCATTGAACTTCCACATGTCACTGGAGACTGCTCTGTCCATTCATATAAGCATTGACCACAGCTGCTTTCACGTTACAGTAGTAGAAATGAGTGCCTACAGCAGAGATCACATCACCCATGTTGCAACAGTAGTAACCATGTGACTTTTTAAGAACTTAAGAATTTAAGTTATGAATTTAATGAATTCTTCGTTAAGAATTTAAATGTTTATTGGCTGCCACTAAAAGGAAGATTTTTATGTTCTATTTTGACAATAATTCAGTTTAAAATCACTCTAAACTGAATAGGGTACCCCTCCTGATCCTTCTGTTGCTGTGTAACTCTCATCTGGAGAAGGAATCTTTTGGAGGTGATTGGGTTTAGGTGAGTCATGAGAACACAGCCCTCTGTGGGGACCGGGCCCTTATGAGAGACAGCAGCCTGCGAGCTTCCCTGGGCCTCCCTCCTTCCTCTTGTCCATTTGGGGACCGGGCCCTTATGAGAGACAGCAGCCTGCGAGCTTCCCTGGGCCTCCCTCCTTCCTCTTGTCCATTTGGGGACCGGACCCTTATGAGAGACAGCAGCCTGCGAGCTTCCCCGGGCCTCCCTGCTTCCTCTCGTCCATTTGGGGACCGGACCCTTATGAGAGACAGCAGCCTGCGAGCTTCCCTGGGCCTCCCTGCTTCCTCTCGTCCATTTGGGGACCGGACCCTTATGAGAGACAGCAGCCTGCGAGCTTCCCCGGGCCTCCCTGCTTCCTCTCGTCCATTTGGGGACCGGACCCTTATGAGAGACAGCAGCCTGCGAGCTTCCCTGGGCCTCCCTGCTTCCTCTCGTCCATTTGGGGACCGGACCCTTATGAGAGACAGCAGCCTGCGAGCTTCCCCGGGCCTCCCTGCTTCCTCTCGTCCATTTGGGGACCGGACCCTTATGAGAGACAGCAGCCTGCGAGCTTCCCCGGGCCTCCCTGCTTCCTCTCGTCCATTTGGGGACCGGACCCTTATGAGAGACAGCAGCCTGCGAGCTTCCCCGGGCCTCCCTGCTTCCTCTCGTCCATTTGGGGACCGGACCCTTATGAGAGACAGCAGCCTGCGAGCTTCCCCGGGCCTCCCTGCTTCCTCTCGTCCATTTGGGGACCGGACCCTTATGAGAGACAGCAGCCTGCGAGCTTCCCTGGGCCTCCCTGCTTCCTCTCGTCCATTTGGGGACCGGACCCTTATGAGAGACAGCAGCCTGCGAGCTTCCCCGGGCCTCCCTGCTTCCTCTCGTCCATTTGGGGACCGGACCCTTATGAGAGACAGCAGCCTGCGAGCTTCCCCGGGCCTCCCTGCTTCCTCTCGTCCATTTGGGGACCGGACCCTTATGAGAGACAGCAGCCTGCGAGCTTCCCCGGGCCTCCCTGCTTCCTCTCGTCCATTTGGGGACCGGACCCTTATGAGAGACAGCAGCCTGCGAGCTTCCCCGGGCCTCCCTGCTTCCTCTCGTCCATTTGGGGACCGGACCCTTATGAGAGACAGCAGCCTGCGAGCTTCCCTGGGCCTCCCTGCTTCCTCTCGTCCATTTGGGGACCGGACCCTTATGAGAGACAGCAGCCTGCGAGCTTCCCCGGGCCTCCCTGCTTCCTCTCGTCCATTTGGGGACCGGACCCTTATGAGAGACAGCAGCCTGCGAGCTTCCCCGGGCCTCCCTGCTTCCTCTCGTCCATTTGGGGACCGGACCCTTATGAGAGACAGCAGCCTGCGAGCTTCCCCGGGCCTCCCTGCTTCCTCTCGTCCATTTGGGGACCGGACCCTTATGAGAGACAGCAGCCTGCGAGCTTCCCCGGGCCTCCCTGCTTCCTCTCGTCCATTTGGGGACCGGACCCTTATGAGAGACAGCAGCCTGCGAGCTTCCCTGGGCCTCCCTGCTTCCTCTCGTCCATTTGGGGACCGGACCCTTATGAGAGACAGCAGCCTGCGAGCTTCCCCGGGCCTCCCTGCTTCCTCTCGTCCATTTGGGGACCGGACCCTTATGAGAGACAGCAGCCTGCGAGCTTCCCCGGGCCTCCCTGCTTCCTCTCGTCCATTTGGGGACCGGACCCTTATGAGAGACAGCAGCCTGCGAGCTTCCCCGGGCCTCCCTGCTTCCTCTCGTCCATTTGGGGACCGGACCCTTATGAGAGACAGCAGCCTGCGAGCTTCCCCGGGCCTCCCTGCTTCCTCTCGTCCATTTGGGGACCGGACCCTTATGAGAGACAGCAGCCTGCGAGCTTCCCTGGGCCTCCCTGCTTCCTCTCGTCCATTTGGGGACCGGACCCTTATGAGAGACAGCAGCCTGCGAGCTTCCCCGGGCCTCCCTGCTTCCTCTCGTCCATTTGGGGACCGGACCCTTATGAGAGACAGCAGCCTGCGAGCTTCCCCGGGCCTCCCTGCTTCCTCTCGTCCATTTGGGGACCGGACCCTTATGAGAGACAGCAGCCTGCGAGCTTCCCCGGGCCTCCCTGCTTCCTCTCGTCCATTTGGGGACCGGACCCTTATGAGAGACAGCAGCCTGCGAGCTTCCCCGGGCCTCCCTGCTTCCTCTCGTCCATTTGGGGACCGGACCCTTATGAGAGACAGCAGCCTGCGAGCTTCCCTGGGCCTCCCTGCTTCCTCTCGTCCATTTGGGGACCGGACCCTTATGAGAGACAGCAGCCTGCGAGCTTCCCCGGGCCTCCCTGCTTCCTCTCGTCCATTTGGGGACCGGACCCTTATGAGAGACAGCAGCCTGCGAGCTTCCCCGGGCCTCCCTGCTTCCTCTCGTCCATTTGGGGACTGGACCCTTATGAGAGACAGCAGCCTGCGAGCTTCCCCGGGCCTCCCTGCTTCCTCTCGTCCATTTGGGGACCGGACCCTTATGAGAGACAGCAGCCTGCGAGCTTCCCTGGGCCTCCCTGCTTCCTCTCGTCCATTTGTCTTTATGTTGTGCACAAAGGAAATAGTTACTAAAATTTACAGAGATTTTCAAAGACTTGCTAAGCCCTTCATTTTCTAGCCTTTAAAATGAAGATTGTAAGTTCTTCATCAATAAATTTATCTCCCACAATTGAAAAAGGAATCCCACATTTCCAGAAAGATAGGACAGGTCATTTTGTTAACATTAAAGAAAGCTTCATTACTAGTAATATAGTTGATATTATATATTATGACTAAATAGATCATGCTATTATCTCTTTAAAAATATGTCAGAATGAAAATGAAGACAATTTGGGCTACTTAACTCACATCAGAGGTCAGTCACCTTACATCCCATTCACCATGACCAATAGTATACACTGTGGATAGGTGATATCAAGGACCTTGCTTTCCAGTTAGTAAAGGATCCAGGCACATTGGATAGAGTGCTACGCTAAGTTGTGCTATGCTGAGTTGTGCATGTACTGAAAGCAGCCCTATCGTACTGGTACTTACCAATTTTCTCAGTTCCTGGTTGGAAACAATAATAACATTCGGTGGGTCCCCTATGGCAGTGGCTGCACCTCCAATGTTTGTGAAGATTACTTCTGCAATCAGGACTTGCCGTGGATCAAGATTGAGGGCCTCGCATAACCTGCCACGAATGTGAGAAGGGTCATCACTCCACTATTCCTATCAGAAAAGGCCTGTGTGTGATCCGAATGTTTAAAGCACCTGCTTGTGGAAAGAAGGCACACACATGCGCGCACGCACACACACACACACCTGTGAGAAGGGCTATGCTAGGAATAACCAATTGCATCAACATTCCCAGGTACCTCTGATTATAAGAATTGTATTTCTTTTTTAATATTTTATTATTTTTATTTTATGTATATGAATGTATGTAAGTGCACCCATATCATGCACTGCCTATGGAGGTCAGAAGAGGACAAGCACTGGATACCCTGGAACTGGGAATTATACAGTTATTAGCCACTATCTAGGTGCTTGGAACTGAACCCCAGTGAAGGGAAGAGTTTGAGGAAGGTAAATGGAATCCAGTCATCAGATGCCGTAAGTCAGGAGAGTGCTGGACAGTCAGAAACCACCAATATTTAACCTGTTGATGTAGTCCTTTATCTGTCTTCCCCTTTCCTGATAAGACCCTAAGCTCTCCCCTCATCCTTTCCTTTAACTACAAAGCATGAACTTCTTCCTTAGCTATAGATATCCACCCTGACTGCGTGAGACTTGTCTTGAGTTCTTTGGAATACTACAAGCCTGCTCTGCAGAACACTAAGCCCTGAGAGTAGGTGGAAGATGACAATGTAGAACGCCATAGGCAAAGAACTCTTGGTACCAGATGGTCTGTAATGTATCCCCCATGACAGCCTATCTCCTGAGAAGCAAGATCCACCTCTTCTAATTCCCCATGGTGTTTCAGAGCTATGGTGACACCATCACTTGTATAATGGTCTGCAGTCACACTAGTTGGACTCAAATGCAATCACTATGCTCCAGCAGAGGAGTGACATTGTCCCTTACCATTTTGTGGATGTGAGAAAGAAGCTTTGAGCCAGGTGGTGCAGCCAGAACCCACCCTTGCCCTGAAACAGGCCCCGATATCCACTGTGGAAGTGCTCTACACACCTTATAGTGACAGGGGTGAAGAGGAGCATGGTGGTGACATTGTCTAAGAAGGCAGACAGGACAGCAGCAATGAAACAAAGCATGATGATCATGGCCCACACTCTTCCTCGAGAAAGTCGGTATGCCTAGGACACATGGGAAGAAACAAACCAGAATCATCAGTTCACACACAGATGCTATTTTACACTAATGACTCCAGAGAACAGGGACCAAAATAAATTTTCATATAAACGTATCACCATAAAAATGATAAGTGAGCTGATACACATGCTAGTTGGCTTGATTTAACTTGACACGTTGTGCATATGTGCAGTGAAACATATACCCCAAATCATTTACCAATTAAAATTATGATTTGTCAATTAAAATAACAGTTGTAATAGAGGCTGGAGAGATGGCTCAGTGGTTAAGAGCACTGGCTACTTTTGCAGAGGACAGGGGTTCAGTTCCGAGCACATGACAGCTAACCACCATCCTGGACACCAGGTCCAGGGGACTTGATGCCCTTCTCTGGTCTCTGTGGACATTGCATGTACATGGTGCACTTACATACATGCAGGAAAAGCTTTCAAACATGTAAAACAAAAATAAATTAATTAATTTAAAAAATAATAGCAATAATAATTTTTAATGACTTTTAAGGGGCTAGTACATAGCCCACTGACAGAACACATACTCCCTATGCTCTAGTTTCTCTTCCATTGCTGTGACAAAACACTCTGACTGACACCAACTTGGGGAGGAAAGGGTTTATTCGGCTCACATCTCCTGGGTCACAGTTCATGACTCAGGGAGCCCAAGGCAGGAACTCAGGGTAGGAACCTGGAGGCAGGAACTGAAGCACAGGCTATGGAGGAATGCTGCTTACTGGCTTTCTCCTCTGGCCTATGCCCAGCCTTCCTTCTTATATGGTACACAACAACCTGCCCAGGGTGGCACCACCCACAGTGGGCTGGGCCCTCCCACATTGCCCAACAATCAAGACTACTCCACAGACATGGCCACAGGCCAGTCCAATGGAGCCAATTCCCCAATTGAGGCTCCCTCAACCCAGGTGTGTCAAGTTGACACTAAAGCTATCCAGCACACCCTGAATGCAAAGCCCTTGTTCAATCCCCAGAGGAGTAAATAAATACAATCTTTACAAGATTAAAGAAACAAACATGATTTTCCCTTATTTAAAAATCATGATTGTGTATGTGCACAGTATCTAGAAAGTAATTGTTGGAATTATTTCACCAAAAGGCAGAGCAATCAGAAGCTGATGGCTTGAAATATTCAGAGACTCTAATATGCAAAACAAGTTTTGATGTGTAGCTTTCACCAGCCAATTTAAATAACATTATACAAATATGCAACCTGAGAACACTTTGCCTTGATGCCTTTCTTTGTGCATAGGAAGGCTGAAGGTGTTCTTGGACCCATGGTTAGCAACTATGTCCAGGCTTCCTGAAGCAGCTTTGAAAGGAGGATGAAACTTTACATGATATTTCAATTTACTAGATATATAACATTAGAATAATAAATCTGTCAACTAATTAGTATAAAACTATTAAATGAAATATCATACCTACCTTTATAGCACAGTAATCAAAAAATCCGGTTTCTGAAAATATGGCTACTAAGATCATCTAAAGAGAAAGAGAAAAAAATGTGGAGATTCTCTTAGCAAAATACCACAATGGAACAATGTTTCATGATCAATTATGAGTTTGAGGCTGCACATCACCAAGCCGCTCCTTGAGGAGCATCTGCCATGTCTCTCTTACTGCCTCCTTCAGTGGAACCTCTTCCTATTGGCTTTTGTGCATATTTTTTGTCCTGTCCCCAAGGCATGGTATCATGCCATCAATCCCCACAACAAACATCAAATGCTGTTAACACTCTGTTTTATAGAACAGAGAGAGACACATGGCTTGGCCAGTCTCAAAGCTAGAAGCAGGGAAGGTGATACTCCAGCAGGCACCTTCACCTAATTATCTCCATAGTCTAAGTGCTCATCTTGCAGAGGACCCGGGTTCGATCCCCAGCACCCACATGGCGGCTGAGAACCGTCTGAAACTCCAACTCCAGGAGAACTCCAGCTCCAGGGGAATCCGACGCCCACTTCTGACCTCCGCGGCATTGCACGACACGGGTGCACAGACTTGCATGCAGACAATACATTCGTACACATACAGAAATAAATAAAATTAATAAAAAAAAATAGTCAAAATGTGCTTCCTATTGTAATTCAACTGATTTTTTTTTCTTGCAAATTCAGTGACCATAAGCAAGCGTGTTGGTGTCACGTGACCGGCTTCCAGGCCTTGGCACCAGGAGCACTTCCACGCCTGTGCTTCTACTGATGGCACTGAGAGCAGCCATCCCATGGGCTGACAGAGACAATGTCTCAGTTACTATGTGTTTAAGCCACCAGAAATTTCCACACGTCTGAACCTGATGGAAGGTTTTCTGTTTGTTAAGAGATAGAAAACATCATTCAATTTTTAAACTTACAGACATCTAATATGGCCAACTTTTATTCAGATGCCCAATCCCTATATTCTTCCTAGGGCGAACACAAAGGTTCACTCCTCCATGAAGTTCAAGCCCAGAGCACAGTCCTGCCTTCTTCCTGCCCTTCTGCACTCCCCTCACATTATCACGTGTTGACATTGGAATGAGAATGTGCAGCCTGAGGCTTTCTGCCACAAAAGTATACTTAATTTACCATTCTGCACTTCAGGGTTCTCATTTCACCTCTGGATGTTTTTTACCTTGTAAGGTTGCTATGAAAGTTTCATGAAATTACATAAAACAGTTGGCAGATCGAGGGCCCAATATTGTCTTTCAAATAAACTTTTTAAGACAAAAATGTTCCAAAATCACTTTGGACTCAATACCAACCTTTTCTAGAGCAGCTTTCTGGCCCAAGAGGCCCCCATGGGGCTGTTTCTAACATGTGGCCCTTCATGGGAACATAAGAACTCTGGTGTGGGTAGCTGCCTGTGTGGCCTTCTAGTGTCGAGGGGAACCATTCCAACATTATCTGACAGAACAGGGACTGAGGCAAGGTTCCCAGGAAATAAATCAGGTAAAGCAGAGCCTAGTAATGTACACTTTGTGCTACCCTATGCTATCAACATCATAAAACCTGTAAGTACTTGCTGGACTGATTTTAATTGATAAAAAGAAAAAGTATTAAGCCATTTTATGGGCTGAATTGTGCCCATCCTCTTAAAAACTCATATGCTGAAGTCCTAAACTCTACCACTTCAGACCGTAGCTGCACTTAGAGACAGGGCTTTTAGGGGAGCTGTCAAGTTAGATGAGATCAATGCAGTGGACTTTAATAGAATGAGAGCCATGCCTATAAGATGAGAGATTAGGACACAGGCACACAGATGGAAGAGCCTGTCAGGACACAGAGAAGACAGGTGGATACAGAAAGCCAAGAAGAGGTGCATCAGTGGAAGCTAGCCCTGCCTGCACCTCGGCTCAGACACCAGCCTCTTTAGCTATGAGAGATGAATTTCATTCTTTAAGCCACAAAGTCAGTGATGCTTCATTATGCCCATTCTAGCAGACCAGTACACCATTTGACTGTTCTAAAAGTAACATATTACTGACATCTGCCTCCTTGCTCCATCCAGATGTCCAAAGCCTATGCATTTTTCAGCACCCAACACAGATGTTGGTTCTTCCGTGAAACCTGAGTTCTGAGCACAGCTCCACCTTCCTACACGGAGAGAATGGCAACACTGCATCGGGTCACTTTTAACCCTGACTTAGTTAAAAAAAAAAATCTGCCAGCCTTGCAAGGAATAGATGCCAGCAAAGAAATGAGGATAGAGGATTAGAGAGAGAACTCAGTGGTTGAGAGCACTTACTGCTGTTGCAGAGGACCGGGGTTTGATTCCCAGTACCCACATGATGATTAACCACCATCTGTGACAACAGGTCAAAGGGATCTGATGCCCTCTTCTGGCCTCCAGGGACATTTGTACACACATGGTATGCATACAAAGAATCAAGCACACACACATACACTCAAAATGATAATAAATAAAATCTAGCCATATGTGGTGGCACACACATTTAATCCCAGCACTCAGGAGGCAGAAGCAGGAGGATCTCTGTGAGTTCAAGGCCAACCTGATCTACATAGCAAATTCCTGGCCATCTAGGACTAGAGGGAGACCCTGTCTCAAAAAAGACTAAATAAATAAATAAAATCTTTGGAAGGAAGAAAAGAGGGGAAGGGAGAGAGAAAGGGAAGGAGGAATGGAGGAAGGAAAGAAGGGAGGAAAAGATGAAGGAAAGGAAGAAGGAAGGAAGGAAGGAAGGAAGGAAGGAAGGAAGGAAGGAAGGAAGGAAGGAAGGGAGAAAAGGAGGATGAAGGGAGGGAGGGAAGGAGGGAGGGAGGATGACTAGTTCTCCTCAAAATGGGCTTCCTCCCAGTGTAGGTCAAATCAAACTTTGAAGAGCTTCAAAGTTTGACTTGACTGAAGACCAGCTAAAGAGCAGGAATTTGGCCTTGGCAAATTCCACCTTTTCTAGTTGTGACTCTTGTTTTACACTAATCTACTTTTGAGTTTAAGTTTCTCTCCTACAAATTGGCCTAGGATTCTTCACAGCATAGAAAGGCCATTTCATAATAAGATAAATTGGGGGGCTGGAGAGATAGCCTAGCGGTTAAGAGCACCGANAAGCCCAAATTAGAAAGGCTCATCCGGGGCTGGAGAGATAGCCTAGCGGTTAAGAGCACCGACGCTCTTGCAGAGGACCCGGGTTCGATCCCCAGCACCCACATGGCGGCTAAGAACCGTCTGTAACTCCAATTCCAGGAGAACTCCAGTTCCAGGGGAATCCGAGACCCTCTTCTGACCTCCGCGGCATTGCACGACATGGGTGCACAGACCTGCATGCAGACAGTACATTCATACACATACAAAAATAAATAAATAATTTAAAAAAATTAAAAAAAAAAGATAAATTGGCAAACACTGCAACTATCACTTAGAGACATTTTTTCTTTATATAATTAAAATTACTTTTCCAATCACTGAAACTGTTGCATGGTTCATTTATTTGGAGTATGCCATTCTTTATCTGGAGGGTAATAAATCAAAGAGTGTCCAACTGCTGTAAATGGTGATTATTATTTCATTGTTCAACAAGGCTTACAGTGGAATTCTCCAGTCAACTAACCAGACTACCAGTCATTCTGCCCTCCTTCAGAGAAATTAGCTGCACTAACATTTCTCAATCAAGCCCTAACTGTCAAGAGATATGACATCTTTAGTGTAATGACAGGATCAACAGCCACAGTGGCAAAGTGAAGGACCCAGGCTTGGAGCCATGTCCTGCTGAGAGGACTCTAATTACCATGCCGAACAGCAGGGCCAGAGTCTCAAAATCAATCCACTCCACCACATGGGTCAGGCTGGGTCTCTGCAATCAAAGCACAAATTTGCCAATTAATCCCATGCATCAACCTCCTGGGGAAAACTCTAAAAATGTGATGTCCTTACTGCAAACCCACACATTGGGCCAAAGTTGGAAATACACCTCCATTTACTTGCCTTTGAAATTGGATTATATCATTGCTGATAACATTCCTAACCCAGTGCATCTGTAACATCAAAACTATGCATGAAATCAGAGAAGAATATAGCCTTGCCACCAGCTACTCTAGGAAAACCAGCACCTGAATCACAGGTTCCGTCTGCTCATGTCTTCCTCACTGAAATGCATGAGTGGAAGATCCCTGTCCTGTTCTCCAAATGCCACCAACACAGTGTGAGGCTGGAGTCCAGCATATTGGAAATAGGTAGCTCACTGAGTGGTCCAGGGGGCTTCCTACTGCATGTGTACCTATGTACCTATGTGTACCATGTGTACCTATGTACCATGAAGGCACTTTTCCAAATGCCATACTTATGAGAACAAGAGGCCAACTCTTATTGGACTGGAGGCAACCCTATGCTAGCCAGAATGGCACTTCCTATGAGCTAGATGTCAGCCTGGCTAGCCCCCTCTAGCCTGTTAGCAGCTTTAATTTCCTGGTGTCGTTTTCCTGAGATCAGCACCCCTCAGTCCATTCCTGCACATCCTCATTTAACCATGAACTCTTCCTGGATGAATCAGACCTTGGTCCTTTCCCAGAATGATAAAAACTCTAGCATGTGAGAGAAGTTTGCTCTCTCCCCTTTAAATCAAAAGAAAACTCATCACAAATAACTAACTCAATACATCTCCCCATATAGTTATTTGAACAATTCATTTGGGGTTAGTTAAATTTTCTGTCAGTAGTTTTCAGGAAAAAAAGTCCATCAAACTATAGTTGCTTACAGTCCAGTTCTACACTGTGGCCCCTTGGGAGGGTCTGAGTGTGGTGCCTGCAAAGTCCCTTCAACAACTCTGCCTCCCTTTCCTAGGAAGGCTCGGGCTCCTTCAGTCCCCTTCACGTAGTTCCCATATCCCTGCCAAGTGGACACCATTACTCACATGCAGGCATCTTCACAGCCTGTGAGGCGGCAGGGAAGAACCTCCCCCACCCCCACCCCTGCCCCACCCCACCCCTGCCCCACTAGCTCCACCTCCATATCTCCTGGCTGGATTCCCAAGAGCTCACAGCAATAAATTCATCTCTAATACCACGTGGCCACACACTGGGCATATGCATGACTGAGGATCCTTTCTTTAGTCCAAATGAAAACATAACTACCCGGATGAGTGTGTGATGACATCAAGTGACAACTGCTCTTTTTTCCCCCCTTTGATTTTTTGAGACAGGGTCTCTCTAGTTCATGCCTCTAGCATAGTTTGTGGGCAAAAAAATGGATGTAGCATATAAAAGAATTAAAAGCACAAAATCAACCTAAACCCTGGAGTATCCCTGGGTCTGACATTGCATCAAGTGGAAGCCAGTGAATCAAACATCACAACTTACATCACCAACCACAGCCAGTGCGGCCAAGGCTGCAAGAGCTCCCAGCATGGCTGCCAGAGTTCTGTGGACAATCTGGAAGGAAACAAGAAGGGATTTCATTCTGGTTCACATGGAATTACCTCAGAAGTTTATGTTGATGTGTCTGTCCTGTTTGCATACCACACCAGTCAAGTGATAAACAAGTCAAATGATAAATAAGTCTGCCTTTAATGAAAGCTGCTTTCATTTCCTGAATAACATTTGGCCCTGATAAAAGAGTTTAAAGTTGGATAAAGTTTGTCAAGGAAGTCTGCAGTAAATTATCGTTAATTATTTACTATATACTTCCTAGGCAACTGCACCTTTAGTTAACAGCATAAATCGATTTTCCTCAGTTAAACCAAAGGTACATAGCTGAATGCTTGATTTAACTGAGACTTCAGAATTATCACTGAATTCCAAGAGGCTCTTTTCTATTAATTATAACCGAACTGGACATGGAACTTCTAACACTAAATATATTAGAAAACCTGAGCCCTCACACACCCCTGATGGAAATACGAAATGGTAAAGCAACTGTGGAACACAGTTTTGCAGCAATTCCTTAAACAGCTAAGCATAAGTTTTCCCTGTAATTTAACAATTCTACTAGGAATCTACCGAGCCTAAATGAAAGCATGTATCCACATAAAGCATAAATGTTCTGAAAAGTTAGTTTTCAAGTAACTTCATGCCTCCTTTTTAGATAGTCAATGTTAAGATTTTTAGGAGTTACTATATTTGTTTTAAATACAAATGTCAAAATTGTAACAAACTGCTACTAAATTGCAATGATTCCATTCATTGGTAGCCTGCTTTTCAGCTGATGACATGTGCTAACTCCTCTTCCTTATGTGATGCTTAGGTGACTCTAGGAAGCAGCCAGGACAGAATTTATCCTCAGTATTCCAACCTGGTGGAAGAAGCCTGAAATTGAGGAAGCTGAGAATCAGAACTAAGGCTTTCCCCTCAGCATCCCTCTCCTTTACAAAGACAGTTCCAGCCTTAATGTATCTTTTACTTTCAGTTGCTTATGCCTTCCATTAACACTTCATGAGTTGAACATGTAGTGGTAGGTTTGCAAATAGACACATAGAAAAAAGGAAGGTGCTACGGTTTGAACATGTCCTCCAAATTCATATTTTGATGGTATTAGAAGATGGGGCCTTTCAGGGTTGGAGTGATGGCTCAGTGGTTAAGAGCACCAGCTGCTCTCGGGCTGGAGAGATGGCCTAGCAGTTAAGAGCGCTGACCGCTCTTGCAGAGGACCCGGTTTCAATCCCCAGCACCCACATGGCGGCCGAGAACCGTCTGAAACTCCAATTCCAGGAGAACTCCAGTTCCAGGGGAATCCGACACCCTCTTCTGACCTCCGTGGCATTGCACGTCACAGGTGCACAAACCTGCATGCAGACAACACATTCATACACATACGGAAATAAATAAAATTAAAAAAAAAAAAAGAGCACCAGCTGCTCTTACAGAAGACCCAGGGTTGATTCCCAGCCCCCACGTGGTGGATAACAACCATTTGTAACTCCAGTTCCAGGGGAATCCAACACCCTCTTCTGACCTCTGTGGGCACCGCATGACACGCGTGCACACACAGGCCATACACTCGTACACATAAAATTGAAAAATAAATACATAAATAATAAATAGAAGCCGAGGCCTCTGGAATGTAGTTAAGACTGGATAGTGGTGGTTCCCATGGGGGCAGGAGTGGCTTTGCTCAGAGCAAGAAGACGCTTCCAGTCATCACGGGTTGCCCTCTGCCATGTGAGGATTCGGCAAGAAGGTCCTCACCAAATGTGGCGCCATGTTCTTAGATTTTTCAGCCTCCAGAACTGTGAGCCAATTAAACATTCACTCTCCATAAATTGCCTAATTTGTGGTAGTTTATTAAAGTGACAGAAAATGGCCTAAGACAGGAAATAAAGGCATTGTGTAAAGGACAGACAGACAACACCAGGTGCCATCTCCAATCCTACATGTCATGCTGGTTTCTTCTAATTTAATCTTTGGTTAACTTTCCAAAAAAAGAAGACTTTCCATAAAAAATACCTGACTGTGCCGAGCGCAGTGGCATACACCTTTAATCCCAGCACTTAGGAGGCAGAGGCAGGCAGATCTCTGAGTTCAGGGCCAACCTGGTCTACATAACAAGTTCCAGGACAGCTGGGACTAAAAAAGGGAGACCCTGTCTCAAAAAGACAAAAAGACAAAAAAAAAAAAAAAAGCCTGACTGTTAGTCACTGGTCAGCTGAATTGAACAGCAGCCAAATTCCCATCTTTTATTATGCATCTACTGTGTGCCTGGCACTGATTAAATATCTTAAAGATACCATTTCATGTCTTTTTCAGAACAACCCTATGAAGTAGAAACTACCATTTCCCTGTTTTGCTGATGAAGAAAGAATCTCAGTCACAAAGGAGATGCAGAGTCAGAACTCAGACCAGCATTTTCCCACCCCAGAGCACCTCTCCCTCTGGGGTTAAAGGGAAGTGTTTAACCATTGGTAAGGCCAAAGGGAAATTTTTCACAAAGGGGAGCTGGAGAGACGCCTCAGTGGTTAAAAGCACCTGCTGTTCTTGCAGAACACCCAGGTTCAAATCCCAGCCCCACATGGTGGCTGAGAAACGTCTTTAACTCCAGCTCCAGGGGAATCCGACACCCTCTTCTGACCTCCGTGGCAATGCACGACACGGGCGCACAAACCTACATGCAGACAGTACATTTATATACATACAAGAATAAATAAAAATTAAAAAAGAATAAGAGACTGCACACTGTGTGTCCCTGAATAGGATTCCTATATTAAACCTCGCCCAAAGACCATTGCAGAAGAGGATGCAGAAAGCCTATAAGAGCCAGGGTTGGTCCACGAACACAGGGAAACAGGGGGCTTTCAGGCCACTGGAAGATTGCTCATGGGAACTTGCAGCAATGGTGGCAACACGCACGAGACCTATGCCAACTCAGTCGGACAAGGGCCCAGCACAGGGAGAGGGAAATGGGCAGCCAGCTGCAGCCCTAGCCTGGGAACTGGTGGCCACTGATTACTGCTGGGTAGGAAAGAGTACATCTTGAAAAGCTCTCCATAGGCTGACTAGACTCCAGTGGAGGAATTTGCACTGAAGGACATCTGAGTACAAAAGCAACCAGATAGGACTTAGCATGTGTGACAGGATGCATGAGGTCCAGGAGGCCTGGGTGGACGAGGGGGACCAGATAGGACTTAGCACGTGTGACAGGATGCATGAGGTCCGGGAGGCCTGGGTGGAGGAGGAGGTCTAAATTTGATTAAGAACTATTATGTGAAATGCACAAAAAATCAATAAAAATGTTAAAAGAGAAAAGAAATTGGGGAAAATATCCCATTTGTAATAATATATTAGGAGTAATCCTAACTAAGGAAGTAAAGCACCTTTACAATGAAAACTTTAGAACTTCGAAAAAGGAAAACAAAGACGATAGTAGACAATGGAAAGAACATCCATAGTCCTGGCTTCTTAAGGATTTACAATTACTGAGACAAGAAAGCATAAAATTAAGAACAGGCTGAGACCCTAAATTTCTAAGCAAGAAGTTAGTTGCTCATTTCTAAATGATAATATTGTTTTATTTTTGACACTAAACTTTGGAGCAGCTTCTTAGGAAACCTGTTTGAAAGAATTGATGTTGTACTACATGTTAGGTTGGTTGCCCCATCTTGTGTAGGAAATAGATTTTATCTTTTTCTTGAGTTCCTTTACTTTTGTAATTGTACTTGTACCTTTAAAAAATGCTACAGTATTTTTTTAATGTTTAAAATGTGACTTGTGTATAGAACATTGTAAATGGTTAAAAGACAATGTGAAAATACTACAACCTAAAAAGAATTCAAGTCACAAGTGTTTTACTTGAGTGATATGCTTTTGGTTTAATTTGGGACACTTTTAGATGGAAACTTAATTTGTATTTATAGTAATCTTTGAAGAGCTTGGAAATAAATTTTTTCTAACAAGTCATGGCCACCTAATTTTTCACAAAGTTGTCAAAAACATGCAGCAGGTAAAAAAGACAGCCCATTGAACCAATGGTGCTGACAAAATTGGACATCCACCTGAAGAAAAATGAAATTAGATTCACATTTCACTCTGTACAAAAATCAATTCAAAGTAGATCAAAGAACTTAAAACTTGAAATGCTAAACCAGCTAAAGGAAAATACTTCAAAATATAGTTATAGGCAAGAACTTTCTGAGTAGAAACCAAACCAGAACAACTGCTCATTCCTATCTGTAACTTATTACTCTGTGATCACCATCTTCTATCTCCCTGTCTCCTCCCCTCCCTTCTACCCTACCCTCCCCAGACTCCATTACCCACTATTCAACACTAAACATCTGTGAGGTCAGCATTTATGTTCACACATGAGGGAGATCACTGGAGATCACATCTTTCTGTACCTAGCTTGTTTCGCTTGACATAATGATCCCCAGTTCTACCATGTTGCTGCAGATGACAAAATTTCATACTTTTTATGGCTGAATAAGATTCCATTATGTCATTAATCAGCTGGTGAACATTTAGGTTGTTTTCTTGTCAATTGTGCTACAGAAACCATGGGAGTGCAGGTGTCTCTGATTCCCTGGTTGAAAGGCATTACATAGAACTGTTCCAGTTGATCAAAACTGCTTCTTGATGCACTATGCATTAAAAGGTAATGAAAGCTTTGTGAAAGATAAGAATTTAAGCATTATGCTTAAGCTCATGAACTCTCCACATAAATGCATCCCACTCAGAAATTCTAGATTATTTTAGAGACAGCACTTGTGAACTACAATTTTCCCCCCATATTTTCTGTGCATTTTATGTAGTACAGAAACATAATGGCCCTCAGAATCAACACTGAAATGCAGTGGTGCTCAGAGTGCATCTTAACAGAATGCAAGAGCTTTCTAAGTCATCTTCGTATAATGCAGGCAAAGTTGTTTTCAGTTATGTATAGGAAGCTAGTCTAAGAAATGCAAGACACACAATTCTGAAAGGTATGGCAGTGACTGGGCCCCTGCTAGCATGAGCAGGTTTCGCTGATTTGTTCTAGAACAGATTTCAAAGGTGGTAAGTAAATTCTCACTTTAATTGCAAAGCCTGTAACCTAGCTCACAGCTCCTTATACTGTGGGTCACAGCCCAAAATGGGATCAAATAACGGAAAGAGTGTTGTGAAAAATTTACCAGTAGTAAAAGGTTTCTGAATACACAACAACCAAATATTATTTCAGAATCAACCCATGATGAAACCCAGGTGTTTATGTGAGTGCACTCGAGTATTGTCACATGATTGTGACTTCAGGGTGCCTGCAGTCACATCACATAGTGTCCATGAACACAGATCAGACTCAGTGCCACTGTGAGTTATAAACTGCAGTGCTTTAACTGCACACACAAAGTTTTCTACCCTTACAAGATCATAACGCTTTGACTACAATAAACACTTTATTTTCCTACTATCCCTCCTCACCATATAATTATCAAATTAATAAATCTTCCGATTATATTGCATTAGAATGCTTGATTTTTAAAGTTGTTCTTTGAATTGCTGACTTATTCATTTAATGAGCTGGGCGTGGTGGCACACGCCTTTAATCCTAGCACTTGGGAGGTAGAGGCAGGCAGATTTCTGTGAATTCAAGGCCAGCCTGGTCTACAGAGAGTTCCAGGACAGCTGGGGCTACAGGGAGACCCTGTCTCAAAAAGACCAAAAAAAAAAAAAAAATTAATGAATGTTGGCATGAGGTTAGGACAAAATTTCCAGCAATCTCTGAAATGGCCCTAAATTTACTTCTGCCATTTTTTACTACATAGCATAGATAATTGCAAAGCTGCAATCTCAGCATTTACAATTATAAAATCAAAATATCAATTGACTCTGAAAAATGTTGATGATGTTTTACATCCTGTAGTATCAAATATTCAACCACAATCTACCTTTGATGTAAAAATAAACAAGAGCACTCGTTACATTAGTATATAAGTTTTATTTCATCTTTAATAGATTATAATATAAAAGAATTGTTTTAAAATAAATTTATGATTTATTAGCCATAAATATTTTATTTGTTTACCTATTTTATAGACATATTCATAGATTGTGTAAACATTTCTTTCATGAAAAAAGGACTGTAAGTGGAAAAAGTTTAAGATCCAGCCAACAACTTAAAGGACCACAGGTTGTTGCGTTCCATGTAGATGCTACCTGCCAGCTATTGTGGCAAGACCTTAGAGTAAAGCAAGAGAATATAGCAGCTATGGTGAGAAGGAAAGTCAGTACAAATGCTCAGAACCTAAATCTCACCTTCACTTGGAATCTGTTTCCTCTGGGCCCTGCCTCACCCCATCTTCAGATGAAAATGATCCCAAGTGTGTGCTCCAGCAATCCAGAATCTCTAACTGCTGGCATTCTGCCCAGCCTAGACTCAATGGTCCTCTCACAGGTGATGCTGGAGACTCACAGGTGCACATCTGTCTTGCATATTCAAGTATGTCATCCTCTCCAAGAGGGCATATGCTCTGCAGTGCTCCCCAAATCCCAGCTGCTAGCTAGAACCCCCTTCCAACAGCCATCAGGATTCTGGGCATAGAGCTCATACTTGTAATTCCAGCCCTTAGGAGGCTAAGACAGGAGAATCACCTTGAGTGAGTTCCTACACAGTGAGTTCTAAGCAGCCTGGGCTATCCAGTGAGACCCTGTCTCTAGCCCTCCCCTTCAAAGAAAGAATGAGTAGGTGAAAGAATGGAGAATTCCATATGCTCACAGTGAGATAAATCAAAGGGCTCTTCCCCCGGGAACAGTGGGGCAGGAGATAAGCACTATTAAGCACTGCTGACTACTATTGATAGTGTTAAATGCTAATAACACTGATAGTTCTATGTTAAGCTTTAGTTACGTCTTTATTGTGAACACCCATTTAAGGTTTTCTCCAAATGATTAGAACTAAGAGTAGCCATTTGGCAGGCCCTTCCTTTGTGCCTGCAGTCTTGACTAGGGTATTGTCAGGCAAGCAGTCCCTTTATTGGCAAACGGCCACACTGTGATCATGACAGCCCAGCTGTTTTAGATAATTTACAGTCACTTTAAGGGCACTTTAACAGCTGCAGAGGACCACTACAACTGCAATGGAAGACACACTTGCTGTGATCACTCTGGACAACCTGCATCAGTCTTAGAAAGCAGCATTCTACCAGCACGTGGGAGGTGAGGGCAGGAGGATCAGGAATCCAAGATCATCCTTCAGGATTTGCAGCCTTACTGAAGGAAGCACAGCACCGGGGGAGGCTTTTGGAGCTTATAGCCTCAGCACACTTCCACTTTCCTCTCTCTGCTTCATGTCTGCAGTTGAAGATGTGATCCCTGAGCCTCTGGCTCCTGCTACCATGCCTGCCACTTGCTGCCATGCTTCTCCACAATGACAGAGTCCTTCCTCTGGAACCATCAGCCAAAATAAATGTTTGTTCTATAAGTTGCCTTTGGTCATGGTGTTTTATCACAGCAACAAAAAAGTAACTAACACAGGTAATAAGAGTGCTTCTCTGGGATCACACAAGCCTGCAGAAGCCTTAATGCAACAAGTATAGACCCAACAAAAGCTAAGGGTGGGTAGAGTTGGAGCTATGAATCTACCCTCATGCCCCACAGCACTGGTCCTTATGTGAGAAAAGCTGTTCAGCTTCAAACCCTGCATCACAGGCAAATGAACAACCAGAGCCTACAAAGGCATCACAGAGGGAATTGTAAGCCACTGAGAGACACAGGCCAATACATACTAATACACAAAGTGGTCCAAGGCAGGATACTGCAGAGGCTAAAACTATGGGGCCAAGGCTTTAAGGAAGAACAGCAGGCCTCAAATAACCAATGAAATAAGCAAGAAATTGTGAACACAGCCTATACATTTTATTGATATTCACAGGTAATCACTGAATCTGCCCAAGGAGCTTAAGGACACTATAGGCATGAGCTGACCCTGGAACATAGGCCTTCCAGAATTTAGGGTGTAGATAGAATATGAAGCTGTGAGGGACAGGAAGGCAGATGCTGGCATGAGGAACTGACATGTGGCATGACGAATTGGGGGCAGGTAGTTAGCTCTAAAAGACTGAGACAGTGCAGCAACTCAATAATGTGAGAGATGTGAGCTATGAAGGAGAGGGAGCAAGTGCTGGAGCACAGAAGCTGTAAGGAATGGGGGTAGGGTTGAAGAANGTTGGATTCCCCTGGAACTGGAGTTAAACACAGTTCTCAACTGCTATGTGGGTGCTGGGGATTGAACCCGGGTCCTCTGCAAGAGCAGTTGGCGCTCTTAACCGCTAGGCCATCTCTCCAGCCCCACATTTTGCTATTATTAAGAGAGGCATATTGTCTCTTAATGATCTGTTATCAGTGAGTTTCTGTGTGTTATTCTGAAAGGAGTCTTCTATTTAGTGTTCAGATGATAATCCTATTTTTACAGAATTGATCATTGAGTTCTAGTTTGGTTGTGTAGCAATCATTTGATGCTTTGTTCTTTATAATCATTTAGAATGACCACATAGTTAGTATTTCTAGTCTTAACAGAATCTGTAGCATTTTGTCTAGAGACAAAAATATGCAAATTTATTATTTGAAAAAGTGGAGTGCAAAATTGCAGCAAATTATTTCATAGCTTGAATTTCATGGCTTACTTTTTCTTATTGCTATGTCTTTTTCCATCTTCAAGTGAGTTGTCCAACTGTTGTATGGACACTATAGAGGATCTCTGTGTTCAGTCTGGGTTGGAAACTTGGCAGGGTAGTGTGGGCAGGTTGGGGTAGAGGGCAAAGCTGCGTTCTTGTTGCATTTGGGAAACATAAAGTATAACTTGAGTTACTCTTACTTCCTAAGGTTATAATACACACTATCAAAATATAGCTTTGACAGGCTATTAGTGTGAACTGGTTTTTGCCTAAAAATTTGTGTTCATTTGTAAGTAACTCAATGTAAAAATATATTATTTTTTTTTGTGACAGTGCGGTGGTTTGAATGAGAATGTCCTCCATAGGACCCAGGTATTTGGACATTTGGTCCCCAGGTTCTGGCAGCGTTTGGAGAGGGTCATGGAATGTTTAGGAGTGCGGCCATGCTTGAGGACGCATGCTGGGGGTGGGGGTGGGTTTGGGGAGCTCTTTAGCTCTGCTGGATTTCCAGTTGTGGTCTGCTTCCTGTGTCTGCTTGAAGATCTGCTTGCTCGGCTTTCAGTTCTGGCTACTTCTGCCACCACGTCTGCCCTACCATTATAGACTCTCCTCTGGATCCCTGATCCAAACTCTTTCTGAGGTCACCATTTTATCACAGCAGCAGAAAACCAAGTAATGCAGACACTACGTAGCCCAGGCTGGCTGGTAACTCACTACACAGCCAAGATGTCTTCCAACTCACCTCTTGCCTTAGTCTCTTGAGTTCTGTGAGTCAGTCACCATGCCCGGTTATTCATTCCATTTGCAGTAGAGCCTACAGGAGTAGTTTGATTTAAAGAAAATGTTATATGAAAATGATAATGTCTTAAAAAGAAAGACAAATGACACTTTCTTGTTATATAGCCTTCAGGTATGCAGTATGTATATTTTTCAGGAAACACAGTGCCAGACAAGAAAAAGTTTCCAGAAAGTTGCTAGCCAAGATATTCCAAGAAACTCCCAAAATAGCAAAGACTATTGCAAGAGACTTTGATAACCTCCCAGAACTATTGTTGAAGAGAGGACACACTTTGGACACAGGACTTGGAGCAATAGAGCTGGAACTGGCCTGGAAGCCTCCCTGAAGACGAGCTCCCATGGTTTTAGAAGACGCTATGCAAACTGCTAATGGAGAAACTCAATGTTCCAACCCATCTCTGAAGCCTGATAACCACAACTACCTGCAGAGCAAACTATCTCTATCAGTGCAGTAGTGGCACTTTTATCTTGAGGTAATCAACAGCTATCTAACTGGACTTAAAACCTCCTCAGTGAGGAAGCTCATGTGCAGCATTGTAAATATATAGTCAAATACGTATGACTAGTGGGGCCATAAATTCCAGAGAAAATCCTACCTGTCGTATCTCTAGACAAATGAAATTTCTTACTATATGCTAAATGTGGATTGTTTTATTTACAGACAAGTATACTGTACAGCACTCAACAAAAAGGCTTCTTTACACAACAGATGGAGGCTATTACAGAGTTCCACAACTGGTCACTCACAGAGAATATATGTCTGAGAGACGCCCAGCTCTAGGTGACACAATTACAGTGGAACCTCTATACCTAAAGCTCACGGAACATAGTAGAATAAGGGGTATAAAGAATACTAATATGTCCCTCAACTCTGACCACTGAAGCTTCTTTATACAGCAGAGTATAATGCACACAGAAGGCCACAAATGGCTAAGTTTTAGAGAATAAGGGACTCTAGAGTCCATTACTGAACCTCACGCACACATGGATCAAGAGGGGACAGAAAGATTGTCAGAGCTAGTATTGGTGCATGAACATAAGGAAACAGAGGCTGTCAGGACTCTGGGAACTTACAGCAATAGTGGCAGCATGCACAAGACCCATGCTGGCTCAATCTGACAGAAACCCAGCCTCGAACCAGAGAAACGGGTGGCAGGCCGCAACCCTAGCCAAGGAACTATTGGCAAATGATGCCTGCTGGGTGAAGGAGAGCATGTTATTCTTTAAGGAATACTGTGTATTTCTAAAACATTGCTGTAGTGACTCTGGAATTTGGCCAGTGATTTAAACGAAAAAAAAAAAAAGAAAGGTAATGAAATAAGAAGGAATAAGAAATCTGTAAAAGTCAAATGACAAATGGGTAGGCCGACTAGACTCCAGTGCATGAACTTGCACTGAGGATATCTGGATGCAAATGCACCCACAATATGGCCTTTGTGAATTCAGACTGAAATATGACTTCAAATACTCAAGGTTCTGTTTGTAGAGAGGGCAGGGGCAGAGGAGGACCACAGGAGACAGGGTGCATGTTGTGGGCCCATCCCACCATACCTTCGACATTCTAACTCTAGTGTTAATAATCCTTAAGGCATCTCAAATCAAAGATATCTGTCTGTTTGTCATTTGACTTTTATAGATTTCTTCTTTCTTCCTATTTCATTGCCTTTCTTTTTTTCTTTTAAATCACTGGCTAAAATCCAGAGTCACTAGAGCAAGTTTTTTAGCAATACACATGTTAGTCCAACAGTGGAGGATCATATATTTTTTAGGACATCCACATTTGAAAGGTTTCTTTTGGTAATTATGGTGACTATGAATCACTAGCTTCTCACCTAAGAATACCCTCTAGACTTTCTTTTGTTCGTGAGTTCATATTAGAAGAGCGATCAATTCAAGATCTCATATCTCCCAGTTAACTATTGATCCAGCCTATATATTGTTGAAATGAGAATTAAATATACAGCAGTAAAAAAAAATCTCCTAAAGAAGAAATAAATTGAATTCAATTAATGCTGATGTCTAAACAAACATGGGTAAGAAAAGACAGTCTTTATTTTGGAGACTGAAAATTAAATCCTTTATCAGTTTCAGAGCTATTCAGAGATTATTTCAAGTTGCTGTGCTTTTACATGACACGTAATATTCTTGTCAGTTTTTTTTTTTTTTTAAACAGAGAACAAGACAGTAGTACAGGAAATATATTTGGGATCTTCTTGGATAGGTTTGTACAGCAGGAATCTTGTGAAGATGGTGCCAGTTTTGAGCATGTGTGGAAGTCTGCCCTGAGAGAAACACGTATTCAAATAATTATCAATCTTCTTCTTAGCATATTCATCTGGAACTTGTCAGCATTTCAAGGGAAAGAAATCACTCTCTAATTAGTGTTGGAGGTAGAGAGAGAGAGAAAGAGAGAGAGAGTGTGTGTGTGTAGAAGGAGACAAAAATTAAGGAAGAATAGTGTTTCTTAAATTTGGTTCCCATGTTCTCAGACCAATTTTCGCAGATTTATTTTTCTTTGTGATTAATTTTCTCAGACACATTAGCAAGATCTTATTTCTTTGTATAATTTCATGTTTATTTATTTGACAAAGACAAAACAGAACTGTTTTGTTCTCACTTCTTTATAGGTCTGTTAGGTTTTGATAAATTCAGTCTCTGGATATTGATAAATTTAGTTTATTTTTTTTTTCTGGATATTTTTTCAGATTTTTGGACTTTCTTTTTTTAATTTTATTTATTTTTTTATGTGTATGAATATACTGTCTGCATGTAGGTTTGTGCACCCGTGTAGTGTAATGCCGTGGAGGTCAGAAGAGGGTGTCAAATTCCCCTGGAACTGGAGTTGAAGACAGTTTTCAGCTGCCATGTGGGTGCTGGGGATCGAACCTGGGTCCTCTGCAAGAGCAGTTGGCGCTCTTAACCACTAGGCTAACTCTCTAGCCCTGGACTTTTAATAGTTCCTTTGGAACTTAGGCAGTTTATTACCATAGTAAATTCTAAATTAAAGGCCTTATTAATTTGCATATTGACAAGGTACAGGAAGTTTCATTGACCTGTAGAATGGGCCAATGGTTGTGAATTTTAAGAGGCTCAGAAAGCCAAATAAAGGCTTCCCCAAAGCTGTGCATCTTCCAAAGGAAAGAGGTAACAACCAGACAGACAAATATTCCACCCTTCCTCTTCTGCTATCAGTACAACACAAAACACGAACAATAAAGGTCCTGTAAGCGATGCTGAGAAGACAAAGCCACAGCAAATCCCGTGCACTGCTCGTGGAATGGAAACAACGTAGGAAACAGATTTTCAGTTTGTACTGAAGATAACATAAATAGACATATATTAGATCCTATGATCTAAATTGTACTTTTCTGTATGAGTCCCCCAGTAATTCCTGTTACAATATAATAGAAAATAGCTGGGGCTTTTCAAATAGTATTACAATGGAGAAAATATATGTGAACACACGTTCATTAAAATCGAATACAAATGCCAGTCGACAATCAGATGGTTAGTCATTTGTGACATACTCATGCATTGGAATCATCTATAGCAATGTAAAATAACAATTTACAAAATATGCAAAATAATATGGGCTGGCCACCAAGACATAAATTAGACATAATGGGCCATGTTCTATATGATTTGAAGTACATCCAGAGGGTTAGGGTTAGGGTTAGGGTTAGGGTTAGGGTTAGGGTTAGGGTGAGGGTGAGGGTGAGGGTTAGGGTTAGGGTTAGAAAGCAAAACTTCAGCTACATTTGAGTGTGGAGAATTTGCCTAATGCATTTTTCTCTATGTGCATACTTGGTGATTTAAAGTAAAGTAACCAAACAATTAAAAGTTGAATCAAAGACATAACAGATGTTGGTTTAGGGACGATTCTAGGTTCAGAGTTAAATCTACAAGAGCAAAGGCAGTCTTTGCTAAGTGTATTCTCTCTTCACTCATTCTGTTGAGTTTCATTATCGTGGCATATGCAGTGATCTTAGGCATGCCGAGGAAGACCACTGCAATAGTTTCAGATAATAAAATAAGCTTGAGAGGAAGGCTAATGTCTGAAATTAGGTCTTAGGGTGAGACTAAGTCATGCCTCATGTTACTAAGGCAGTTGTGTGTATGTGTAATTGCATCTGTCAGTCCGTGAGTATGCTCATGTGTTAATTCTCCTCCAGCATAGTGACAGGAGTGTGAGAATTCATCACTAGCCTTGGACCCAGGGTGCCCTCCGATCCCTGGCCATAATATGTGTAAAATAATGGTAATTATAGATTGAAATGAAACCCTTTCCCCCTGGCATGTGGGATATTTGCAGCCACATTTGGATCCTCAAAGTGCTGCTTGATTGGAGATTATGTGTGGGTGGACTGACCTTTCTTATAAGAGCTGTTGTTTTTGCACCAAATGTGTGAAAAACAAATTTCAAATAGCCGCCCCATTCCACTTGTCTTGTGATTCCTGTCATCACCCTTTAGGGATTCTTGGAATCATGGCACTTACTAAACTTACGGGCTTTACCTCCCAACTTTCCTCCAAACTTCTTTAAAAAAATCATNAAAAAAAAAAAAAAAAAAAAAAAAAGAGTAGGTGAACAAAGTTTCTTTTGTTTAGAATGAAACTAAATGACAATAATTACAAATTTTAGAAAACGATGGTTCCCCAGGGCTGGAGAGATGGCTTAGCGGTTAAGAGCACCAACTGCTCTTGCAGAGGACCTGGGTTCGATCCCCAGCACCCACATGGCAGCTGAGAACCATCTTTAACTCCAGTTCCAGGGGAATCTGATGCCCTTTTCTGACTTTCGCGGCATTGCATAAATCTACATGTAGACAGTACATTCATACACATATAAGAATAAATAAAAATTTAAAAAAAGAAAACGATAGTACCATAAGCATCAGAAAAGTCACAGCTTTTAAAAAGTGAACTGCAGGGGCTGGAGAGATGGCCTAGTGGTTAAGAGTGCCAACTACTCTTGCAAAGGACCTGGGTTCGATTCCCAGCACTCACATGGCAGCTGAGAACCGTTTGTAACTCCAGTTCCAGGGAAATCCGACACCCTCTTCTGACCTCCGAAAAAAAATAAAAATAAAAAAATAAAAATAAATAAAAAGTGAACTGCAGATCTCTGTGAGTTCAAGGACAGTCTGGTCTACATAGTGAGCTCCAGGCAGGAAACCCTGCCTCAAAAAGACAAAAAAAAAAAGTGAACTGCTTTAAAATACCTCTGAAATACTTTTCGTCTCTACATCTTTGGCTTGATAGTTCTTAATAACTTCATTTAACAATGGCTTTGTAATCTTATTTTCTTTTTTAAAATTTTTTATTTATTTATTTTTTAAGGGATTCACAATATAAGAGCACAGTTGTTTTCAGATCACATTAACGTTGCTCAGTTTGCTATACAATTAGGTAATTGGTGCTAGCATCCACAGATGAGGGATACCATTCGTAGTTTGTTTTTCTGGGACTATGTTACTTCACTCAGCATATCTTCTAGTTCCATCCATTTACCTGCAAAGTTCACGATGTCATCTTTCTTTACTACTGCATAGAACTCCATTGTGTAGATGTACCACATTTTCTCTATCCATTAATCAGTTAAGGGCACTTGGTTGGTTCCAGCTCTTTGCTGTGCTTCAGGTGGTCCTGGGAAATCCCCGATCTAAGCTCTGTGCACTCAAGTCTCCTGTAATCTTATTTTCTACAGAGCAAACAGAGAGTAATGTAGTCTTTCTTGTAGCCTGGTAATTTAAACAGTTGAAAGTTGATAAGAACATTTCTTTCAGCAACATATTGATAATAATGGGGCATATGAGTGTTCAATACTGTCTGGGAAAGCTAGAAAGCTTCTTTCTCTTTTTTTTCAATTAAAAAATTTTTCCCTTTATTTTTATTTAATGTGTATGCCTGTATCGCATGCACCTATGTTGTGGAGTGTTCACAGAGAACAGAAGATCCGTAATTTAGAGAGTTACGGACAGTTGTTAAACACCATGTGGGTGCTAGGATTTGAACCCAGGTCTTCTCTAAGAACAGCAAGTGCTCTTAACTACTGAGAAATCTCTCCAGCTCGCTCTTTTTCTCTTCCTTCCTTCCTTCCTTCCTTCCTTCCTTCCTTCCTTCCTTCCTTCCTTCCTTCCTTCCTTCCTTCCTTCTTTCTTTCTTTCTTTCTCTTCCTTTTTTGTTTCTTTCTGGTATGTTGTTTTTGTTTTATTNCAATGATATGATAGTTTACCTAAGGGATGCTAAAAACTCCACCTGAAAATTCCTAGAAATGATAAAGACTTTTGGTAAAGTGGCGGGATAAAAAAATTAACCTAGAAAAATCAGTAGCCTTTCTTTACACCAACAACAAACAGCAGAAGAAGGAATATAAGATCCTCCCACTCACAATAGCCTCAAAAACAATTAAATGCCTAGGAATAAACCTAACCAAAGACACCAAGAATCTCTACAACAAAAATGTTAAACCCCCGAAGAAGGAGATTGAAGAAGACTTCAAAAGATGGAAAGACCTCCCATACTCATGGATCGGGAAAATTAATATAGTAAAAATGTACATTCTACCCAAATTGATATACAGATACAATGCAATCCAAATTAAAACCCCCAAGAGTTTCTTCACAGACTTGGAAAAAAAATCCTTAAATTCATTTGGAAAAACAAAAGGCCCTGAATAGCCAAAGCAACCCTGAGCAAAAAGAGAAATACAGGGGGGATCTCAATACCAGACTTCAAACTATATTACAGGGCTATAGTCATAAAAACAGCCTGGTACTGGCACAAAAACAGACCTGTAGACCAATGAAACAAAAGTGAAGATCCAAACTTGAGCTCATACTGTTTCAGCCACCTCATATTTGACAAAGGGGCGAAAAAGACACAATGGAGGAAAGACAGCATCTTCAGCAAATGGTGTAGGCAAAACTGGATCACCACTTGTAGAAAAATAAAATTAAATTCCTACCTCTTACCCTGTACAAAAATCAACTACAAATGGATCAAAGACCTCAATGTGAAACCCAAAACTCTGAAGGTAATAGAAGAAAACTTTGGCAACAATCTATAAGATACAGAGGTAGGAAAAGACTTTCTAAATAAGACATCAGCTGCACAGGAAATAAGGTCAACAGCTGACAAGTAGGACCTCATTAAACTCAAAAGCTTCTGTACAGCAAAAGAAACAATCAATGAAGTGAAGAGAAAACCCACAGACTGGGAGGAAACCTTCACCGCTCATACATCTGACAGAGCATTGACTTCCAGAATATATAAACTACTCAAAAAAAAACAAAGAAGTAAGAAAACAAATGACCCACTCAAGAGATGGAATAAATAGCTGAACAGAGACTTCACAAGTGAGGAAGTAAAGATGGCTGAGAAACATCTTAAAAAGTGTTTAACATCATTAATAATTAAGGAAATGCAAATTAAAACCTCTTTAAGCTATCATCTCACTCCAATAAGGCTGGCTAGGATCAGGAGAACAAATGATACCAAATGCTGGAGAGGTTGTGGGGAAAGAGGAACACTCATCCACTGCTGGTAGGAATGTAAACTTGTGCAACCACTATGGAAAACAGTGTGGAGAACCCTTAAAAGACTAAAAATGAGCCTACCACCTGACCCAGTCAAACCTCTCCGGGATATATAACCACAAGACTCATCCTACTGCAGAGATACATGCACAGCCATGTTTATTGCACCTCTCTTCACAACAGCAAAGAGTTGGAACCAACCCAAGTGCCCTTCAGACAACAAGTGGATAGAGAAAATGTGGTACATCTACACAATGGAGTTCTATGCAGTGGTAAGAAAGATGACATCATGAACTTTGCAGGTAAATGGATGGAACTAGAAGATATTATGCTAAGTGAGGTAACACAGTACCAGAAAAACAAACAATGAATAGTACACCTAATTTGTGGATGCTAGCATCAAGTAAGGCAAACTAAGTAACATTACTGTTATATTTCTCTTTATCTAAAAGAAACTGTGCTCTTAGAATGTGAATCCCTTAACAGACTCTAGAATTAACCTACTACCTATTTTATAATATTACCTATAGGTAGTATTATAAAATACTACCTATTTTATAATTTTGGTACAAGGGTAGAGGGTATGTTTGCATATTTTAGAGCAATATAAAATTAAAAGGGAAAAATGTGGATCGTCATCACAAAATATGATTTGGAAATAACATATAGTTTATTTTCAGAGAACATGATTTTAGTACATGTGTGTCATATATAAATGCATATGTTGAAACAATACAGATTGGAGGGAACAACAACAACAAAAGAACTGGGACAGGGAACTGACTGAAGCAGTAGAGTTCTTCTCCCAAAAAAATAATCTTCTGCTTTGAAAAACTTTGAAAAGACTCAGAAGAGGAAACGGGACATGTATATTAGACTGCATGAACTTGGGAGGGGAGGGGGTTATGGAGGGGGAAATGAATCTGGATTGAACTGAGAAGTGATGTTTGAAATGCACAAAACTTCAATAAAAGATTTATTTTTATGTCCGTTGAAGGAATGCAGCCTCTGAGCCTCACATCGTAAGCAACTCTTAGACTTTGGCAAGAGGTTTAAAGGGAAAGAAGCTTTATGGAGTACAGTGTATATTATATATGACAGGAGGAAAGCATGGGTGGATCTGCCGGGACAGAGTGTGTTCCGAGTCTTTTCCTGACCTTGCCTCTCCCAAGCAGATGTACTAAGTTGAAGCTACATGGGATCCTCAGGCCACTGTGTCTTTCACTGTGCTCCCAGAAGCTGCTTTGCTGCCCTAGATGTGTTGGTTCCTGACTGGTTGTACTTATTGATCTCTATGTGTTTTATCTGATGTATAAGACTCCTCACACTGTAAGAACCAAGGACAACATATTTTCTAAAGTTCAAATATTTTCTTCTTAAGTTTTGCCCTCCCAATATTAGGTTAATTTTCTTGCCTACTAATATTTTACAGGGTAATAAATCCTAGAGTTTATATGTACTATAAAAAATTAACTATAAGAGAGGCTGGAGAGATGGCCTAGCAGTTAAGAGCAACGACTGCTCTTGCAGAGGACCCAGGCTCGATCCCCAGCACCCAGATGGCGGCTGAGAACTATCTTTAACTCCAATTCCAGGGGAATCCAACACCCTCTTCTGACCCCTGCAGCATTGCACAACATGGGTGCACAAATCTACAAGCAGACACTACATTCATACACATAAAAAATAAATTAAATTTTAAAAAAATTAACTACAAGAAAGGTTGAACATACAGAACCTCCTGGCTGTGGCTTTAATACTGAAGCAATGAAGTGACTTAGACAAGACCACGTAATTATAAACCATAGACATGAGAGTGTGCCCAGGTCAGTCACATCAAGGGCTGCAATTTTTCAAGAAGTAATCCTGTGTTGCCTGGAAGTAGTGCTCAGATCACTGAAAGGAAATCTCAGGAGAATTATATCCCTGAATTTTCAACAAAAATTTCCTAAGATACAAAGTCCTATTATATAAAAAGTTCTCTTGCCAGGCATGGTGCCGCACACCTTTAATCCTAGCACTTGGGAGGCAGAGGCAAGCAGATCTTTGTGAGTTCAAGGCCAGCCTGGTCTACAGAGCAAATTCCAGGACAGCTGGGGCTACAAAGAGACCCTGTCTCCAAAAGACCAAAAAAAAAAAAAAGTTCTCTCTAAAAGACAATGAGAAAGGGAAAGAGTGAGGTCAGGGCTGTGGCTCTTGAAAGAAGGAGGCTTTCTTTCTTTCTTTCAAGAACTGTGGCATCAAATGATTTGCACAAGTTAAACCACAATAAGAGGAAAGGCTCAAGGGACTGTACCCTGCCACTCCTGTCCTCACTGTGTGGGAGCACATCAGTGACAGAGAAGGCTGCATTGTCTCCACCTGCCTGGCTGCCACATTTGAAAGGAAAGGAGTTATCCCAGTGCTCATAGCATGTGGTGAGTTGAGACACATGAAGCATTAGCTCTGCCTGAGGCACATGGCTGTGTCTGACCCTGGGCTCTGCCTCCTGGAGGAATTCCTCAGAGGAACCAACTTGCAAATCTCAGGGTATATGTATCAGGTCAGTCCAGTCAGGAAAGTTAAACCTCTGACAGGAACAAAATGAAGACACCCAAATCACCTCTCAAACATAGTCTCATAAATTCACTCAACATGTCTTAACTGGCACACACACACACACACACACACACACACACACATCATAGAGCCTCATACATTTGCATGCCTCCACATACTCAGTTGACAGTCACAGCTTTTCTTTTTCCTTTTTTTTTTTTTTTGACAGGGTCTCCCTGTAGTCCCAGCTGGCCAGGAGCTCGCTCTGTAGACCAGATTGGCCTTGAACTCACAGAGATCTGCCTGCTTCTGCCTCCTGAGTGCTAGGATTAAAGGCATGCACCACCACGCTTGGCTTAAAGACTGTTCTTAGCCGCCATGTGCATGCTGGGAATCAAACCCGGGGCCTCTGCAAGAGCAGTTGGTGCTCTTAACTGCTGAGCCATCTCTCCAGCCCACAGTCACAGCTTTTCTATCTGTAATGTCTCTTCTATCTAATTCTCCATGCTCGCCTCTCCAAGCCATTGTTCCAAAGTCACAGCTGATCCCAGTCAGATCATCCGTACATGTCACCTTCGATGCTTCTGTGGTCAGAGGGACTATGGTGTGGATATCTTGGGGTGGACATTCATTATTCTGCCTACTACCCCCTTTAGAATTGAATACTACAGCACATGCAAACACAAAGTAAACCCATGGTAGAGGCTCTGACTAGACATTTCCATGCACTTTGAAAAACACTATCACTGGAAAGAAGCACAGACCCCGAAGGCGGCCACTGAGGACAGAGCCTCACTCTGCCATTGCTGGCCCAGGGACTTTGCATGCATGGCTTGACTTCTGCGTGCTGTGATTCCTCCTCCTTGAAAGAGATGCTGACAATGCCCCATTTCTCGCAGTGCTGTGAACAGCGCTTGCCCTCACCTGTGGGTATCCACCGCATCTTTTCCTCTGGGTCTCACTGTGGTTCTTCCTGCGCTGGGTCCCCTTAGCCCTCACCTACTACCCACTCAAGTCAGTTCACTGTCTACAGGTTCAGGAAAAAAAAATAAGGGCTACTGGTCTTGGGAAGGTTGGACGTTCGTTAAGGCTGCTCTGTGTACCAGGCAGGATAGACATACCTTTAAGCCCAACACACAGGAGGCAGAGGCAGGTGGCTCTCTGTGAGAGTGAGGCCAACCTGGTCTACATAGTGAGTTCTAGTATAACTAGGGCTACAGGAAGACCCTGTCTCAAAAATACCAAAAAGAAAGGCATTGGTTGCTCACTTCGAGAAACCTTAAAACAATAAACTATGAGTTTATCAGAAGAAACCATGGGCAGTATTGCAGAGTGGTCACTCCACTTCTCCAATTGCAAACGTGGCTTTGCTATTCAGTGTATTTGTCTGCCAAGCAAGGAGTTGTATGACATGATCCATTAGTTTTCCTGACGTTCTAAAATCTTTTTCAAAGGAGAAAAAGACTGGTATCTTGGGAAACAGGTAATGGATAAAGTTTGTTAGATAAAACAGCAGGAAGAGGAAGTTTGAAGACAAAAGGAAATAAGCTATGGGTTAGGGGAGAGCCACCAGCCACAGCTGTGATTTAAATTTCAGCCTGCAGACTATCACAGGAGCAAAACTCAAGGCGGCCTGACTTGGGGGTTGCCACTCCTGTGTTATATGCATTGCATTTTCCAGTCTGACCTCTTCTCTCTTCAAATATGCCTCTAACTTCTGTAAATTAAGGTGGAGAGTCCATGGGAAATGAAAGGTGTTCTCCATTTATGTCTCAAGAATTTAATTTTAGAACTAGTTTTTTAAATACTACATGAAGTCATAAGCAGAATACAAAAATACCGAGAACAATACAGCATGACCGCACGCAGAGGCTGTGCCGTTCTGCCTCCACTCGATAAGGGGACGGAGGAAAGGACCTCTGCACAGAAAGGAGCCTGTGGCAGCAGTCCTTCCCTACACACGCCTCCCAGGACTGGACAGGGACACATGGGGAGGAAAATACTATCTCCTCAGCTGTGAACTAATTTTCATTCGGACTATCAAGACTGTTTAAATATCATTTTATGCAGTTTAAGGGCCTTCCGCTCCAATTTTTAGAATGTTGCCCTGGAAAATTTCCCAAGGCCGAGGCTCTATGAGTTAGAAGGAGGGTTCCAACGTTGTTCTTCCTCCCTGTCTTCAGCAAAGACAACTTCATAAGGATAAGAAACAGAACATCAAAAAGTGCAAGTAAGTTCAACCTACAAGCAAGAAGTGTAAATAATCAACAGAATGTCTCGAAGTAGATTTTCCTATCCAGTTCTTACAGACCTAAGGGAGCACTGCCTGAGCTTTTGTCTGCTCAATCACATGTGGGTCACTGGGACAAAAGGCAGGGTAGGCAGTGCCCTTCTCTGCTCAGGAGTCAAGCTGAACAGGCTCAGGCCTCAGCATCCATCCCAAATATCTGAAGACACTTCAGAAACATTTGTTTCATGAATAGCTACTGAGCTCTGTGCCAGGCACTGTCCAAGATCTCAACATGGAGAAACAAGCATCAAAAGGGAACTCCCATGCAGAATGGGAAGGGCATGACTAGGAAAGAGGTCATAACCACAGACAGATTGGAGTGGCTTTAGACTGGGGAGCAGCTGGCAACAACATATAGGGAGAGGAGGGTAAGTAGATCTGCAGTTCCCCTCAGGACTTGCTTCCTGAGGACCGGTGGGGTATAGACAACAGCGGCGCAGGCTGAGGGAGCCTGCTTGCAGAGCCTAGAGACCTCTGGTTCTGTGAAATGGGCTTTGGTCCCAGACTTTAGAGACCTTCTGGGTCATCATCCAAGGCATCTTAAGTCTTGGAATGGATTTTAGGAAGGCGTGAATGTTGACCCCACTTCTGGAGAGAGCCTCTACATATGAACTCTCGCCACTGCAGGCACCCTAAGGAGTTCTAGAAGCACAGAAGTTACAGAAACACAAAGTAGAGTGTAACTTCTAACGCCTCTACAACTTTCTCTTTCTTCTATACCAAGAGACAAACACAACCAAGGAAGTGTTTGGATTTTACGGGTTGTTGCTTGACCTAATTATATAAATATCTATTTGCAAGTTACAATAGTGTCACAAAGGAAAAAAGAAAATTTCATATTTAAATGAAATGCAAAAATATAAATGAAGTCAGATAAACTTGGACCATAAAAAATAAATAAACACAGACCTGAATATATAATAAATTCTCTGACCCTAATTGAATAAGATTCAAATTCTATAATTGAAAGACAACAGAAAAATCCTTACCATTTCAAAATTAAACATTCATCTAAGCCAGGCATGATGGCATATACCTATAGACTCAGCTGTTCACTGGATCTACTCACACTGAGCTACTCTCTGTGGATCACATGAACCCAGGAGTTTGAGGCTGGCCAACATAGCAAGACTTTGCCCCCATAACAACAGTAACCGAAAAATAACAAAATAAAATTTGTCTATACTCCATAGATCCAAAATGTGGCCTGGGGGAAATTTTTTAGAAGGAAAAACTAAATTAAACTGAACTGCAAAGATCAAACTCTGTTAGGAGAGAGCTAAAGCAATGTTTTTGCAAGGTCTGAGTTCTAATCACAAATACATTAGAAAAAGATTTGTTCCAAAGATATAGGTATGGTCCAGTGTTCTAAGACAAGGCAGTGCAATGTGCCAGATCAAGCAGCCAATGAAAACGAATTCTCGTATCAGCTGACACAAAGGCATTGACAAAACCCAACATCTACTTATGGTACAAATTCTCTGCACAACTGGGAAAGAAGGGAATTTCCCGAGTCTCACAAGTAGCATCTACAAAAGTGGCTGTGGCTGAAGTCCCACTAACAGAGAAAGGCTGAAAGCTTTCTCCATGTGCTTAAGAAACACACCAGAGCACCCCATTCTCACCACCCTTATTCTGGCCCCTGTAAGGTAACAAAGAGAAATTAAAGAGATACAGACTGGAGAGGAAAAATTAAAATCGTCTCTTCTACATATGCTGTGATTGTCTATGTTTAAAGCCTCTCAATTTCTATTAAAAAAATTCCCCAAACTAACATATAAGATCAGGAAAATGACAGGATGCAAAACTGATATTTAAAGAATCATCCAGGAATAACCTTTTGATCCTACTAATGAAGCACAAGCAATTAGATATATAGGTATTTAAACAGCACTAATAGTTATGGTAGGTTACTTTGATATAGACACAGATGTTTGGATGGTATGTTAATCCATGAATTACATTTTTTTCTGTTAAATAGGTTGTTCCTGGACAAATGTCAGCCCATGAAAGGAAACAGCCAGAATTGACCAGAGTCCAAGACAACAGCTCCAGAGAAAGTAGACTGTTTTGCTTCTCATCCACCTGTGCCCCTTTCTAAGCCTAGGGAACAATCTGGGGAAGAGGGGACATGGTAGAATGTAAGGGCTGCGATTGGGGTGAATGATGAAACTACAGCAATATAGTCTGGACACTCATTTGATCAACTTGATTGAACATACAAGCCCCCCCTGCTGGATGGTGGGACCCATGGGCTGTGGGGGTTTGGGCACAACTGCTTGCAAATTGGTTTTACATGAAGGATGCTTGTACTCATAAATTATCACTTATTGCTAAAAAATGAAAAAAAAACTGAGAGAAAGATGCAGGACAGTTATGGCAGAATGCATGATCTGGGATGGGGTGGGGTGGGGTGGGGGGAAGGGAAAGGGGAATATGCCTGAACTGAATTGGAAAATGATGTATGAAATACACAAAGCATCAATAAAAAAATAAAATAAAAATAAAGAATCATCCACATGTGCTTTCAGTGAATTGCTGGAAAAAAGAGAGTGCAGTGCTTTTGATAATTGCCCCCAAAGAAAAGGAAATGCTCAATTTAGCAAAAGATGCATAGGGTCAGGAAGGTGACTTTTTTAAATAAAATACCAAAATAAACCAAGAGGTGTACCATGTTCACGTACTAGAAAGGCATCAAAACTGCATGGAAAGAGAGTGAGCACAGCATGGAACAGCTTCTGGGGAGGCGTAGTGTGTGGGAGGAGGTGCTCTTTCCACCAGGAAGACTTGCGACACTGGTGATGATCACCGTAGTATGGTAGTGGAAGATGGATAAGTACATTGCAGTATGACAGAATGGGGAACCCAGAAACATGCCCCACACAAATGCCAATCACTTTTTAATAACTAACAAAAGCAATTCATCACAGGATAGACAGCCTTCTCAATAAACAGTGCTGGAGTAATCAGACATCCATGGATTTAAAAATGAACCTCCATAAAAAAAACTCAGACACAAGAACCAACTTGAAAGGTAAAACTATAAACATTTTAGAGAAAAATATCTAATCTTTGGGAATGACACTCTTCCAATCTGACTACATGGAACAGAGTCCATCAAAGCATCTGACAAGTTAAAATACCCTTAACATGGGCACTGACAGATCACCGTGTGGCAGCCAGAGGGCAGCCAAGAGACCTGAATGGAGTATCACAGAACTGAAAAAAGACCAGGGGACTCTCACGGTTTCTTTACTTTACTTTTTTACTTTGATTTCTTTCTCCACCCTCAAGTGATAAAGGCACAGAGAACTCTGTTTTTTATACTCTTATTCATTAGAGTCACGGCTGAATTTTCATAGGACAATAATAATAAAGTGGCTAGAATATAACAATTTAGCAAACTAAGATAAGCATATCAACATCTCCACGCTATGTCTATTTAGGAGGTCAACATGTTTCCTGAGAAACTAGAGGGGGAATTGGCACCCTGGAGACAACTCCCCAGCAAGTATTCTTGCATAAGCTTTCTCCTGAGACAAGGCTCTCCAGGTATACATGCTTAGGGTTACATTACTTTACCAAGCATATTTTTAAAGTAATAGAAACACTATTTCACAGTCCCTACATATGGGAAGCACACATGGCAGTTACCTCAAATATTATGAGAGTGTAAACCCCCACAAGGATGGCTGCTGCTATAGCCACTTGGGCTTCAACGCTGGCTCCAAGGAACTGATGAGCCAGCAGGAGAGGAACCAGCTGAGTCCGCTGGACTGAGGTCCGGACGCTAATGGAAACAGCCTCCCTACAAAACGAAACAAAGATCTTGAGGCAACCCAGGGACATAGATCCTAGGTCAGTGATTACTGCACAGACTGTACTGAGCATTCTGGTTTGGGTATTGCTGGTGACCCTGGAAACATCCTCTTCTACACTGTGGGGAATTTTAAGTTTCCTTTGCTTTTTTTAAACAAAAAGTACTCTATTTTCAACTGTATTCATGGTTCCTTGATGGCATTTCCAGCCCAAGTCAGCATGGCCAGAACCAGAATCAGAGATCTCACAATGATTCAGCTCACATGTTGTCTCACAGATAGAAGAGCGCCGCATACAGGACAGTGCCTGAGATGCAGGGCGAAGTCTTTCTGGGCCAATCATAAAGCGCTCCTCAGGCCTTGGTAGCACCCATCCCTCTGCAAGCATCGCTTCAACAATTAGCCTGCATGGTAAGTTTGGCCACTTCATTTCCTCTCATCCTCTTTATCACAGCAGAGTGCTTCACCTGCTGGTACATAGCATGATCATCTACTTAAACTTTGTTCCCCACGAGTGGTAAAAATCACTGAAAATAAGAAGCACACAAATAAATAAGTGTGATGTGATGAAACTGAATCATTTTTCTAAAAGTTGGTCATAACTTTGATGAGCCTAGCTATGTCCACTCCCAACCCAAATTCATACATTGAACTCCAAGTACATCAGAATGGGATTATTCGGAAATGGTCCTTAAGGAGATCTTCAAGGCTAAATGAAGCCATGAGGTCAGGCCCTAGTCCAAGGGACTGACATCTTTCAGAAGAGATTAGGACACAGACACAGAGGGAACTCACAGAAACAAGGCAACCATCTGTAAACCAGGAGGAGCGGCTTCGCCTGTCCACACTTCCCTGTCAGATTTTCAGCCTCTTCCGTTGTGAGCAAATAAACATGTAATGTTTCAGCCTTCATAATAGTTGCCCATGCTGACTCACGGTAACCATGAATACAGGTTGAAAACAGAGTACTTTTAATGTAAGAAAAAGCAAAAGAAACCTAAAATTCCTCACAGAGTACATGAGGATGTGTCCACAATCACCACAAACACCACAAACAGGATGCTCAAGGGACTGACATAAAATGGTGTTTATTTAATAATAAAATTCAAACATTTACTAAAACATACCTTTTACTCCAAAGTAGGTACTGAAGTCAATCCTCTTACGCCCTGACCAGGATGATTTGATGTCTCTCCCTGCCCTTGTGCCGGCAAATCACATGACCCATCTGCCATTATTTGTGCCTAAGTTTGGTGTCTCACAGGCCAAACTTCTTCAAGCAAGTGACGCAGTATGAATGTGCCCCAAAGATCTGGTGCCGGAAACTACATCTCCAAATGCCTATGTTGATGGTATTTGGAGGTATGGCTTTGGGTCGTATTTAGAGTTAGATGAGGTCCTAAGAGTGAGTCCCTGTGATGCTCTTAGTGGCTGTAGAAGAGAAACCCTATCTGACAGGCTTCCTGTGTGTATCCATATTTTGATGCAGTGGGAATGCCTCACCAAATGCCAAGCAGATGTTGGCTCCACGCTCTTAGACTTCTCAGCTGCCCAAACAGTAAAGCAAATGAGCACTGGGTGCTTATAAGTCACCACGCATCTCTAATGAGCACTTAGCACTTATAAGTCACCAAGCATCTCTAATGAGCACTTGGCACTTATAAGTCACCACGCATCTCTGTTCTGCTACACCAGAGGAAACAGACTACAGACAGTGAGCCTTATCCAGAAACCCTGCCCAAGACTCAAGAACCCACCTGCTCAGTATCTCAAAGGTCTTGCTCACCACCAAGTGCTCATTTCTTGGGTTTAAAAGTACAGTCCAATTGTGAGTGACCTGTAGAATCCACAATATAAAAGTACAGTAAGTCTTTGAGAACAACTACAAGGGAAAAGGGGGTACATACTCAGAACAGATGCAATTTTTATAGACATTGAATCTAGAACCTATAAATAAGGAGAGCCAACCATATTGAATCATAAGTAAAATAAACCACTGCAAAACTTGAGTTATTTGAGTCTTGGACAAGCTTTAAGTTCTCTGAGGCAACTTACAGGAAATGCTTCCTTAGAACTCCTTCCTGCTTACAGCAAGGAGGCACAAGATCATCCCAGAAACTCCCACCCCCTTGTGTCACACAAGGCTGGGCTAGAGCACAGCAGGGGGTAGCCTGGAGGACCAGAGGGGAGACTTACAGTGGGAAGACAGGAGTCTTGCCCACAACTCAAAAAGAAATTGGAAGTGCCAGGCGTAGTGGCATGCACCTTTAATCCCAGCCCTTGGGAGGCAGAGGCAGGTGGATCTCTGATAGATCGAGGTCACCCTGGTTTCACATCATGACTTCCAGGCAGGCTGTGACTAGAGAGACCTTGCCAAAAAACAATCAACAACAAAAAAAATTGGAAGCAGAAAGTCTAAAATTGGTCTCCACAGAGAACTACATATATAAGAAAATAGAAATCCTCTTAAAATACTTGAGCTTTTGCAGAGAGCTTATTTGGGGAAAAGCCTCGAGTAAAACCCTTGTATTCTTTGTTTCTGGAGATGGATTTGCAAAGTGCCTGCATGTTACAGAGGGCCTTCTGGCAAGGGCAAGGAGGCACAGCGCAGCTCATTTAATTTGGGTAATAAATATGCATGCCTGAGAAGGCAGCTAGAAAGCAGACCTTCCTTCTAGTGAGCCATAGCCTAGCAGGAAAACCATAATCAACAATGTGTGGTATGTTTCAGAAATAAAGAGTGTAAAACCTCCTGACACAGAGCTGACAAATGTTTGAGAAGATTGCAATGTTAATTACCCTGATTTGATTATCATATATTGTATACATGTGTCAGACTATCATATTCCACCATAAAAGTATCTATACATAGTATGCCAATTAAGACTTTTAATCATAAACTAAATTTTAAAGGCAGCAGGATATCCTATCCTCCTCCACAGAAGAATGGCAGACACAGGGCAGACAGATCTGCCCTCCCATTCGCTTGCAGTGAGCTGTGCATTTCCTATGCAGAAGCTGAGTTTCTGTCCTAAGAGCTCGCTAAGGTTTCGAATGTTGATGTCACATCAGCCATTGACAAGGGAACACTCCTTGTTATAATTAGAATATTGCTTTGTGAACCATGCTCTGCATGGCAGGAAGATGTGAATGGTTTCCTTCTAGTGGTTGGGTATACTAGGGAGAACTCAGGACACATCTTCCATGCAGATGTCCAGACACCAGGGCCTTGGGGACAGTAAGGCTTCATAGAGAGAAGTCATGCCTTGGGTGCCTAGGCTCTGGCTCCCACAACTCTCAATGGGGCTGGCTCTCCTTATGAGCACAGATGCATTTTCAGGGTAGAAGCTGAAGGTGAGGCTCTGCACAGGGGTCTGTAGACACAAACAGATGCCTGGCCTATGTGCCTAGCAATTATCATCAACATAAGGCAGCTGTGGTATCTGCCTGTCTTCTGTGCTGAGGTGAGTCTCAAATTGACTTTACAACAAAAACTGCTTTCAAATCCATAATGTTTCCCTGGTAATCTAATAAAATGGATTTGCATTATGAACTTAGGAGTCTGATTTTACTATAATGGCAAGAGTTTTAGAAATGTTTTAGAGAGAAGAGAAAAGACATTTCAATGACAAAGCAAAAGGTAAGCGTCAATGGCTTCACTAAAAATGGCGTTATTGCCTTTTGGCTTCCATCAAATCCATTCAACAGGAAATTCAATTTATAACGAGATGTAATGAGATTTTACAGTTCTGTTCAAATAACATGTAACTGTAACCTGTTGTGATCGTCGCCGCCTGGAGCCCACTGGGTCTGTCTGCGTCACCACCACCACCACGTGTTCTTCTTTCCCAGGTCCACTTGGCCCACCAGCCATTAGGGCCCCTGCCAGATCCACCTGGAGCAGTACAGAGTCAGCATGGCTGCTGAGGTTCACAGCTGTGGGTGTGTCAAGGCGAACCACAAAGCAAGGAGGAACCACCTACTGTCCCCCAACTACCTCCAGACACAGCCTCTTAGCAGAGCTCACGAAGAAGTGTATATCCAGGGGATTCAAGTCCCCCCAAAAGGGAAACGCTTCTTGCCTGCAAACTGGGATACCTGCAAGAAGAGAGGCGATAAGGCCCTGCTGTCGAAGACCTGATGTAAGCATGGGAAAGATGTATTGAGACCGCACTTGCAAGTGTACAGATGGTCTCTGGAATACCAGAGAGTGTTACCAAAGGCCACTAAACCAATAAAGCAAATATAGGTCTCCTTGAGTCAAGCAAGACTCCTCTGTCAGCACCAGCTACACCTCACCTACCTGGAAATACTGTGCAGCAGTGGCGGCCACATGCCTGTATATCCCAAATCTTATTGGCTATTAGCTCTCTCCTTGGAGGAATAACCCACGGCTGATGCCACAAGCTTGCATTCTCTAGTGGTTAGGAGATGTTATAAGCCACAGTAAGACCCTGTCATATTTTACAGAAAAAAATGTAATTCATGGATTAACATACCATACAAACATCTGTGTCTATACCAAAGTAACCTACCATAACAATTAATACTGTTTAAATACCTATATATCTAATTATTTGTGCTTCATTAGTAGGATTGAAAGGTTATTCATGGAAAAACTGTCAGCCCGTGAAAGGAAACAGCCAGAATTGACCAGAGTCCAAAACGACAGCTCCAGAGAAAGTAGACTGATTTGCTTCTCGTCCACCTGTGCCCCTTTTCTAAGCCTAGGGAACAATCTGTGGAAGAGGGGGCGTGGTAGAATGTAAGGGCTGTGATTCGGGTGAATGGTGAAACTACAGCAATATAGCCTGGACACTTATTTGATCAACTTCATTGAACATACAAGCCCCCCCAGCTGGATGGTGGGAGCCTTGGGCTGTGTGGGTTTGGGCACAACTGCTTACAAATTGGTTTTACATGAAGGATGCTTGTACTCATAAATTATTACATATTGTTAAAAATGAAAAAAAAAAGAAGTAATTTAAAAAAAAACACAAAGAAGTGTATATCCATGTGCTTCAGCTCCCTGTTCCCTGGCCCACTTACCTCTCCAGCCCTCAATGCTACTCATGCAGTTGGTTCTACACTGCTCTGTCCTGTTTAGACCTGTGCTTGAAAAAGACTGCATCTACCCAGTCCTCGTCCCTGCTCCCACTTCTTACAGCTACTATGAAATTCCTACCCAAGTTCATGCACTTACAGAAGGCAGGATGTGCACATGAATGAACTAACCCATATCAACATCCAAGTCATAAGGTATTAAATCCCTGGTTGCAAGGTGAAAAATCATAAAAGGAATTGAAAGAATTCTGAAAATGATAAAACTCCACAGCAGTGAGTGGACAGAAATGCTTTCAAAGTGTGTTGAAGCATTGTCCACCAGGAAAGACTTGGCTCACTGTCTTCCTGATGCACTTGAGTTCCACAGTAGCCCATCCCTTAGCTCCTGTCGCTGAAACGTGTTCTGTAAACACAAGAGCCCAAGTTCCTCAGCCCCTGTGTGCTGTGTTCTGACTCTCAGGACCTTCTACCTCTGCTGTCAGGTCCTGGTGGCATGGAGTGTCTAATAGTAGCCATGGACCCTACCTGGCACCCAAGTCATTTTGACCCAGGAAAGAGAATTGTTGTAGTGAACAAATAAGTTTTACAATTGCTTAGGCCTCAGAACATGTCTCTGATGACTGCAGAAGAAGCTTCTTGTATGTAGGGTGAGTCCTTTGTTTTGCTTTCAGTCTCTAATAAAACAGCAGCTGCTTTATGGAGGCAGAAAGTCTCCAAGTATTTACAGGATTTACTTTAGTGTTGATGAGGCTAGGTGAATGGCTCCTATTCTTTTTATTGTTTTATTCATCTTCAAAATATACTGTTTTTACAATTTTTTTGGGGGGGGGGTCTTTTCGAGACAGGGTCTCCCTGTAGCCCCAGCTGTCCTGGAACTCACTCTGTAGACCAGGCTGGCCTTGAACTCACAAAAATCCGCCCGCCTCTGCCTCCCAGTGCTAGGATTAAAAGCGTGCACCACCACGCCCAGCTTTTTTTTTCTTTTTACAATTTTTTAAAGTATCTGAAAGGCTGGACATGGTTTTGCCTCTTTTATCGCAGCTCTTGGGAAGCAGAAGCAGATGGATCTCTGTGAGTCGAGGCTAGCTGGATCCAGTTGATGAGTTCCAGGCCAGCCAGTGCTATATAGTGAGCTATATATAAGGTGGTGCCAGGGAGGGTGAGAATGCAGACAGCCCAGGTCCAGGGCCTTGCATCCTGAGCCTGGCTGGCTTCCCGGGGCTTGATCCCATCCAGAACTCCCTGGTGATGAGCTTTCCTGTTAGCAGTGGGAGCAAATGAGCTAAGGAAGGGTTAGAGAAAAGCCAGGTTCAGATAGAGACACACTGGAACCTAGAGCAGCCTGTGTACCCGCCCTAGCACACCATGCTGCCGTGAGGCTCGCCCCCAGTCAGCCTAGCCCTGACTCATCCCATGGCCACTCACTTCCTCCTAAGTCTCAGAGGTCAAGTCTACTTCCCTCCTGTGAAAGGAACTTTGCTGTGGATCTGAGCATCCTCCCAGTAGTGAAGGGGAAGGAACTAGAGTCCAGGGCCTGCTCTGCTACCCATCCACCTGAGTGCAGGCCTGTGGCTTTAGCAGTATGTGGCTAAGCTGGTTCTCTCCAGGCCTACTCTGCAGCTTTGTGCAGATATGAGAGAAAGCCTTGGTTGTCAGAGGAGGACCCTGGTAACTTGAGATGGGCCTCAAAGAATGGGAGGGGGCTCAGCAAACAGGCTGGGAAGAAGAGTTCAGCAGGGGGTAGGCCTGGGCTTGCGAGAAGATGGAAAGCAAGGTGTGAGAGAGCAGAAGCTTGCTCTNTTTTTTTTTTTTTTTTTTTTTTAATGTAAGCGTTTTACCTGCATCGTGTATTAAGTACACCAGTGCATGCAATGCCCATAGAGACCAGAAGAGGGCACCAGACTCCCTAGAACTGGTGCTATAGAGGTTAGCTATAGAGGTTAGTTAGTACCAGGAATCGAACCGGGCGAGGTCCTCTGGAAGAGCAAGTGCTCCTAACCACTGAGCAATCTCTCCAGCCCTGAAAATAATCTGGTTTGTTGTTTCGTGTTTTGTTTTGTTTTTTGTTTTAGAATTGTACAAATTTACCCTCCTGGTAAAGAACCCGTTTGTCAGTCCTGTCGTCTGTGTTCGAGCCACTCCACACACCACTCTGTACTTGAGTCCCAGAAAGGACAAATGGAAAATGCAAGTGACACGTAGGGCAAAATTTACCAAAAAAACGGCCTAGGAGACTCTGCTGCTCTGCCACACCTGAAATGTTTTCGGTCTCTAATCTTTCCCTGAAAGCAGGCTGAAGAGAAATAGCTTGACGCCGAAGGGATGGCGAAGGCCTCGAGGACACAGGAAGTAGAACAGTGCCACCTAGAGGCAAGCCTCAGAAGAGCAGTGCTCGCCCAACGGAATCTGAATGCTCAAGGGAACAGGTTAAAGCCTTTACCATATAGGGTGTAGTAGTTATTTTTCTCCTCCCTGTGACCAAACACCTTACAAGAGGACATTGAAGAGAGGAAAAATGTATTCTGGCTCATGATTTGAGAAGATAAAGCCCTTCTCGGTGGGGAGGGCATGACAGGGCTTCTCCATGGCAGTGGAAGAATTCAGAGGCTGGCAGAGAAAGGTTAGGGTCAGAAGCCAGGCTAGACTATAACCTCGAGGGCCCCCACAGACCCTCTTCCCCCGTAGGCCACACCTCCAAAGTCTTCACAACCTCCTAAAAATAGTACTACCAGTTGGGGACCAAGTAGTCAAACACAGAGCTCTTAGTGGGGTCACTAGTTGGGAGGCAACTAGGGAAATTTAAACATCTACAATTAGACACCCAAATAGAGTACATGAAAAAGACAGACCTAAGGGGCACGAGCCCTAAACACGTGGCTACTTGTCCTTGTCTCTGGTCCTTCAAAGCCCACTGCATCATCAGGGCTCAAAGCCCAACCCAAAGTTCAGCAGTGCGTCAGTGTAACTTCCAGACTGCAAACAGAAGCCTTGAGGTTAAGGCCCACCATGCAGCTAGCTTCGTCCCTTGCTTTCAGCCACACTGTAATCCTAACACAGCCTCCATCCAAAGGGGCTCCCCCCTCCTCCCCATGTCTACACCTGGGTCTCCATCCAAAGGGGCTCTCCCTCTCCTCCCCACATCTACACCTGGGTCTCCATCCAAAGGGGCTCCCCCCTCCTCCTCACGTCTACACCTGGGTCTCCATCCAAAGGGGCTCTCCCTCTCCTCCCCACATCTACACCTGGGTCTCCATCCAAAGGGGCTCCCCCCTCCTCCTCACGTCTACACCTGGGTCTCCATCCAAAGGGGCTCTCCCCATCCTCCCCACATCTACACCTGGGTCTCCATCCAAAGGGGCTCTCCCCCCTCCTCCCCACATCTACACCTGTCTCCATCCAAAGGGGCTCTCCCCCTCCTCCCCACATCTACACCTGGGTCTCCATCCAAAGAGGCTCTCTCCTCCTCCCCATGTCTACACCTGGGTCTCCATCCAAAGGGGCTCTCCCCCTCCTCCCCACGTATACACCTGGGTCTCCATCCAAAGGGGCTCTTCCCTCCTCCCCAAGTCTATACCTGGGTCTCCATACGAAGAGGCTCTGCCCTCCTCTCCATGTCTACACCTGTGTCTCCATCCAAAGGGGCTCTCCCCCTCCTCCCCACATCTACATCTGGGTCTCCATCCAAAGAGGCTCTCTCCTCTTCCCCATGTCTACACCTGGGTCTCCATCCAAAGGGGCTCTCCCCCTCCTCCCCATGTCTACACCTGGGTCTCCATCCAAAGGGGCTCTCCCCCCTCCTCCCCACATCTACACCTGGGTCTCCATCCAAAGAGGCTCTGCCCTCCTCCCCACGTCTACACCTGGGCCTCCATCCAAAGGGGCTCCCCCCTCCTCCCCACGTCTACACCTGGGTCTCCATCCAAAGGGGCTCTCTCCTCCTCCCCACGTCTACACCTGGGTCTCCATCCAAAGAGGCTCTTTCCTCCTCCCCACATCTACACCTGGGTCTCCATCCAAAGGGGCTCTCCCCCCTCCTCCCCATGTCTACACCTGGGTCTCCATCCAAAGGGGCTCTCCCCATCCTCCCCATGTCTACACCTGGGTCTCCATCCAAAGGGGCTCTCCCCCTCCTCCCCACATCTACACTTGGGTCTCCATCCAAAGGGGCTCTCCCCTCCTCCCCACGTCTACACCTGGGTCTCCATCCAAAGGGGCACTCCCCCTCCTCCCCATGTCTGCCGGGATCTGTGCACTCTCACAAGTGTGTATTCACACCAACCTGAAATTACTTTCAGACTTTCTCCCTAATAGGTGTAGCTCTTCAAGCAAAGCAACTATCTTTATTTCCTCTTTCTCCCCTTCTTCCTCCTCTTCCTCCTCTCCTCCTCCTCTTTTTTAATGTTTTCAGAGGCAACTGGAATTCTCCAAATCATTGTCTGTCCCTAAACAGTATGTGGTTGCCAATTAAAGGTTTGTTTATGGCGTCATCCTTGAAGTCCTCTGAACCTAGAACAGAGTCCCAAGCAGACAGGAGCACAGAGGAAACAGAAGGCGCCGTCATTCTCTGGTGCATCCGCCACCTTCATTCTCTGATGCATCCGCCACATTCTTCCTGCCTTGCTCATTTGCCTAAACTTAAGCGATGTCCTCAGAGCCCCAGACCCTCTCCTAAGAGCTCCTGGTGGGCTGCACCTCCTCATCTCCAGTTGTTCCTGTGAGGATAAGCCCCTCCTCCTCCACTCTGCTGCTACCTATCCCAGTGCCCAGAGCAATGAATCTGAACAGCAGGTCCTGTGCTGTAGTAGGGAAAGGAGTCTTCAAAGAGCAGCCCTTGCTGAACCTACGCTGTTTCACCCTCAAGCACTTACTTTCAGTTGGCTGAGCCATTAAACATTAGCCTCAGTATGCTCAGGCCAAACTTTGGCCCCTTCTGGTCTGGGCTTTAATTCTGGCCTGGTCCTTGATCTACTGGCCTTAATTCCAGCAAGCTGTCCTCCTTTTCTTGATACACACTAGACAATATTTTCTTCCATTACAATAGTTTCTTTGGTGGTCAACATGACTGGATAATAGGACTGCCCAGGTGTTTAGTTAACCATGCTTAGAGACTACGCCTGTGAGGGTGTTTCAGAAAGAAATTAGCATGTGAACTGGTGACACCAAGTAAAGCTGATCACCCTCCTCTACATGCCCAGCGTCATCCAACCCACCGACTCCAGAAAGAAAAGGTCCCAGAGGGAAGCTTTGGTGGGTGTGCTCACTAGTGACTGGGACTTCTGCTTCTACTTCAAGCATCACAGGTCTCGGCATTCAGATTCCCCCTAGAACACACGCCTTGAGCCCTCCGAACTCCCGGGTCTTCCAGCTCCACCCTGAGTTTCAGAGAACAGATGGTGGACTTCTTAACTTCCACCATAATGTGAGCCAATACTCTAAAATTCTCATTTTATATATGTTTTCTCTTCGTGTTCTATTAGTCTAGTTTACAGGCTGCTATCTGTGGAGCCTAAAACAGTAAAGGGGAAATTTTCTTCCCTACATGTACTGTTTTTTACATTCTCAAAGCGCTGGATGCAGCTCAGGGTGTGGTGAGGGGGTGGAAAAGAGCACGGAAGAGGGGGGAAGAAAGAGAAAGGAGGAGGGGCGGTAAGAAATGAAGGAAGGGAAGGGAAGGGGGAGGGACGGGGGAGGGAAAAGGGCGGGGAGGGAGGACAAACCTGATAACCTCCAGGTAAAAGGTTGCCAGCCTCTGCTTATCTGCATAATGACCTGGGAGCCTTGACAGGCCTCTTCAGAACAAGCACTGACAATTCAGGGACAAAGAACTTCAGGTGCCTGCAATTGCTAGTTTCTAAAATAAACCCTGTAATTACTGAACCCATGCAGCCCGACTGTTACAAGGAGAAGCAGAAGTTCACAAGGAAGACATAGCTTTGTTTTCTCCAACTGAAGGAGAATAGCACTTTATCCAAAAACTTTTCCTGCCACAGCAGATGAGCCTATGTCTCTGGCCTAGGCCCACCCAGGGGGGCTAACCAGAGGTCAAAAGAGGACTGCACAGGGCTGTGTGCTCAAATGGAAACTCTGACATCCAGGGCTGTACTTAACTCCCTTTCTCTAAGACCAGCCCTCAAAGGTCAGAATCCCATTCCACCCCAGCCCATCTTGGTTGGTTAGTTGGTTGGTTGGTTGATTGGTTGGTTGGTTGGTTGGTTGGCTGGTTGGTTGGTTTTCATATTGTAAGACAGGGTCTCACTAGGTAGCAGGCTTGCCTTGCTCAGCTTCCCAATGGCTGAGATCACAGGCATGCCGCCCAATCCTCGCCTTTTCTTCAGTTCCAGTAGAACTTGGCTCTGTAGAGCATCCACGTACTCTTCTGTGGTTCACAGATCCCATGTGGGCTCCCACTTCCTCCCTAAAGGAAGGTCCAAGAGGGCCCCAGGCTAGCAGGTTTCACAAAACCCCACTGTGCATACATAGCCTACGGTCTTGGAAAAGGATCCATGGGAAATCCGTGGTAACATTGTACATGTTCTGAAGAGCCCATGTGAAGCGGGAACCAGCCCTCCTACAAAGTGATACTAGACAGACCGGAAGTCCCCCTGGCATCACTCCTGCCTTCTCGCCTGGCTCCCCACCACCTCCCGCTCTCATCCTCTATCCAGATATGACACTCAGGAAACAGGAAGTGGAGGTCCCTGTCCTCTGTGTTGACAAGAAAAAGGGCCACTGGGCTTGACTCAGACCATGGGACCCTGGGCAGACACTAGCACACGTGGGTCACAAGGACCCTGGCAGTGATGCTTTTTGGCACACGTGGCATGATGGGGGAGGGGAGGCTCTGCCTGTTGACATCTATTCTAATCTGCTATGATTATGTGGGCTGCCTGCTTGACAAGTCCTTTACTACGGATCCTCACCAGGCCAAGCACACCACTAAGGATATCCCATAACCCACCTCCTGACATCTCTCCTCTCTGTGTGAGTCTCCTACTAAGGATATCCCATAACCCACGTCCTGACATCTCTCTCTGTGTGAATCTCCTACTAAGGATATCCCATAACCCACGTCCTGACATGTCTCTCTGTGTGAGTCTCCTACTGAGGATATCCCATAACCCACCTCCTGACATCTCTCTCTGTGTGAGTCTCCTACTGAGGATATCCCATAACCCACCTCCTGACATCTCTCTCTGTGTGAGTCTCCTACTGAGGATACCCCATAACCCACCTCCTGACATCTCTCTCTGTGACTCTCCTACTAAGGATATCCCATAACCCCTCCTGACCTCTCTCCTTTCTGTGTGAGTCTCCTACTAAGGATATCCCATAACCCACCTCCTGACATCTCTCTCTGAGTCTCCTACTAAGGATATCCCATAACCCACCTCCTGACATCTCTCTCTGTGTGAGTCTCCTACTGAGGATATCCCATAACCCCTCCTGACATCTCTCCTCTCTGTGTGAGTCTCCTACTAAGGATATCCCATAACCCACCTCCTGACATCTCTCCTCTCTGTGTGTCTCATCCTAAGCATGTCCTATAACCCACCTCCTGACATCTCTCTCTCTCTGTGAGTCTCACTTAGAACAAGAGCCAGCGACCCCCTCCCTACAGGTCCTCAGTGGGTTACATACGTCTGCCATACAGTCATCCAGATGGAAAACAGCACCCAAGGCCTGGGGACATGATGAAGCTATTGCTTTGAAAAGGTCCCAAAGGGATCGGGGAACAACATTAGAAAGGTTTGGGGTATAGGTATCAGAGAGGATTTTCTGACAAGGACTCCAGTAGCATAGGAAAAAACACGCAGTAATTGACAGGGGCTTCTGTGGGGGCTGGAGACATGGCTTAGCAGTTAAGAGCACTTACCTCTCTTGCGGAGGACCTGAATTCAGTTCCCTGTGCCCACACGACAGTTCACAACTGCCTATAACTCCACCTCCAAGGGATCCGATTCCCTCCTCTGGCTTCCAAAGGTTCCTGTACATTTGTGGTACACATAAACTCATGCAGGCACAAACACACACACACACACACACACACACACACACACACAAAATAACAAATAAGTAAATCTTTAAAAAGCTTCTCCACAGCAAAAGAAACAATTATCAAAGTAAAAGACTACCTTCAGAACGGGAAAAAATATCTTTGCCAACTATACATCAAACAGGGAATGCATATCTAAGAATATGTAAACAGGAGATGAAGAGATGGCTCAGCAGTTCAGAGCACTTGCTACTCTTGCAGAAGACTTGAGTTCAGAACCCAGTATCCCCCATCGTGGCTAACAACCATCTGCAACTCCAATTCCAGGGGATACATCACCCTCTTCTGGCCTCCATGGGCACCAGATACACACATGATACACTTAAATAGATGTGAGCAAAACATTCATATACACAAAATAAGTAAATATATAAAATATATTTAAAAGAATATATGCATAAAGAACTGCACAAATGAAATATGAAAAAACTCACAAGCCATCTAATCAATAACTAAGGCAATGAAATGAATAAAATAATCTCAAAAGAAGAAATACAAATGGTCAATAAATATTTGAAAAGTTTGTAACAGCCTAATCCATCAGGGAAATTAAATTAAAACTTATTTGAGATTCTATCTCACCCCAATCAGATTGTATACTGTCAAGGAAATAAATGGTAACAAATGTTGGTGAGGATGTGGGGAAAGAAATTTTTATACAATACAAGTGGGAAAGTAGACTGGTATAGCCAGGATGGTGATCATTATGGAATTTCCTTAAAAACAGAACTATTTCCTCATTAGTATAGTGGTGAAAAAAAATAAAATAAATAAAATAAACAGAACTATTATATGGCCTAGCTATAGATAGCATCCTTGGGTATATACCTGAGGGACTCTAAGTCCACATACAATAGAGATGCTTGTACATCCATTTTTATTGTTGCAGTATTTACAATAGTCAGGAAATGGAACCAGCTTAGCTATCAACAAATGAATGAATAAAGAAAATGTGGTATATATGCACACTGGAACATAGAAATATAGAAAGAAAAGCTGAAGTCAGGACATCAGCAGGAAAAAGGATGGAACTGGAAATCATTATATTAAGCAAAGTAAGCTAGACTCAAAATGGTAAATATAGAATGTTTTCTTTTACATGCAGAGCCTACATTTGAATCACTCTCTCTCTCCCCCTGTGTGTGCATGTGTGTGTGTGTATATTTATTGCATTGTATATAGGTCATGAAATTAGAAAGGAGATCAAGAGGAGAGAAAATGAGAAAATAGATCTTAAAGAAGGGGAAAGAAGAAAGAAGGTAATAGAATATATGTGACATGAAAGCAGATGGAAAGGCTACTGTGCGGGAAGAAAGGGGAGGGGATGGAGGGTGGGGAAGGACATTGGGGAGGGAGGATGAACAGCAGCAGGATATACTGGCACATCTGTATAACGACGACATACTAAAACCAATATTTTGTATGACAACTTTAGAAATTAACTTCTTAATTTTGAAAAAAGGTTCCAAGACCTGCAGGGGAGACTGAAAACCACAGAGAATAGCAGTCCCTGTATGCATGTCAGAAGTCACCCCCGTGCACTTACAGGAAGCACTTCCTGGACTCTCTTGGATATACCTGAATGTCATCATCAATATCCTTATGCTTGGATGGAAACAATGCAAAACCATGGATCTGTGTGATAACTGAGCTGACTGCTATGTGACCAAAGGCCAGCCCTGTGTACCACACTACAAAGAGGTGACACAGTCCCATGGGCAATGACCTGCACAGAGACCAAGACATCCTCATGAGGAATGAAATCAGATCCATATCTCTCAGCAGAGTGAAAACTAAACCAAAGTGCATCAAAGACCTTAACTTAAAATCCCCTCGAGAATTGGAAAATGGGACTACATGAAATTTAAAAATTCTCACAGCAAAAGCAACTATTAGCCTAGTCAACAAGCTACAGAATAGGAGAAAAATCTTTACCAGATATACTTCAAAGGGTTAAGAGTCAGAAAATACAAAAAACTGCACAGGCTGGAGAGATGGCTCAGAAGCTAAGAGCACTGGCTGCTCTCGCAAAGGACCCAGGTTCAACTCCCAGCACCCACCTAATTCCAGTTCCAGGGTATCCAACGCTCTCTCCTGGCCTCCATGAGTGTTGCATGACACAAGTACACATGTTGCATGACACAAGTATACATGCATGCAACACACTCATACACAAACTAAGAATAATAACTATATATATAGAGAGAGAGAACTGCAAAAAGACACAAGAAAAATTTGTCAATTAACAACTGAGCCAATGAACTACAGACAGTTCTCAAAGAAAAAAAAAAACATAAGTGGCAAACAAACATTTTCAAATGTGCTCAAGGATCTGGAAAGATGGCTCAGTCAATGCTTGCCACATAAGCATGAATGTAGGAGTTTGATCCTCAGCACCCACATAAAAAAAAAAAAAAAACTGGGCCTGCAATGTTATTGGCTGTCACTAGAATGAGACAGTCTGACCCCATTGCTGAAGACACCACACACTTTGGATATAGCACACAGCAAAAATCAAGCTGGAACTCAGCTGGAAGCTTCCCCCTGCTGGCTATCATTTATAGAGCACGAATGTGCTGTGCAGGTCACTGGGAGGAAAAAGACCATGGGTTACACAGCTGGGTACCCTGCATGTTACCACATTGACCTGCCAAGCAAGGCATGCCACTGTGGCAACAGTGGTACGACTGTCTGAGGAGTTAATGAACCACCCTCTGATTGGATTTGAGGCCTGTTTCATGGGAAGGACTCTATATGCCTGGTACTGCATACCTGGTCAAAGGCCTATATAGCTAAGGAAGTCACTAGCGCTCTCAGCCATGTTCGCTTCTTCCTGCAGTGGGTGACGGTAAATGCAGAGACTTAAAAATTCAAAATGCTGAAAACAAGCGACTGCTGCCTGCTCAGTCCTGAACAGGACATCTACATCAATCACCCCTTCCAGGGCCCGGGAACATCATAAAAGAGGATGAAAAGATTGTAAGAGCAGGAAGATGAGGAGCACTGTGCAATGCTGTTTTCTGCACATGGCCGTCCCTTGCAATCATGACGACTCAGCAGTTGTGACTATCTGCACAAAAACTGCAAAAATATGCCATAAAAGGAGGAAGAAAACTGGCTAGGAATAAGAAGACGGTCAGCAGGAGTGGGCGGGGAAAGGACCGCGGCGGGGTGAATACGACCACAACACCCTGTATACATCCGTGAAAAGACCACCGGGGTGAATACGACCACAACACCCTGTATACATCCGTGAAAAGACCACAGCGGGGTGAATACGACCACAACGCCCTGTGTACATCCGTGAAACTGTCAGAACAAAAGGGGGGAAAGAAACTGTTGGAATGAGTATTCCCCAAGGGATTTGCTTGTGTGTGTCTGTGTGTCTGTGTGTTGTCTGTGTGTGTGTTGGTGCCCATGCATACCCCTGCGGGTGCTATACACATGTGGAGGCCGGAGAAGGACACCAACTGTCCGCTGTGTCATTATCCACCTCACTCCCTCAATTGAGACAGGTCTCACTGAACCCAGAGTGAGGATGCTGGCCAGCAAGCCGCCACCATCTCGCTGTCTCCTCTCCCTTTACCCACAGCACCGCGGCTCCAGATGTGTGCACAATCATGCCTGGCTTTTTACATGGGTTACATGGATTGGACAGCAAACACTCTCCTCAGGCCTCCTCCCGGGCTTTGAATTCCAGCATCTAGTGTACAGATTGCTTGGCATGTGGGAGCTGTCCAATAAATGCATATGAATATTATTTTATGGAGAAAAAGGTGAGCATGACATTGGGCATTTGCCACTCTGGCATTAGGAGAGTCAGGATACTCCCTGGGGTCTGCTGGCCAGCCATTCTAGCCACCAGCTCCAGGTTCAGTGAAAGACCCTGTCTCAAAAACAAATGAAGAAAACAGCATTGACCTTTAGCTTCCACACACTTACACACACACACACACACACACACACACACGCACATATATGCATCACATCCACACACAAATGTGCATGTATGCACACATGCACCAGGGGCTAGGTGTGGTGGCACACACCTTTAATCCTAGCATCCAGGAGGTAGAGGCAAGCAGATCTCTACGAGTTCATGGCCAGCCTGGTCTACATAGTGAGTTCTAGACCAGCTGAGGCTATAGAAAGACCCTATCTCAAAAAAGACAAATAATAATAATAATAATAATAATAATATATCATAAAACAAAAATTTTAAGAACTGTTCAACATCCTTAGCCACCAGGGAAATGCAAATCATGAAGGGAGATGAAAGGGGTGCACAGCCAAACTAAGTAGGAATGGAAAGGTCCGAATGAAGTCTACACTTTGCATGCTTGTTAAAAATAGTGTCTGGTCTGCCCAGTTACCATAGCAGCCACAGCCTTAACCCACTGACTCCTTGATAGGTTTACATAAATCCTCCAAATAGTGCCCATAGAAGCTAAGATCTGGTCTCTCTAAACTTAAAAACTATGGACCTCCAGCTACTATTCTATACAACATTTGGCTTTTGACAGAAAATCCCAAGGCAGGAGAAAATGAAGACATAAAGACAGCACCAAAAGACACTAGCTAAAGGTAAGAACCAGTGAACTTGAAGACAGGCCAACGGGAATCCCCTGCCCTGAAATGCTAGAATGTTTCAGGGCAGATGACGCTAGAGCCCCAGGAAGGTAGGCCCACGACCTGGCCATCAGTTACATCCTGGAGAGACAAGTGCATGCAATAGGAATGCCAGAGGTCTACCAACGAGTTCTTCAACACTTCTTAATAGTTTGTAAATCTCAGTCAGGAGCAACTGCTATCCAGTGCTTGAGTTGGATACTGTAGCTTTCCAGCGGTGACAGGGCCAGCAGCTGCCAGAATGTTCCTTGATCTGGATACAGGCTGAATAAAATCTGTAACCATCAAAAACAGTTCATGATAGATTTGTGATAGGAGAGCCAGAGGATTTAATAATGTTTACTACTACTGAAAATAGAGGTGTGATTTATGCATCACATTTTTACCAGACTTCTCTAAATAGCATTTTCTTGGATTGAAAATATTTTTTATTCGTAATAACATGTTTAGCTACAATAGGCCTTGGTTATTGATATTTGCCATTTTAAGGATTAAATAGCCATAAATTAAATTGTCAAAAGGAGATAGATGTCATTTCCCTATTTAGGGGAGCAGAGGAATCTGGCCTTGGTGAGCTCTGTAATATATGTTTGTGGGACTTGCAAAGAGCATTATTAATTAAATTAAACCAATTAAAAGTAATGATAAGATGTAATACTATAAAAGTTCAAAAACAAGCTGGGTGCGGTAGTGCATGCCTTTAATCCTAGCAACTGGGAGGCAGAGGCAGGCGGATCTTTATGAGTTCAAGGCCAGCCTGGTCTATAGAGTGACTAAATGTGGACTTTCAAGTTGTCTCTTGTATCTGAGGAAAGTTTCCCAACCCTGACCCCATCCTTTGAAGTCCCAGCAACCCTCCAGTTCCTGCTCCCCAGGGACCTCAGAACCACACGCCTGTGTGAGTGGAGGTACAAGCCCACATCAGTAGTGAAGAAGAATAAAAGTGTCAAGTTTGTAGTCTTCAAGACAGTTGTTTCCACTTTGTGATGCATAGCTTTGATCCTAAACCACTGTGCTCCTCCCACCTGTTGGATTTTAGGAGTTGTCTGCACTCAGCTCAGTCAGAATTAATGAGATCCACCACCCTTGCTGATATCATGCTACAGAAAGAGGCACAGACATAGGATTTCACACTTACATTCCGACCTACATACAAAACCCCACCCAGCACTGCCAGAGGCAGGCTTCCCTCACCAGCACTCAGCCTGCCATGCCCATGTGCACTCAGCATCTCCTTCAAATATATCAAAACCTCAGGCAGTAAGAATTAAACAGGGGTCCCCAGGCCTCATGGCCCCCTGTCATCCGTCCCAAGGCATGCGGGGGCTGTGTCCACCCATTAAGGCCCCCAGAGCCTTAATGCAGTGCTGTGTGGCCTTGGTACTCACAGAGCATACCACCACAAAGACAAACAGGCCTATGACTTTCAGCCACCGCACACAGCGCCTGCAAGAGAAAAGGGAAGCTCTGAGCCGTCGTGCACAGTAGCATCCTGCAGAAGAAAGCGAAAGGTCTGTGATGTGTCAACCTGTTTTTATCCTCCTCGCTAGTGCAGTTCCTTGTATGTTAGAAAACCATCTGGGTTTTTGGAAATGGTACAGTTTTATTTTGCATTCTCTTAGACTTAATGAATTTGACACATAATCATTTCCCACTTCCAAATTTTGTTTCAACAGCTCCTACTTAAGTGTGAATAAAAATGGCTTTTCTTTTTAAAGCATGAAGTATTAATTGAGGTATCCTAGATGCAACTTTTTTTACATAACTGACACATATGGCAGAGCTGACAATCCAGAATAAAATATTTCTTGCGAATTTCTTCACTGCTCATGCTGTGCCCTAGACATGTCATTAGCCACCCAACAGGTACTTTGGGGGATACTAATCTATCTGCTGCCTTTAAATGACTGTGACCATGCTTCTAAAGTTGCTTTTGGTGTCCAATAAGACCTTTCAGAGACACTTGTAAGAATTCAGACACTCTCACCTGGGCATTCTAGACATCAAGGGTATCATTATAGGAAAAAATACTTTATTCTGGATTGTCAGCTCTGTGTAAGCCCATAGAAGGCCACAGACTGATAACTGCATGGCCACACATGGCCCTGTCATAGTCACTCAGATACTTTGGGTCAGGTCTCAAGTGGGATCCCTGATTTTAACTCCCAACCCTTGGTCTTCCTTGGTGATGGGTTTTCAAACACTTTGGTCTAAGAAGAACTTTTTCCAAATAAACGTGTGTAAAGAAGGCCTGGCACATAGGCTAAGGAAAGGGAACGCACTCTTTCAGGGCAACACTATTGTCCAGAAAGTCCTCTAAGCCCTCGGGCACCCACTCCTCCTGTTCATGCCCAAGCAGGCTTAAGCACCTAGTTCTTACCACAGAGGAGGCCAAGGAATCCTACAGGCTTCTCTGCTCACTAACTCAGCCCTTATCAATGACTGCAAAGATGGTATCAAATTCTAAAACACCACAGGGGGTCTTTAAATTGAATGCTCCATTCTCATCCCAGGACAAACAGGGAGCCACAGGCAGCCACTCTCCACTGCCAGGGCGATCGCTCCACATCCACCTACCCCAGCTTAGAGACCTGGGTTCTGAGGTGCCCACTGCCCGGAGGTTCCTCTTTTTCTGAGGAGGCTAACACAGACAAACCAGCCACCTCTCTGCCCAGCATGTATCTCTGTTCCCAGTCAGTCAGGCCATTTTCCCATGATTCTTCAGCAGTGATAAACTCTGGGTGATGAGCACTCGTGCTCTGTGACCTGGAAAGCAAAAATTTTGTGCTTATATCTCCTGAATGATACCTCTAAACCAAGATTTTTCTCTCAGTTTTGAGGTATAAAATGCCATGGAATCAATGCCGATCTTTGAAAGAAGTTGTGGTCATTAATATTGATTGTCACTATTACATAGGAGACAAATCTCTGGGCATGTCTATAAGGGATATTCTTGACTGGTTTAATTAATTAATTTAGTTAATTAATTAAAGTAGGAAGACCCACCTAAAATGCGGGCAGCGCCAATCTATGGACAGGAGTTCTAGACTAAAGAAGAAGGCAGGCTGAGCACCAGCATCCATTTCTCTGTTTCCTGACTGTGAATACAGTGCATCGAGCTGCCTCATGGCTCTACCACCAGGATGGACTGTATCCATCAAACTGTGAGCCAGAATAAACCCTCCCTTCTTGGGTTGCTTTTCTCTGGAATTTTATCAAAGCAATGAGAAAAGCATCCAAGACAAGACCATAAATAGCATGGCATTGTCTCACTTTTGGAAATGTCTCTTTATTGACATTACAGGACATTTGGCTCAAAGAAAATTTCCTGGGATTTCTCACTCTTCAAAGTGAAATACCAGCCACTCTTTTATGATTTGGGGAATCTTCTAGTACAGCTGTTTCTAGCTCAGACCAGTCCGCACTCATTTTATTACTTCCTACTCTTTGGCTTTTCATGGACTGTCACTATCTAGCTAGATCTGGCCTAAAGCAGATTGAATAGTGTTAAGCTTTTCCTCTTCTGTATAGATCACCCTGTGATGGAGCTGCAGAAAGTCGGTCTACCTGCTTTCCCATACAGCCACTAAGGTAGAATGAACAGGAATAAATAACATCACTGTCAGGCTACACAGGTTCAAAAAGTGGGTCTATGTTTACAAGGGCACATGAAAAAGAATCATAAACTTTTAGCAAAAATAAGTGTGAGCACCTCTATTTCCATATGGTTGAATACTTGAGTTTCTGGACAATTCCTTCAACAGAGGTGCACTTGACTCTTTTTTTGGGGGGGGGTCTTTTTGAGACAGGGTCTCCCTGTAGCCCCAGCTATCCTGGAACTTGCTCTGTAGACCAGGCTGGCCTTGAACTCACAAAGATCTGTCTGCTTCTGCCTCCCGAGTGCTAGGATTAAAGGTGTGTGCCACCATGCCCGGCACACTTGACTCTTAAAAGGTTATACCAAAAAGGAGATTTTGATGCTCAAGTATGGAATGCTAATGTGATCACAATTTTAATATGAACCACATCTGGGATCTGTTGTTACACATAGCTTACTGGGGCTTTATGATTCTCAGTATGTATCACTGTTTTAGGACTCCTTCACAACAATAGAAAATAATCTTATTCATAAGAAGAAACCCAGCAGTAGAACCAGTGTTGTGTCACTTCCCTAGGTAGTGAACCAAAAGAACGAATGACGTCAAAAATAGTCAATAACCTTTGCAATGAACGCTGTGGCTAAAAGATGTTTCAGGTGAGAAAAACAGTGTCACCTTCCTCTAAATTGCAGGGGGAAAAAAAACAGAGCTGTAGCAAAATTGGAGCTAAGAAATTGCCTTCTTTAAGGAGAAAGAAGAAACCAAATTAGTGCCTATGCTTGTGAACGCAGTGCTTCCTGAGAAGTGCATGCCGCCTGTCTGCCCGGCAACCACACATATTTATCAGCCTCTTGAAATGTGCAGATGGGGAGCTGAAGTTTCCACTTCACTGGACTTGACTTGTACTCCAACGGTCACATGTGATGGGTGGCTACCATATTGGAACAGCTCTGGAGCACTCTCTGACCCTGTGTCCTTGCCCTCCGCACTCTGAAATGGCACAGATGCTTTTGCAAAAATACGAAGTAATGAATGCTCACAGTGATAAAAAGAAAAGTAACCAAAGAACCTTCCTGCCACCAACATCTTTTTATTTTAATTTTATTTATCGTCCTTTGAGATTTCATACACATTTGCAATGTATTTTGACAATTCTTCCCTCCAAATTCTCCCAAGCACTCACATATTCCCCCTGTCACTTCATATCTTTTGTTTTCTTTTTAACCCACTGCTTCCAATTAGTGCTGCCTGTATGGGCATGAATGTAGGGCTATCCAGTGGCAGCTCACAAGAGGCCACATCCTTGAAGAAAACTGACCCAGTAGCTGTCAGCTGAGGGCCGAACTAATCCAATAACTCTCAACTAGGGGCAAGACTTCATGAGCTGCTTCCCAATCCATGAAGGAATGTTGGCTGGTTTGATCTTGTGCCAACAACCACAGCTGCTGTGAGCTCCTGAGTGCAACAACCCTGTCATGTCCAGAAGACACCATTTTACAGTTGTCCTACTCACTCATGGCTCTTATCCTCTTACCCCCTTCTTCTGCAATGGTAAATTTGGGAGGTAGGTGTGTATTATAGTTGTCCCATTTGGGGTTTCTCTGATGAGAGTTGAGAGCTGCACTAATACATATGGATTAGTATTTAGAAGGCAGATTGATGCTATGTCCATTTGGCAAATAGCAGTAGTAGGCTTTCTCCAAAGGTGTATAGCCATATCAACCTCAGGGTCTTGGTTAGCTTTACAGTACCAGGTATGAGTTTTTACCTGGTGGAACAGAAAAGCTTCTGGTTGACCCATGCCACTATTGTGCTGATGGGCATATCCATCCCAGGTAATCCTAATTGCAGCCCACAGGGTTCACAGCTGGGCAAGCCCACCACCAATATCTTAATTAGCTTTGTGCAAAAGAAAAGGAAAAGATGCTGTAAGCAAATCTGTCCTGTGTTCTGCTTCCAACCTGTCCTGGCCTCTGGCATGAGCCCAGCAGACACCCAGGGCAAGTCTCTGCATGCCACATCCTCAGGACAAATGCTTATACATTTTTTATTCTTTAGTGAATTGCACATTTGAAATGTGTCATCCCTTAACAGTTGACCAACTCAAGAGAAAGCATTAAAGAAATAGCTGTGTGATGTGCTTGTTTTCAGCTATAGGTTAGAAAAAGAAAAGGAGAATTAAGTTATATTCCCACAGAAAAGCTTTAAGGTTATGGGTCAGCCTGTAAGAACTGTGTGCCGGCATGGGTAAATCCATGTGCTAGGTGATCATTCCAGGGTTATGCTCAAAGCCATTTATAAATTCATAAGAATTCACAGGACATAATCACAAATCACGAACATCCACTAAAATGAACTGTCAATGATCTGAGAGAGATCAAATATGTCAGGTAAAAATTCACACCTCAAGAAGAATTATCCATCTATGAAGCAGGCAATACCAATGTACCACAAACAATTTCCAGAAATTTCTTAATAAAAAAATAAAAATCATCTTACGCTTTCTTTTGCGGGGAATTCCATAGCAAAGGAGTGTTTTCCTTAAAACAGAGGTCTTTAGAGCTGGAACCGAATGGAGGCAAAGGTGAGGGAGACCTGGGGAAGACAAGAACGGGAATCACCAAAGCAGCATGATGGGGGTGTGCACAGGACATGAGTGTTCAGTTCAACCGTGAGTGTGTCAGAGCCACAGGGAATCTGACCGCAGATCTTTGAGCACTGAAAGCTGGAACTTAGGGGAAACTCTCTTCTCCAGCCCAAAGCAGAGCAAAAAGACAACGAGGTTCTCAGAAGAGAGACCATCTGCTGCAGCACTGACACTTTGGAGCCCACGTTAGCAGATGACCCAGTGGCCACCTTGGCCTTTCCACATAGAGCTTTTGACCCATAAAACACTCAGTCCAATGGGTCTTTTTATGCAGAAAATTCTGTCTTCTGAGATGAGGCAATAGCCACTTGTGAAATGTCCTAGTGGCTCCCACCAGAAAACAGGAAAGCAGAAATCAGGCCCAACAGGTCAAAATGAAATGACAATCCAAATGGCTCTCAGTGGACAGTAGCCACAATTGAGGCAAAGAAAGGGTCTGCCCTGGATGGTACATCCCTTTGCTGTGTTGTCCTGTCCACTGGAGAAAGAGCCACCATAAATGCATCACCCAGACCAGACACAACAAATGCACCAACATGTACACATAATGTAAAGGCAGTTTGTCATAAGGAGTTAACTGATTCTCATTCCAAATCACCTTATGCAGTGGTATGTTGCCTTTCGTAAGGAGCCCAGATCATACATACAGAGGTGCCATGGGCACCATGAACATCCACCTGGCAGAATAACAGTAATTCTTCAAGATCATTCTTCCACTCACTTTCTCTCATGCAAGTGTTCACCTGAGACAAAGTAAGACTCTCGTCTTGTGGATAAGTGGAAACTAGGCCCTGTGATTGTGTCTAACAGCATCTACCATATCTCAAGAATTAGAAAGAGTCTGCCTGGAACAAGAATGAGCCCCCTGAGCTGCCCTGCATCATTTTCTATAGAGAACAGAGATGTTCAAGGACTCTGTCCACAGGAACTGTTAAAGACAGTGGAACATGTCAAGTCAGGGATGTTGAATAAATATTTGACACTGGCATGTCAAGGAGGGAAGGTGGAAGGAGCAGTCTTCCCCAGGTATTCTATAATTAGCATTCCTTTGCAGCTCGAACTGGCTTGAAGCATTAGTTGAGTCTGTTCACCTTCTTCATAACCATAGAGGTGGAGGGGCTTCTGCAGCATTGACTAAGTGTCTCAATATCTCAGCTAGCACCAAGCTGCTCTGTGTTGCTGCCAGAGGTGGTTACATAGTACTACTTAGAGAGTTGTCTTTTCAGGAACCTTATTCAAATAATAGAACTGCTCTATGCCTCCATGTTCTCAGTAATGTGATGTCCCTGAAAAGAAACACATAGGCACAGATATACACACAAATACACACAGATACATACACATGCACACATGCAAGTGCACATGTGTGCACACATATGCACACACATACACATATGCATGCAGAGACAACCTCAGTTTTGTGCATTAAGAAGATATAGGGTCTGAAGAGATGGCTCAGCAGTTAAGAACACTGGCTGCTCTTGCAGACAACCAGGTTCAGTTTGCAGCTCCCACGTGGCAGCTAACAAGTGTCTGTAACTCCAGTTCCGGGGGATCTGATACCATCTTCTGGCCTTCAAAAGTATTGCGTGCACATGGTACAGTTACATACATGCAAGCGAAACGCTTATACACATAAAATAAAATTCAATTAGTTAAAGATATAAAAGTGAAAAGTACACGTGCCTATACTTATTTTTAATGACAGTTACTATAGAGGAAAATAATCAGTTAAGCAGTTGTATATTTTATAATTCAGAGGTCCTTGGTATAACATTTAGAAAACTTCCTTTTAGGGGCTGGAGTGATGGCTCAGCAGTTAAGAGCACTGGCCACTCTTACAGAAGACCCAGATTCAACTTCCAGATCTCACACGGTGGCTAACAACCATCCATAACTCCAGTTCCAGGGGGTCGGCCTCTTCCCACCTCCACAGGCATTGCACAACAGAGTTGCACTTAAATGCATACAGCAATATACTCATACACATAAAATAAAAATAATAAAATATTTTTTGGTCTTTTTGAGACAGGGTCTCCCTGTAGCCCCAGCTGTCCTAGAACTCACTCTGTAGACTAGGCTGGCTTTGAACTCACAAGATCCGCCTGCCTCTGCCTCCTCTGTGCTAGGATTAAAGGTGTGTTCCACCACACCCAGCTCGAAATAATAAAATATTTTTAAAACTTCCCTGTAGTCTTCTTTCCTAGGACAGGGTGGTATAGAACTTGCAAACTTGCTCTCTTACTGCCTCAACCAAATCTCTTCAAAAATAATGTTTATTTTTTCTTTGAAAAATTTCATAATTTTTACAATGGATTTTGATCATATCCATCTACCACTACCTCCCTCCAGCCTCTTCTAGAGACCTCCACTCTCTCTCCCAACTTCATAACCCCTTTTTATATTTGTTCTTAATAACCCCAAATCTAATTAGTGCTGCCTTTATGCATGTGAGTGTGGGCCAGTCCCTTCCCTCAGCAGCCATCAACTGCAAGCTCTCCTGCGCCAATGGTGGGTCCTCAGGCACCCTTCCACATCCGTGCTAGAATATTGACTGTCTTGACCATGGGCAGCTCTCGTGCAGTTACCACAGCTGCAGTGAGTTGATGTGTGCGACAGCAGTGTCATGTCCAGAACTCAGCATTTCACAGCTCACCTTCCTATGCAACAGCTCTTAACATCTGTTCTGCTCTCTTCCTGGGTGTCCCCTAGGTTTTGGGTGTGAAGAAGTTAATAAAGATGATTCATCCACAGCTGAGAACTCAGTTCCTTCTGCTCACTGCCTTGGCCATTTGTAAGACTCCGCATTAACCATTACCCACTATGGAAAAGAAGCTTCTCTGACCAAAGTTCAGAGCAGCACAGATCTAAAGTTATAAACATAAATATCTAGAAAGCAATTTGACAACATGGCCTTTAGCATAAGTACAGTAGGTTGTAGGATCCTTCCTAGGACCTAAACTCTCTAGAACCATGGGCTTTTGACCAGATTTACAATACCAGGCATGAAATTTCTCCTATGAAACAGACCCCAAATCCAATATGAAAACACCCAGTCACTCCCATAACAGTCATGTTACTTTGCCAGTGGGCATACCTTGCCAGGAAGGTCAGTATCGTAGAATTTAGCACCAGTTGAGACCATTGATGTCTCCCCCTAGCAACCTGCATATCACTTTCTAGCACTGTGTAAGCTAGCCGGCAGAGAAAGAGCTCACTTGAGACTGATTCCCTGTGTCCTGCATCCAGGGTGAATGGTGTCTTCAGCAATAAGATCTTACAATATAGTTCTGGGGCAATCAAGAGCCACGGCAATAGCACGTGTTATTGTGGGTGCCGCTGGGGCCTCCCTGACCAGTAGCTTGTAGGGAGGAAACCTATGCCTGGCACTGAGATTTTCTTTAAAAATGCATGTCATCTACGAGCAGCACTGTCCACCGTGTAGGATACAAACTCCTTTTTTATATATTATACTTTTAGATTAGCTTACAAACTAGTGTACTTCAATAAGGCTTTTTCATACATCCTTAGTTTTGTTTAACCAACCTCCTAACCCCAATCTCCCCTATCCCCTTGCCCTCATCCCCACTTAAATCTTTAACCCAAAATATTGCCCCCCAACACCAACCTCTTTGTTCGTTCATGTCCCCTGTGTTCTACTTTTTCTCTAATTATATTATTTTGCTTCAGTTTCAAGATCATATGTTTCTACATAATTTTCTGTTCACCTTCATCCTGATTATCCCTTCCTCACTCCCTCATTTTCCCACCCCATCTTCTTCCATGTTTAACACCCCCCCCAGTATTTACCTCTCTATTTTCTTTTTTTAAGTTAATTTTTATTGAGTGCATTTCATACAACATTTCTTAATCAAATTTAGACTCATTCCCCCATCCATGCCCACCCCTCATGGCCCCCCACTCCCCGCCAGAGCTCATGGATTCTGTCATACATGTTAAGTCCTGTCTTGCATCTTTTTCTCAGTCTTTTACAACACTTTTGATGCACAAGTTTACTGTTATGGTCAGTTCTTTGAATAGATTTTTCTCCCTTTTTTTGTTCCTGTTAATTTTACATTATTCCAAAATATGCATATATATACTTCACACATAAATCAAAATTACAAATCCTGAAAATAAGCTATAGGTTAATTCCAAAATACATTTAGAGATTCACATTTTAACAGTAAAGTTGCATGCAGGTAAAAAGAAGTATAACTTTACATTCTTTTATATATAGATATATATATATATACATAGTTATATATATACACAAATATACACATACATACATACATACATACATACATACATGCATACACATATCACTTGAATTGGAGGGTTTTTTTTCTTCCTTAAAAGATGTCATGTTTTCCGTAAGAAAGTGCTCGAAGGTTCCTCCTCGGCAACCCCAACCATCAATCCTGCACTTTTGCTCCACATTGGGGTCTTTTTCCCTCCCATGGCCCCCCAAATGAAGTCCAGTAAGCATGCATCCTGTCTTAATCCCCCTGTACTGGCCTCCATGATACAGCCCAGGTAGTCAAACAATGGCAGTCTACACTCTGACGAGGCTGACATCCCCTTAGCTGTTTAGTCCACAGGCTGGGTTTCTCAGTAGTCCCCATCTGGCATTGAAGGTTTGGAGGATTCTTGGAGAGACATGAGTCCTCAGTCCATATTAGGAGGTTAAAAAGCTGTGTCTCGCCAGGCATGGTGGCGTACGCCTTTAATCCTAGCACTTGGGAGGCAGAAGCAGGCGGATCTTTGTGAGTTCAAGGCCAGCCTGGTCTACAGAGCAAGTTCTAGGACAGCTGGGGCTACAGGGAGACCCTGTCTCAAAAAGACCAAAAAAAANCCCAAAGGACTTATATCTTACTTTGAGAGATATCTTGGTCTCTGATCTCTTAATAATAGCAAGGAAATGGAAACAACATAGAAATCCATCAACTGACAAATGGAAAATGAAAATGTGGTACATCTGTACAGTTGGGAGTTGTCTATTAACTTAGCTTTTAAAGAAAAATGAAATCCATGAAATTTGCAAATGAGAAATGAAAGAAGATTCGAAAACAATTATACAGAGGAGGTGGGCTATAATTCTTTATATGTGATCCTAGCTTTGAATTTTTTTTGTATGTTTAATTGGAAGATATGTAGAAGCCAGGTAATTAGAAACTGGCCATTGGGGAAGGTGGACACATTAAGGGGGAGGGAATATATAGCAAGAAAATGAGAGAGGTTCAAAGGATGGAAACAGCTTTTTTGTTTTTTTTTTTTTTTTTTTTAAAAAAAAAAAAAAAAAAAAAAAAAGCTGTGTCTCATGCCTTTGAACCTCTCTATTTTCTTGCTATATATTCCCTCCCCCTTAATGTGTCCACCTTCCCCAATGGCCAGTTTCTAATTACCTGGCTTCTACATATCTTCCAATTAAACATACAAAAAAAATTCAAAGCTAGGATTCACATATGAGAGAATATACCCACCCACTCAGTATAATTTTTTCAATCCTATCCATTTACTTGCAAATTTCATGATTTCATTTTTCTTTAAAGCTAAGTAATATCCCACTGTACAGATGTACCATATTTCCTTACTGATTCATCATCAGTTGATATATATTCTTGTTATTGTGAATGTAACCACAGTTAACATGGATGTGCAAATATCTGTGTGGTAAGATATAAAGTCCTTTGGGGGTGTGCCCAGGAGTGGTACAGGTAGGTCATATGGTAGTTGTACTTTTACTTTTTAGTTTTTTTGAGCAATCTCCAGACTGACTTCCAAAGTGGTTCCATTCATTTACATTTGCATCACCAGTTATAAGAGTTCCCCCTTTTCCAGGCTGGAGAGATAGCCTAGCGGTTAAGAGCACCGACTGCTCTTACAGAGAACCCGGGTTCAATCCCCAGCACCTACATGGCGGCTGAGGACTGTCTTCAACTCCAGTTCCAGGGGAATCCGACACCCTTTTCTGACCTCCGTGGCATTGCACGACACTGGTGCACAAACCTACAAGTAGACAGTACATTCGTACACATACAAAAAAATAAAATTAAATTAAAATTTTTAAAAAGAGCCCCCCTTTTCCACATTAGCACTTGTTGGCCTTTGTATTCCTCATCATCGCCATTCTGACTGGGGTGAAATTGAATCTTATAGTAGTTTTGTTTATTTGTTTGTTTGTTTTGTCTCTTTGAGACAGGGTCTCCCTGGAGACCCGGCTGTGCTGGAACTAGTTCTACACACCAGGCTGGCCTTGAACTCACAGAGATCCATCTGCCTCTGCCTCCCAAGTGCTAGGATTAAAGGTGTCCACCACCATACCTGGCTTATAGTAGTTTTAATCTACAATTTCCTGATACCCAAGCATTTCTCAACACTTTTTCAAATGCTTACTATTTGTATTTTTTTTTTACTATTTGTATTTTTTAAGTGCACATAAAAAAATTATTTCTAATATGTCAGTTTCATTTTATAATCACAAATTCCAGATTTGTGCATGCTAATATTTTAACTTTTATTTTTATTGAATTTTTGAAATTTTTCATAAAGATAGCTTGATGGTGTTTAGACTCCCTTCCCTATCTACACCTTCCCCCACTGGTTCCCACCCAATTTAATGTACTCTCTTACATATAAAATATGGCCTAGAGAGTCTGATTTGTGTCCCCAAATATCCTTCGGTGTAGGATCATCTGCTGGGGCCAGCAAGAGTCCTATCCCTCTAAGACACTGTCTTTCCCCCTCACAGCAGACATCAATTGGCAAAAGTTCCAGAAGGTTGGGTTGGGGTACTTTTTTTTACCCACTTCATATCTATCTTGCGATTTTTGTCAGGTTTTGAGCTTGCATGGGACTTGCACATGGAGTTGCCGTTGCTGTGAGTTCATACATGTAGCAGACCAGCTAGCTGTCTGAAAGACTCTTTTTCTTTACTGTTCTACCTCTCCAGCTCTTACAATCTTTTGTAAGAGAACAAGCCACCTCTTGTTCTCCTTACATTGGCCAACTATAGATTTCTGTTTTAATCATCATCTGCTGTATAAGGAAACTTCTCTGGTGAGAGTTGAGAAATGCATTCAGCCTAAGTGTCACAGTGCCGTGAAGATGTGTCGCTTAGGGTTAAGTGTCTCAAAGACACTTATTCTTTGCATTTGACCAGTTCTGGAACTCTGTAATAGTCTCTAACCAGAGGAAAATATATTAGTTCAAAGTCCTAATGAAAAATACACTACACACACACACACACACACACACACACACACACACGCACACGCACGCATATAGCTGCAAGCTATATAACAAAAAAGAACAGTGCCAGGCAGGAGAAACCTCCCTTTGAGTCATTGCCCAGAGTAGTCCAAAAGGCTCCCCCACATAACACAGGCTACTGCTGCTGCCTTTGATTGCTTCCCAAAACGTGAAGGGAAGATCCTATTTCTGAAGACAGGACACACTTCCCACACAGTACTTAGAGCCATGGAGCTGGAGCTGACCTGGAAGCCTCCTCCCTGGAGACCAGCTCTCATGGTATCAGAAGATACTGTGCAAGCTGTCAAGGGAGAAATCAATGATTTAACAGAAGAAATTAGAAAACAAATGATCAAATCTGAGTCAGATTCCTGGAGTCACTGGCAGTCCCTGCTGGGAATGCACCTTTCTTCAAGGACCATCTCTGGATCAGTCTCCCTGAAGATTCATCAGGATGAGTGTCCACACCGTGGGACCTGGCAATAAAGAGCCTGCTGAAGAGTCAGGCCTTCAACATCTCTGTTCTGGAATATTTGCCCAAGAAACTCTCCTCTGCTGCTCAAAGAGGCCTTCACCAGCAGTCACAGTAAGAGCTTGAGGGTGATAGTAATAGCCTGACACTTCCCCTGCCTCCCCTGGGAAAACCTGATGAAGACCCCCAACTTGGAGACCTTCTAGGCTGACGGACTGGATTTTCTGACTACTCAGAAGGATCGACCAAGGAGGTAGAAACTGGAAGTGCTAGATTTGCAGACTGTATGGCCTGGAGCAGTGAATAGTGTCTGCTCCTCTCAGTTCCTGAATAAGAAACACAGTGGAGACTAGTGCGGATTGTGGACTGAAGCAGCTTTGAAGGTGTCATTTGACCATTACCTCCTGTGCAAGAGGGATTTGGACGAACAACAAGGATGCTTTTTCCAGAGGGCCCAGCAGAGAAAGTCTTTGCTGCATCCGTGCTGTCAAAAGCCACAGATTTCTTTTGCAATCGACTATAATTCCCAGAGGCTCCTGAGATTATTTGAGCCAGACTGCACATAGGAGGTGGAAGGGACTGTGTGCTTGGAACTGAAAACCCTGGAAACCTTGGCCACAACTGAGCCTGTCCTGGGCCAGATGAGAAATCTTCGCAAACTATTCCCCAGAGGAATTCATACGTCATGAGAGATGAGTTTGAAGATGAGAGCAGAGACCTGGAGCTGTGGATCAACACGGTCAATTCTTAGCTACCCAAATTCCACACTCTCCAGCATCTCCATATGAATAAAGTGTGTTTTCTTGAAGGCCCTTGGATCAGGTGCTCATGTACTTGAAAAAGCCTTTGGAGATCCTCTCTTTTAGAGACAGACTGGCATTATCTGCCTCAGTGTCCCAGCATCTATCAGCTCAAACATCTGAATCTGAGTGGTATCCGACTATGTTGGCCTACTCATCCCCTCCAAGTTCTAGAAACACTGACAACCACTCTGTAGACCCTAGAATTGGAACACTGTGTTTTGAGGCCACCCGACCTCAGTGGGCTCCTGCCTGACCTGAGCCATTGCTCCCAGGTCACCATAGTCAATTTCTATGGGATCTGAAAAACCTGCTACAACACACTGACAATCTGAACCAAGTGACAGTGAAGCTGTACTCTGCCTGAGGAGTGTTATAAGATATACAGAGCGATGTCTTTATAGAGAGATCTAACGGAGTTTGTACTAAGCTCGTGGACACATTGAGGGCTTTTAGGCAGCCCAAGACAATATGCTTTGCATTCCATATCTGCCATACATGTAAAACTGAATTCTTTCTCCATGACCTGGGAATCAGTCTCTGTTACTGTTTGCAGTAAATAATGAAAGGTTACTTCTGCACCGCAATAAATGAAAGTTAAAATTCAAGTATATCATGAGATGGCAGAGCATGTGAATTCAAACAATATTCAATGTATGTGGGAGGAACAAAAGATGATGCATGGGTACAGAATNAAAGGAAAGGAAAGGAAAGGAAAGGAAAGGAAAGGAAAGGAAAGGAAAGGAAAGGAAAGGAAAGGAAAGGAAAGGAAAGGAAAGGAAAGGAAAGGAAAGGAAAGGAAAGGAAAGGAAAGGAAAGGAAAGGAAAGGAAAGGAAAGGAAAGGAAAGGAAAGGAAAGGAAAGGAAAGGAAAGGAAAGGAAAGGAAAGGAAAGGAAAGGAAAGGAAAGGAAAGGAAAGGAAAGGAAAGGAAAGGAAAGGAAAGGAAAGGAAAGGAAAGGAAAGGAAAGGAAAGGAAAGGAAAGGAAAGGAAAGGAAAGGAAAGGAAAGGAAAGGAAAGGAAAGGAAAGGAAAGGAAAGGAAAGGAAAGGAAAGGAAAGGAAAGGAAAGGAAAGGAAAGGAAAGGAAAGGAAAGGAAAGGAAAGGAAAGGAAAGGAAAGGAAAGGAAAGGAAAGGAAAGGAAGGGAAGGGAAGGGAAGGAAAGGAAGGGAAGGGAAGGAAAGGAAAGGAAGGGAAGGGAAGGGAAGGGAAGGAACATCTGAGGTGAGCAAGGGACTCGGGACATTTTTACTGTGGAGTTAGAAAGATGTGAATTTCCAAATGTGACTCCTGCCAAGACACATGGATGATGGGAATCCACAATAGTAGTGATTGAGCAGTGGTCAAATCCTGTAACCTGGACACCCCCACTCTGTTGTCTCTGTGGCCCATCAACCTGCACTCAACTTCAAGTTCAGAAAGCATTGGAGCTTTGCTTGAAAACAAACTATCAAATCTAAGGAGAATAGAAAAAAAAACAAACTATCAAATCGAAGGAGAATAAATAGAAAACAATGAAGATAAGTGACCAGAGATGAGGGCACTTATGGAACACAATGTATGATTATTGATGTCTCAAAAAAGAGAGAGAATAAAGCAGAACAAGTGTTTAAGGAAACTGAAATTTTCCCATTTGATGGTAGAAATATAAGAATCTCGAAAAATTCCAAGCAGAATAAACGAAAGAAACCCAATGAGACAGCATGTGATGGTAACTGTTGAAAGACAAGCAGGTGTCTTGAAAACAGAAGAGGAGAAGCAATTCATTGCATCCCAGAGATCACCAATGAGATTTCAGCAGAAATCTTGGAGGCCAAGTGACACCAGAGGTACATATTTAAAGTGGTGACAGAGGTCTGAAGAGACTGCTCATCAGTTAAGAGCACTGTTGCTCTTACAGAGGACTGTGCTCTTATATTTTGAATCCCTTAAAAACAAATTTAAAAAAATTTTTTAAGAATCTATTCAAGTTGAAATGATAGGATACACATGCTGTATCAAAAATTCAAAGGCCTCTTACCAAGGGAGCATAAAGACAAATATAATAACTAGCATTATTATGACTTTAGTACTTCATCAGGCAAACCATTTCCCCATCACCAGCAAGATGATTTCCAGAAGTTTATAATTCAGTGAGAGAGCAAAGATGAGCTAGGAAAGTAGGGAAGTGGATGGCCAGGTCCGCTTAGATGAGAAGTAGACATGATGATGGTAAAACCTAACGTCCACGGTGCTTCTTACCAGCTTGCTGTGGAAGCTAGCCATTGCTCAATAAGTGTAAAATACACACACACACACACACACACACACACACACACACACGCATGCACAAAGATTGGTGCCTGCTCTCTCCAGAGAGCACACATAGGTAGTCAGATGGAATAGTCCATCCTATCAATCCTAAGGCTTAAATAATTCCCAGATATAAAAAGATGCAGTCCTTCCTTCCAAAGCTAACGAATTAAATGAAAGAGACTTCTGTTGGAAAGATTGCTTCAGTGTAATAAACAAGTTTTTCAAGTTTCAAACCAATGAGCAATGAACTCAGCATTCAAACAGTTGTTTTCAATCAGAGAAAAAATGCATTCTGTTCAGTTAGTTGGAAAGCCCAGAAAAGCAATCATTAATACTGTGTGGGCTTCAGCCTGGAGTGGATACTTAAGAGATAAAATAAAAGCGTGTCCTCCCCCAAACACACTAATGGGCTATGTGCTTTCAAGGAAGATTAATGAGAGATTCTGTCTATGAAAGGCTTACAAGCCTTGGGCAAAAAGCTCCATCAGTTCACAGAGACATCGAGGGATGGTGGAGTGTCAGGATGGAAACTGACAGCATTGCCAATGGATGCCGATGGAACTGAAAGCACCTCGGCCTGTCAGTATTTAACTGAAGGTTAAATTAACTGAAGGCTAAAAAACATATATTATATATTATTATATATATATATATACTATATATCTATATAGTCTTTTTGGACAGGGTCTCCCTGTCGTCCCAGCTGTCCTGGAAAAAATCTCACTATGTAAACCAGGGCTGGCCTTGAAACTCACAAAAGATCCGCCTGCCTCTGCCTCCCAAGTGCTCGGATTTTTAAAGCCGTGCGCCACACGCCCGGCATATTTAATAAAAAACCTTAGTTTTCTATCAGCTATACACAGACCGTTTGCTCAGCAGTGACGTCCCACCTAGAAAGAAAGGAGCATGTTTTAAATTGTTATCTCTGCGTGCCATACTAATTAGTACTGCTTAAATGTCCGTTACAACCCAATTGCTTGTGCTTTGTAGTATGACTAAAAAAAGTTATCGCTGGATAAAGATGCAAACCCAATTGAAGGGAAAAAACCTGAGCAGACTAGAGTCCAAAATGACCTCACCAGAGAAAAATAGACTGCTTTTGCCTTCTCACCCACTTGTGCCCCTTTCCCAAACCCCTAGGGAATCAATTGTGGAAGAGGAGGCCTTGTAGAAGTTGTAAGGCTCCCCTCTGAGAGGATTGGGGTGAATTCGTTGAGACTACAGCATTATACCTTGGCCCTCCTTTGATCAACATGCCTGTGCATACAAGCATCTCCAACTGGACTATGGGAACCTTGGGTTGTTCAAAATTTGGACATAGATACTTGCAAATTGGTTTTACATGAATGTTACTTACATTCATTGCTTATGCTTAATAATTTGGCTCACTTCAAAAAAATGCACCAATTACCTAATTGTAGAGCAAACTGAGTAATATCAATGTTATCTGAAAACAACTGTGTTATTATATTGTAGAATCCCTTAAAAATAAACAAATAAAAGAGAAAAAATGATCATTAAATTGAAATCAATAAAACAATCAAGGACATCCTTGAAAAAGAATGATAATAGATGCCCAAGTATGCATGGAGCTGATTCAGCCCACACCTCATGTTCCCAGGAAGACCCTGCCAGTGGCACAGCTTGGTGTGCAGTCAGCCCTCCATACTGTTCTGTATCTAACAGCTACCTGCAGTGTTTGTATCTACACTGAACATGTACAGACTATTTTCCTTATCATTTTTCCCCAAACAATGCAGTATAGCACTGTCGTGGTTTGAATGAGAAGGTCCCCCATAGACTCCAAGTATTTTGGCATTTTGTCCCCAGTTGGTGGCATTGTTTTGGGAGTTCTTAGAATGTGTGGCCATGCTGGAGGAAACATGTCACTGGGGGCGGACTTAGAGAGCTCAAAAAGCCTTGCCAATCTTCAGTCACTCTCTCTGATTCCTGGTCTGCTTGATGATGTGAAGCTCTGCTTTCTGCTCAGGCACCTCCTGCCACCATGCCTTCCCACCACGATGGACTCCTAAGACCCCTGGAACCACCAATCATAAGCTCAGATAAACTCTTCCTTTTATAAGTTCCCTTGGTCATGGTGGTTCTATCACAGCAACAGAAAAGTGACTAATACAGGCACTGTTTATATAGTTTTCACATTGCGTTTGTATTAGAAGTCACCTAGAGGTTGTTTAAGTCCACAGGAGCACTGTGTAGATTCTGTGCAGACACCATGTCATTTTATGTAAGTGACTTGAGTACCTGAGAACAGAAGCTTGTCCTTCTGTGGTGGGGTTACGGTAAGGGTCCAACATTCCCCTGAACTTATGAATCAAGACAGGATATGAAGACAGAATCCCAGTCTGCAGGTTACATTTCTCTCTGCCATGTGATTCAAGCCTTGGATCCAGTCAAAGTTTCAAGAATTTTCTGTCAATGTCTTTGAATAGTTGCCAAGAGAGGGTATTGAGGTCTGTGATTCCTTCCTGTGTCACACCAGTTTCCACTTGTGCCTTTTGAAGTTCTGAAGTTAAGTTTACAAGCATTATTAATTGCATAGTGTTCATAAATAGACTGCCTCACAACTACGATATGGCTCTTCATCCCTAATAACATTCTTTCTCTATAACCTACTCTTTCCTTTTTAAATTCTATATTTAAAATATAAATACACTGAATGTTCTTTCTGATACTTTTTTCATAACCATTCATTCCACCTTACTTCTGATCAGTTTTAGCTAGCACTCTGCATGTATTCATTTCTACTTTTAAACTATCCAAGCTTTTATACTTGGAATGGGTTCTTTGATGGGTAGCATATGTTGGTAACTTTTACCCAATTGTATACTTTTTTCACCTTTAATGTGATTATTATCATATTTAGTCTAAATCTCTTATTGGACTAAACTCTCCAATCAAAAGACATAGACTGGGAGATTGGATTATGACACAGAACCCATCGATATGCTGTCTACAAGAAACACATCTTACCTTCAAGGATAGGCACTGCCTTAAAGTGAAAGGATGGAAAAAAATATTCCAAGCAAATGGTACC
>VZQC01000756.1:597347-797061 GCA_009823505.1 Rhizomys pruinosus | reverse complement strand
GAAACAGGAGTGGGTGAGAAACAGGAGTGGGTGGGAAACAGGAGTGGGTGAGAAACAGGAGTGGGTGAGAAACAGGAGTGGGTGAGAAACAGGAGTGGGTGGGAAACAGGAGTGGGTGAGAAACAGGAGTGGGTGGGAAACAGGAGTGGGTGAGCTGTTTTCTTTTTTTGTGGTCAAGGATCCAGTTGACTTTTTTTTCTTTTGGTTTCTGCTACTTTCACATCTTCCTCCATGTCCAGGGGGAACAAGTGATGATAAGACATCATCTCACTGGAGTCATGTTTTAAGTCTGTACCAAAAGTCACCATCACCACAATGCTCTGGTACCTGCTGCCACGAGGCGGCCATCTTGGCTCTTTCTTACTTGCCAAGTCCTAAGTTCAGAATTTTTAGATCAGCATAGAAGTGCCTAAAGTCAGGGAAATATTTGTCCTGCATGATAAGATATTTTAAAATCAAAGGCAAGTTTGTGTTTGGGTTTTGTAGTATCACTGGAGCAACTGGAGCTAAGCCAACAGAAGAACTCAAGGAAGGTTCCCGAAAAGGGCTCTTGCCACAGACGGAAGATATATAAATGGTGACATTCATATGACGAATTTGTTTGAGGCAGGGTCTCACATAGCCCAGTTTGGCCTCAGATTCCCTAGACGGGCAAGGCTGACCTTGAACTTCTGATCCTCTTGCCTCCACCTCCTGCGTTCTAAAATTACAAGCTCATACCACCATACCAGGTTTGTGTGACGCTGAGAATGACACTCAGGGCTCTGTGCATGCTAGGCAAGCAATTAAGCTACATCCTTAGCCTGCATATGATGGAACTTTACGCAAGTGATTCAAATGAAGAAACAACAGCTATAGGCATCAACCCAGATCAACCTCATTTGGGCAGGCAAGAACAACTCTTAAGTTTCACCATTTGCAAAATGTGATCCCCTCGAAGAACAGAAGGGGCAGGCATGTACCACAGTGCAAACAATTCTGCAGTGCCTTTACGATTTAGAGGATGAAGAGTTAGGATACTGCATGAGTCAAGGCTCTGGCTGAGCAACAACTCCCTTAAAAGGATTTATCATTTGTAGCCAGACACAAGGGACCCAGATTGGCAAGGATATCAGTGCATCCTGACTCAGCAGACACAGTCACTTTCAGCATGCTAAATAATTTAAGATGTTACTTTTAGCATTGCCAAGAGATGTGTATAAACTGCAAACTGTGAATTTGGGGTGTGAGCATTGGCATGTAAAATCTATTATCTTTACATGAGTAAATATTTAACAGTTTATCAAAAGGATTTTCCCTTTTTTCTCCTCAGCCCTCATGTTCCCCAACCTCCTGCCCACCCCAGCCCCCTATAATCCAAAAGTTTCTGAGATAAAAACATTATTCAATTAATTCAGATGTTATATTTATAGAAATAAAGTACTACGATATATATAGATGATAGATATTTCCAAAATTATATGACACTTAGAGTAATTTAAATAACATGTAATCTACAAACTCTTTTCTATTTTTATTATCTTTTGAACCTGAGTTTGTTATATTTTAGAAATACCATTTGTCCAAAATAGGCTAGGAAGGAGATTAATGATGGAAATATTTTTGCAAAGTTTCTCAAAATTTTCCCTACAAAATGGAGGGGAACTCTATTCGTAGAAACTTAGTATTTATAAACTCCACATTTACAAGACAAGACTATCTTGAACTCACCTCCCCTCTGTGAGGAATGAGCCAAAATCTTTGTGTTCGGGAATGCAGAGGCTCTGGCCAGCAGCCTGGCTGGGACTGGGGATGCAGGGGTCGGCCTGGCAGTGCTCATAGGTTTTGGTGGTAGGTCTGGCTGGCAGCAGCTTTGCAGCACCTGCCCAGGTTGGAATGGACAAAGCAGATGTCTGATGCAGCTCCACTTCCAGGACAGCTGAAGCCAGCCTGCCATCTTTGCCCTCCAGGTGCATGTTCTGTTGCCGATCCTCTTTCTGGGGTTAAGCAGAAAGAAGTCTCTCACTGTTGATGACAGCAAACCAGGAGTGTCACTTGCATCTCAAGAAACAGGCTATGGGAGGGCACAATAGGAATGTCACTTATAACAAGGCCCTTCCAGTGTTCTATCATGCAGATATCACACAGGAAACTGCGTATGGTCATATTCAAGGACCAACATTTTAGCACATTTCATACCAATAATGACCCAAGTATTCCACAATAAATCTGCCAGCTGTAAGAGATGCATAGTGTGAATACTGCATGGCCACAAAAATGATCTTGAGGGATGTTCAATGATACTGGGAAATATTAAGACTACAGAAAAGATAATTGATACAGTGTGGTATTTCTATTGAAACAAACACAAATAAATTATGTACTGAACATCAGAATACACAGACATATTCAAAGCAGGGCTACCTCTGGATAGGGATGATATAGACACTGGTGGATTTTTCCCTCTTTATCTATGCTATTTTTATGGGGTTTTTTGCATCTAATAAATCAATATCTTTGCATTGAGAAAATAATACCTATTATTAAAATGAGAAGAGTTATTGTACTATTTGGGGCTGTATTTTAAGGCATTTACCAATTTTATTTTTCACATTTTTCTAGCATCCCATAACCCAAGCAATGATCCAAGCAATGATCTTTGGCTCTGCAGCACCCTGGTTTGAGATCAAGGGTTCCTGTGAATCCAAGGAGCTGTGTGCTTCAAGTCCATTTTACAATGTGGAGAGACAAAGGTCTGTGGCACAGGTGTGTCAGCACGGTGTATGCATCCAGTGCTCCTGGCCGCCTTGTTGATTTGCAGCATTCACAATACTCCTTCCTGTGGATCCAAGCTGGACTGGGGCTCAGCAAGACTCAAAACCAGTACAAGATAAGCATGCCATGCCTACACTAAGTAGGCTAGTGTTATACTTTAAATCTAGAAGAGTCCAAAGGCCCATGTCTTGTTCATGGCCTGTTCATGGCTTGTTCTTCAACCCATGGTGCCTGAAAAGAGGTAGGACCTTTCAAAGGTAAGGCTTAGTGAGAGGCCTGCAGGTCATTGGGGCCAGACTGTTGAAAAGTACTGTGGAAACCCAGACCCTCCTCTCTCTCTTTTCTGCTTTCCTAACCAGGAGATTAGGGGAGATTTTCTGCCGTGTTCTCCTACCATTATGATTTTTTTTTTTTTTTGGTCTTTTTGAGACAGGGTATGCCTGTAGCTCCAGCTCTCCTGAAACTCACTATGTAGACCAGGCTGGCCTTAAACTCACAGAGATCAGCCTGCCTCTGCCTCCTGAGTGTTGGGATTAAAGAAGTGTGCCACCACACCCAGCTGTCCTACGTTATGATTATGTGCTGCCACAGACCCAAAGTAATGGTGCCAACCCATCATAATTTGCCACCCTGTGAGCCAAAACAAACCTTTTTTCTTTGTAAGTTATTTACCTCAGACATTTGTCATAGTGAGGGAAAGCTGACTAATACTAGGACTTTGGTAGCCAAGAGTCCACACTGCTTAATTGTGATGTTACTACACCAACATTATAATTACCTGAATAACAACAAAAAGCCTAATACTTAAATTTAGTTTTGAAGAGTATACCCAAACTCAGAGGACACCCATTCCCCAAGATGTCTCTTGGAACTGTTTGTGTCCTTGAGCTGTGTAGATAGAGCTATCTGTTAGAACTCTGACCCCGGGACTATGCACACCATAATGTTATTCAGCTTCAATTGGGAAAGTACAAACTTGGCTCCACCCTAACCTTAACAGACCATCTGGCCTTTTCACCCTAGTTCTAGAATATCTCATTCATCCAAGGTCACCTGTCCCTCCTAGTACTGTGAAAACTCAAGAGAGACAGATCGTGAGAAAAAGAAAAAGTCTCCATTTTAGTATTATTAATGGCAACCCCCCCTTTTTTTTAGTAAAAGGTTCTACAAAGTCTGTAATTAGCACTGATTCAAGAGGAGCATCTTCTGCCCTTAATAAACACCCCAGCTATTTTAAAACATACCATTAGGATTGTCATGGGCTGTGTTGAATCCCCCACACAAAAGTCACATGTTGACATCCCGTCTCTACGTGATGGTATTGGGAATGATTAGAATCTAAGGAGGTCATGAGAGTGGAGCCTTCGTGAATGGGATCAGTGTCTTCACAGGAGTCCTGAGAGCTTGCTTCTTTTCTTGACATGTGAGGACACTGACCTAAAATTCCATCTATGAACCAGGACATTTTGAATCTGCACAGACCTTGAACTTGGACTTCCCGGCTTTCCAAACTGTGAAAAATACTGTGTTGTTTAAGGTATCTTGTCCCTTGAATGAATAGGATATGGTATATCCACACGAGAGAATAATAAGGATAGGGAATAAATATAGTATGGAGAGACACACAACAAATTCAGCAGCAAGAAACGATGTGCTGATGCCTGCTACAGCATGGTTGAAGTTGCAGGCAGTGAGCCTCAGGGGAGGAAGCCAGTCACAGAAGCCACACCATTTTAACATGAAATCTTCAGAATAGGCAAGTCTACAGAGAAAAAGAGTCAGTGAATTACTATGCACAGCTTGTGGTGAGGGGCAAGATTGGAGAGAAATGGAGAATAAGTATTAACACTTGGTAATTTTATTTTGAAGTTGGTGAAAATATTCTAAAATGCATTGTAGTAATGGTCATACAACTGGCTGACTATACATTGAATTGGATACTTTAATGAGTAACATATAGGATGTCAGTTATGTATCATAAACCTGTTAACATTAATTTAATCTACCATGTTAGCAGATTGAAGAAAATTGCATGCCCAGAAAAAGCATTTGAAAATTTTTAATATTCATTAAATATTCAAATCTATAAGAAAACAGAAATAGAGATAAAGTTGAATTCAATAAACAATTCAATACAAACAGACCTACAGTCAGTCCAACACTTAATGATGAGAAATTTGAAGATATTCTACTGAGACAGGAACAGTCCCCGCCACTCCTATTCAACATAGTACACTGGAAGTTCCAGCCAGACATCTTTAGGATAATTCTTTTTTTTTTTTTTTTTTTGGTATTTTTGAGACAGGATCTCCCTTTAGTCTCTGCTGGCCTGGAGCTCACTCTGTAGACCAGCCTGGCCTTGAACTCAAGAGATCCGCCTGCCTCTGCCTCCCAAGTGCTAGGATTAAAGGCATGCACCACCATGCCCAGCTTGGTAATGTGATTTTATACAGATCACCAATTTTCCTTTTTCATTGTAGACTTACCATGCCACAAAATCATAACTTCATGCTTTAAAATGGAAAAGGAAAAGAAAATAATAACACACTCAAAAAAGAGGAAATGTGCCAGGCATGATCGCTCACGCATTTGATCCCAGCATTTAGGAGGCAGAGGCAGACACATACCTCTGTTAGTTCAAGGCCAGCCTGGTCTATATAGGGAGTTCCAGGACAGTTGGCTCAGCAGAAAGACTCTGTCTCAAGAATACAAAAAAAAACAAAAAAAAAAAAAAAAAAAAAAAAAAAAGAGGGAAATATGAAACTGTCCATTGGCATAATAATATATTTTTACATTACAAAATGAATTAAAAAAAGAAGTGAACTAGGGGGGGCTTGAGAGTGGCCTAGCGGTAAGACGCGCAGACCGCTCTTTAAGAGGACCCGGGTTCGATCCCCAGCACACACTGGTGGCGAGAACCATTGATCTGAAACTCCAGTTCCGGAGAACTCCAGTTCCAGGGGAATCTGAGACCCTCTTCTGACCTCCGCGGCATTGCACGACCACGGTGCACACAAACTTGCATGCGCAGCCAGTACATCATCCACACACCGAAATAAATCTAAAATTAAAAAAAAAAAAAAAACAAGTGACTCTAAAGTTATATACAGGAAAAAAAGTCTAAAATTCTTTAAAAAGAGTATTTTCGGCCAGGTGTGGTGGCCTGCCTTTAATCCTAGCATCAGGGGTAGAGCAGGCAGATCTTTGTGAGTTCAAGTCAGCTGGTCTACAGGGCAAGTTCCAGGACAGCGTGGCCATTCTCTCCAAGGAGACCCTATCTCGAAAAGACCAAAAAAAAAAAAGAAAGTATTTTAGATTAGTAATAAACATGATGACAATAAAACTAAAAATGCACTTCTATTCACAATTTTCAAAATAATTAAAATATATAATATATAAAGACATATGTAAAATAAAAAATTATAATTTTCGCCTAACCACTGAGCCACTTCTCCAGATTTTATACATGGGACTGGAGAAATGGCCCAGGGTTAAGCGGTGTGTACTGTTCTTCAGGGACCCAGACGTTCAATGCTCAGTACCCAACCTCAGGAGGCCTTAAAATGCTGTAACTTAGCTTACAGGTGTCAACACCCTCTTCTGCCTCGTGACCTAGAATGCATCCTATATACTACACCACATAAAATAAAAAAAATTTGGAACATTAACATGATTCATATGCTGGAAACCTCACAATGCTGATTTAAAAATCAAAAATACAAGTGGAGAGTGTGGTCCTTCCTGCTCCTAGAGTAGATGACTCAGCATGAGTGTGGTCCTTCCTGTTCCTAGAGATGACTCAGCATGAGTATGGTCCTTCCTGCTCCTAGAGTAGATGACTCAGGATGAGTGTCAGTTCTCCCCAGCAGGAAATACAGACTGAAATCAGTAGTTCTTCATTTTAGACATAAACATGACTGTTCTTTTTTGGTTTTCCTTTTTTCTGCTTTTTCCACTTGTGTTTTTAATTTCTTTTTTTTTTATTTTATTTATTTCAGTATGTTATGAATGTACTGTCTGCATGCAGGTGTGTGCACCCGTGTCGTGCAATGCTGTGGAGGTCAGAGGAGGTTGTCAGATTCCCCTGGAACTGGAGTTCTCCTGGAATTGGAGTTTCAGACGGTTCTCGGCTGCCATGTGGGTGCTGGGGATCAAACCCAGGTCCTCTGTAAGAGCGGTTGGCGCTCTTAACCATTAGGCCATCTCTCCAGCCCCTTTTTTCCCTTTTGGACAAGGCCTTACTATGTAGCTCAAATTGAGCTTAAGCTTACAATCCTTCCTCTCCTACCTCTGACTTCTGTTATCTGGGATTACAGCTGTGCACCACGAGTTTATTCCAAACAAGTTAATTCTAAAACTAACTTTCAATATAGGTAAATAGAAAAAAAAAAAAAAAAAATAGGATCACTAAAGTCGTTTAGGAAAAGAAAAATAAATAAAATGGCAAGAAGCAGTCTACTCAACTGCAAAACATACTTGCAGCCATGACTGGCTTTTGATATTGAGTCGTGACATTATCAGCAAGCAAGTTCACACTGAAAAACCACACCATTGAGTTAGAAAAAGAAAAAAAATTTTTTTGCATGTCACTAACCTGGTGACTGACTGTGCCACAAGTCCCACAGCCAGTGAAGATGGTCAGCAATTATTCTCCAAGGACTCTGGCACACTAAGGCAAGAGCCAATACCCAAGCGTGACTCTAGCCTGGAGAAAAAGAAAATTTTTTTAAAAAGTCACATTTTAAGTAAGTTAATTGTATATTGGGCCACATTCAATCTTGGGGCCCTATTTTGAGGAACATGTGACCAGTGAGCCACAGATTAGATATACATGTTAAGATTATAGGAGCCACAAGTGCAAAAGGCAAAGAGACATGTGAGGTAAAACATTATGGTTTTGAAAGAGCTGCACAAGCAAGTCAGTAGAAGAAAGTGTGTCCAACACAAGAGCCTGTCAGACAGCAACAGGTACCTCCACAACAGGTACCTCCATGAGTGACAGCTTATGAAAAACTCAGTAGAAGAAAGTGTGTTCAACAGAAGAACCTATCAGACAGCAACAGGCACCTCCACAGATGAGTGACAGCTCATGAAAAAATTAACTCAAAATGTATCACAGACCTAAACATAGAATGTAAAACCATAAAACTTTTATAAGTAAACAGAAAGATGTCAAGATCTAGAGCTAGTTGGCAGAGACTTAAAATTGACACTAAAAGTATAATCCACAAGGGGAAAATTTGGAAATTGGACTCACTAGGATTAAAATGTTTTACTCTATAAAAGATCCCACTAGGAAGATGCCCAGGGCATAGAAGATGGGCTCATTGTTGAAGACAGCTGTGGAGACCAGGCTAGTCAGAGGTTAAGGCACAGTATGCAGGGTGGGCACTGTCCAGGATAGGAGGTCTGCCACTCGCTGACCAGAGCACTGGTTTCACTTCTGTGTATCCTGGTGGCCAGCTGTTATTGGTGCTCTGGCTGACAAGGTGCTGCATGCACCACTGACCATGTTAAAATGAGAATGGATGAGAGCTGCCCTGCTGGATGCTCAGGCCAGGCCCACACACCACGGCCTGCCCAGGACCAGGACAGCCTGCTGGATGCTCAGGCCAGGCCCGTACACCACATCCTGCCCAGGACCAGGACAGTCTGCTGGATGCTCAGGCCAGGCCCGTACACCACATCCTGCCCAGGACCGAGGCAGCCTTCTGGATGCTCAAGCCAGCCCCACACACCACGTCTTGCCCAGGACCCGGACAGCCTGCTGGATGCTCAAGCCACGCCCACACACCATGTCCTGCCCAGGACCAGGACAGCCTGCTGGATGCTCAGGCCAGGCCCGTACACCACATCCTGCCCAGGACCCAGGCAGCCTTCTGGATGCTCAAGCCAGGCCCGTACACCACATCCTGCCCAGGACTCGGACAGCCTCGGCATTTCCTCGCAGCTCTGGGAGATGTGGCTAGGGGTTTGGGGCATGGTGAGGTTGTTGGCACTCATGGAATTCACTTTTGGAGCAGCCATCTCGAGGACGTGTGAGGAACAGGAAGCAGAAGGGTGAGGAGACCAAAGAACCTGTCTGCCCTTAGTGCTGCCAGCCCAGCAGGGCCACAGCTGAAAAACCACCTTGCTAAACCTGAGCCTCTGCACTGTTCTGTCACTCCTGGGGAGCGCGATGCCTTCTGCTTCCATTTTGCATGTATGTATACACCAAACATAGCATGGAATCCCTGACTACAAGACCAGCATGTTGATTTTACAGCAGCAGCAATACCATATAGAAAATGGTTTATAAGTAATGTTAAGAACATACTTTTCAAGTTCCTTCATCACTTGATATAATACAATAATGAAAAGAGAACCAACAAGACATCGTTGAAAACTGCTGTTAAAAAAACAAAAAACAAACTCAGCCTAGTGTGGTGGCGCATGCCCCAGACAAAGCGGCTGAGTTTCAGGCACACTTTCTAGTTCAGGGAGCCCGGGAAATGGGCAGAGGCCAAAGGCCGGAAGGGCCAGCATGTCCTACCAAGTGGCCAGACCATTCCACTGCCCCTCTGAAGACAGGACACAGGCTGCGTCTGGCCATCTAGTCCTTCAGTTGGAATTTGCAGCCATTGAACTTGGCTAAATGTTCAATCAAACAGCATGATTTTTTTAGCTTTCTTTTTGTTTTAAAGAGCCTCCTTGGGGGCTGAAGAGATGGCCTAGTGGTTAAGAGCACTAACTGCTCGTGCAGAGGACCCGGGTTCGATCCCCAGCACCCACATGGTGGCTAAGAACCGTCTGTAACTCCAATTCCAGAACTCCAGTTCCAGGGGAATCCGAGACTCTCTTCTGACCTACGCGGCATTGCATGACAGGGGTGCACAAACCTATATGCAGACAGTACATTCATATAAATAAATAAATAAATAAATAAATAAATAAATAGCCTCCTTGGAACCAGTGAGGAGAGGCTAGGGCGGCACCGGGAGGTCTTCGGGCGCAGAGGACATCGCTCCGGGAACACCCACAAGGCCTCCGGAGCAGCAGCGGCACAGGGTAAGAAAAAGAGCCAGTGAAAGGCAAGGGTCTTAGCACCCGCCTCGTATGTACACACCGTGACCCGGCCCCACGCACACTAAAGACCTGCCTCCTGCATTGGCTCCACATCTCCCAGGGGAGTGCCCAGCTGCTGAGAGAGCCCAGCATCCTGCAGATTAGCATGGAACTGCGCCCTGCACAAAGTAGGAGAGACCCAAACAGAAGCTACATCCTCACCACAGGCGTCGGCAGCCCAGGAGCCCATAGAGGCTGCGCTGCAGCAGCCCGCAGGTTGCCTTCTGCGGACCTCACCGCTCACTGGACAACAGCCGGGCAGGTTCCCGCTGCACTCAGCTGGAGCCGCTTAGGCCGCATTTGTGACCAGGCATGGCCCATCTTGTTGACAAGGCACCAAGCAGTGCTTCTGCGCAACCCTAGGAAGGGCGGTTGGAAAGGATGGCAGAATTCCTACTCAAACATCTGAAAACCCAGCATGCAGCAAGGAGGGAAGGCTGGCAGTTCAAAGCACTTGTCACAGCCAGTCTGTGACTCTCCTATTTCTCATACACCTTAGGAGCACGCATCAGAACCCTCCCCAGCTGTTTCTTGAGCCTCCAGCCTGGTACGTCTGGGAACCTTCACCTCAGTGCAGACCCACATCCCTCTACCCCCAAGCTAAAAGACCTTTTTTCCCTCTTCTGAGTGGCCTCATCCTCACCTGTGGACAGATGACCTCTCCCCCCCAAAAAAAGCTCTTCTTGAAGCCCAGACCACTGTGTCTCTATCTTCTTGCCTCTGGATTCAGAGGTGCTCAGATTCCCTTAGGATCCCCAAACTCCTCCTAACCCTCCCTCAGCACCCCCATGCCTGATCCCACAACTTGTCTAAAATGGATCAATAACCAACCCAGGACCCACGTGACTACCTTTCACCCTGCAGATCCACCATGTGCAAAATGCCCAGGCAGCCACCTCAAGTTTTATGTCTGTTTAGTTTGGGGCCACCTTCTTGAGCCCTTGTTGCTTGTTCCACACCACCTAGCCACAGCAATCTTTCCAAAATGCACATTTGACCATACACCTGCCACAGAGGTCTAGGTGAGGATATTGCTGGTGTCTAGTGGCTGCCAAGACCTCTCTCTTCCCAGTAGTTGCTGGTCCTTAGCCCTTGGCTAACTGAAGGAGGTGGGGCGGGGCTCAACTCTTCACTAGTATAATACGCATTAGGAATATATGCTCCTAGTCACCCCTACTTTATACCCAATGGGAACAACTGCACTCAAGTCCTTGTGAACTCAATCTAACCCTTCACAGCCTACCTACCCAGAGCTTTCCTCAGTTTGCAGACTGACTCCTCAGCCACTTTCATGTGAGTTGGTATCACCAGGTACACTTACACTCCTAGGCACCCTACCCAGGACCCACGTGACTACCTTTCACCCGGCAGACCCATCATTTGCAAAATGCACCTTGCAGCAGTAGGCCTGTCTACCTTCCCAGCAAGCAAACCTCAGGGAATGGGATTTTTGTGGTTTAGGTGGGCAGACACTGTCCACAACCATTAGCAGACCAAACCTAGGCTTTGTAGAATTGCTACAGGGGCCCAAGCCAGTGTTTCTCAAACACCACTACAAGTTAGACACCTGGCAAGCTCTACTAGCTAGAGGGAGGTGGCCAGGCCCTAGGGCTTTGATTGCCCCAAAGATATCCACAAGCTCTGACTTTGGTGCTTAATAACTTTTGTCTTCGAAAAGAACTGGCAATAAGAAAGCCCATTATATCATTATATCATTCTCTCTCTCTCTCTCTCTCTCTCTCTCTCTCTCTCTCTCTCTCTCTCTCTGTGTGTGTGTGTGTGTGTATGAAAAGAAGTAGCTTCAGGGGTTTAATCTTCTCACTTCAGGGCATTCCATTCCAAACAGATTCCTAACCACTAGGTTCCTATCTCAACATGTACCTTTCCAAATTCCCTTCCTCGTTACCCCTAGTCCTGGGACACAGCCTCCCAGGAAGCTGGGCTCTCAAACGCTGATGCTGCTGCTCAGCTCCCCATTCAAATCAGAAGTTCACACAAGCTACTCAGTCTCATTATCTGCACCCTTTCCCTGATAGGAATTTGCTTCGTTTCCGAAAGCAGTAACTCTGTTTAATACAGGCGTCTCCTCCTGCTAGCTCCTCAGAATAGACAGGCTAGAGCCTCCCCGCTCCCACCTACCATTTTACCTGAAGACTTGCTGATCTTTCTCCAGCAGTGAAGTCTAATGTCCAAATCCAAGCTTTGAGTGGTGAATGGAACCAGTGTTTGGGGTCAGACTTCTCAGCAGGCAGCCCTGGAGGGTTGGGCTTCTAGTGCTCCCCCATCCCCCTTGGGCTGCTGGCCACACCTACAGACCTTTAGTGAGCAGACAGGCCCAGTGCTCCCAACCCCCAGACTTGAGAATGGTCTGGCAGCATGGGAGTGAACCCTGGGAAGTGGGAAGCTCCTCTGCAGAAGGCAGAGTTTAGTAAAAGCCTACACAGCGCCATAAATACAAGCTCTGCTTCATAGGTGGACAAAGACACAGGACAGATTTTTCCTTACAAGAACTGGGAAAATGTGAACTGCTCTGTATTTTAAGAATGTTCTGCCGGGCATGGTGGCACAGGCCTTTAATCCTAGCACTTTGGAGGCAGAGGCAGGCAGATCTCTGCGAGTTCAAGGCCAGCCTGGTCTACAGAGTGAGTTCCAGGACAGCTGGGCATACCAGGAGACCCTGTCTCAAAAAGACACACACGCACAAAAAAAAGAATGTTCCACTAGGGAAGATCAACTTTCTTATTATCTTGTTCTCCTCCAACTCAGGACTCTAGTCAAGGTTATACTTGTGGAAAGCCTTCCCATACAACACTTACATGAACACACATAAATACACAAAGACTGCACACAGAGATTATAGACTACACAGAGACACATGAAGTATACAAATACGCAGAAGCCTATATAGAAGCCCATGGTGCACAGATAGACACACAAGTTACACCAACACATGCACACAAATATATGAACTACATACATATACAAAAAACACAAACAGGTCCAGAGGCAGGCAAGCAGCAAACACACACCATACAGGCAGACACAAGGTGACCCACAAAGGCCCGTGGCTGAGCTCAGCGGCCCTCAGTGCCTTCCTGCAGCTCTGCAGAGTTGAAGCAGTCTGAGTAGCAGCGCAGAGACCAAGAGCCATCCGTGTGAGAAGTGGGGTGCTCTAAGGCGCCCAGCAGGGGCCTCTAAACTACTGTGCCACCCCTGCATGTGGACTTGCAGGTGCCAGGCACTCTCAGGGATTGGCAGGGGTTCAGAAGCTCTTGGTTCTGTCTACAAAGTAATAGCATAGCACAGAAAAGTCTCCTTGTCAGAGGAGCTTCCGTAATCTCCTGGGGAAAACTGCTTACTCCTGGAGTCTAGGGGCTGCTAGGTATTTGTTTTTTGTTTGGGGTTTGAAAGACTAAGTAAAATATTTTAAAGATTTGTTTTAATATTTGTTATGTGTATGTATGCGTGTTTGTATGTATATGCATATGCATGTGTTGAGTGTGTGTGTGTGTGTGTGTGTGTGTGTGTGTGTGTGCGCGCGCGCGCCCTCAGAGGGAAGAGGGCATCAGATGCCCTGGAGCTGGAGTTATAGGTGATTGTGAGCCACCTGATGTGGGTGCTGGAACTCAGATCCTCAGCAAGAGCAGCAAACATTGAACTGCTGAGCCACCTTTCCAGCCCCTAAATGCTCACTTATTTTTGAATTTCATCTATTCTTCGACAGTGTCATACATGTACACCATATATCTTGATCCTCCCACCCCCTGGGAGCCCCTTCTGCGTACCCCCTTCCCCCTTGCATGTCCTGTTCTGTTTGTTGTATCTACTGAGTTCAATAGTGCTGCCACTGGGATATTGGCTGAGTGTTGGCTTGCTCTTGTGGAGGTCCTGTCCAGGTAACCACGGATGTGGTGAGCTCGCAAGGGCAACGGCCACGTCACGTCCAGAGTCAGCATTCCCAGCGCCGCTCCCCAGCCTTTAGCTCCTACGCTCTCCCCACCCTTTCTTCCACCATGTTCCCTGAGCCTTGCAGTTGAGGGAAGGGGTTGGTATAGGCGACTCATTTAGGGCTGAGCACTCAACGTCACTCTTCCTCGGCACTTTGACTAGTCATGAATCTTTGCATTAATATTTGTAAGGCATAGGCTTTATACCAAAGCCCATTACAAGGTGATGGGGTGGCCAGGGGCGGCCCAATCAGCAAGCACCAGCAGCACATGGACTCTATGATACCTCAGTTCCAGGTCGTGAGTACTGTGAGGTTTGTTGATGCCTCAATTCACACTGCTTGTGTATCAGGTTGTGGGCAAGGCTCATGACCACCAAGCATGGCAAACTGGCTGTGGGACAGAGCCTGGAGATCCCATCAGAGGGATGATTTCGAATATCAGCAGTATAACTATGACCAAGCATCAGGGTCCCAGTGCCTGCCAGATGCTCTTTGTGTCACTGCCAAATATTTGCAGTGGACTCAAGTTACCCAACTCCAGGAATGGGCCACATGGCCCTAACAATGGAAGGAATCCTCCCCCTGCCATTAGGCTGGGGACTGTGGGGGCAGCTGCTGGAGTGATGAGGCCCATAGTAAGGCAGAGCCCCCTCATGAGCAGCTAGCCACAGCCAGCACCTTCTGTCTCTGGCCTTAGTCGAACCAGTCAACCAGTCCTCTTGATTGAGAATCCAGATGAGGTTTCTTTCTTGGCATAGATGGGGCCATTGAATGCGTGACGTAGCATAACTCAAGGGTGGCCTAAGAACCTTGGAGACCAATTTCCTCAGTCAGAAGCGATTAGAGCCAGTGTCAGCCCCCTCAGATTTCTCCTGATGTAGGCAGAAGAGTTCAGGTACAAAATAAGATACAACCACAGAATCACTATACCTTCTTTGAGTGGCTTGGAACATTCCTGAAGAAGATTCCAATTAGGGCTCCTGAATGTTCTTGGCAGTCAGCTGCATCATTGATATCAAGCTTATAGCCCAAAGGTGGCTATTTTGAAATACACAGTACGTGCATGCAAATTCCTTTGTTCATGTGGTGGGCTTTGAGTAGATATGTGTGAATATTTTATATGTGCGGGAGACCCAAGGAAACCAGCCTTCCCTTTTTGGCCCTTGACAACCATGGACCCACTCTATGTGCTACACTGGTGGCTCAGCACCCTGGCCCACACCTACCTATATGGGGATCTCTGCCAGGACCAATGATTAAAAAGATGTGGCCACTATGGTATGTTGGCAAGAGTAGGTACAGAAGGCCAAGGATACTAGTGTTAGAGTGTACAGTAAGTTGCTCACATCCCCCACAGCAGGGCTCAGCTAGCCTGGGCGCCTCCCTAGGAGGGAGGGTAGGAAGGGCAGGAACCATCCTTAGCAGCATCTGGGGAGCCTAGGTAGGGCCTCCTGTGTGAAAAGCCTTTGGGTTTGGGCACAACTGTTTGCAAATTGGTTTTACATGAAGATGCTTGTACTCATAAATTATTACTTACTGTTAAAAAATGAAAAACAAATAGAAAAAAAAAAGAAAAGCCTTTCAACCTGTATTGCCTAAGGCCCTCGGAAGTCACCTCTGCAAACAGAAATGGCTGGGGCCCCCACAAGCAGCCAATGGCCAGCACGAGGCCCCTGTGACTTCCTGGGGAGAGTTGTACTCACTGACCTTCCATCTCTCTTAACTCTACTTCAGCCTCCCATTTCTACTTAGCCACTGGAGGGTGAGAGGGGCTCCACTAGGACCACTGGTCCCAAATCAGACAGAAGCCCGTATAGATGGTTTCTGTCAGAGGTAGTGACCCTCACACCTTACTTCTTGCAGCCAAGGGAGGAAGAAGCCTGGCCCAGCCAGCCTATACACTCCCTGGCAGCACTATCTACTCCCAGGATTCACAGCCCTCTTACTGCCTTGTTCTCAGACCACAGGGTTCCACCTGAACAATAGGATCTTAGTGAATAGACACATGATATGAAGTCTTTTCCTAGAAAAAAAAAAAAGTGATGGACTAATCAGCTTATGTTAATGCCAAAACATGAGCTTTACCAAGGAGACCAGCAAAGGATCACAAGACCCCAGGCCACAGGGCCAACTTAAAGTCCCAGGAATCTGACACTCATGTGCTGCCCAGGCTGCTCTGGTGGGTTAATCCTTGTGTAGCAAGTGCCCCAGTCTCAGACACTACATCTAAATGTGTAAAGTGGGGCCCAGGGCATTGCTAAGGCGGGGAGCCCTGGAGTCTCAGGGAGCCTGCCAGCTCTAATTGAATTCAGAGCAACTCAAAGGGGATTTCACAACAAACTCCAGCATTTCAAAAAGGAATCCCATTCCACAGACCTCTTCTTCAAAAGGAAAGGGCTCAGGAGTCAAGATAACATACAGGACATGGACTTAGGAGCTCTTTCTGGAGTGCCTAGAGATCTAGTTAAAGCTGAAGGTAGTACTTAACCTCTGTGGCAGTCAGTAGTGACCACAGCCTGGGCAGCATTCCTTGCTGACGAAAACAAGCACACCCGGGAGGCAAAACCGCGTCCATTGAACACAGTATGGACCAGGTACTGCCCCGCAAACCCTCTTGCTGTCAGGTACAACACTTGGTAGATGTATTAAAATACTTGTTTATTCTTTAAGAGCTTCATACATGTATACAGTACATCTTTGGTCACATACAACCTGAATCCTTCTTCCCACTCCCCCGTCATTTCTCTGTTTGTTAAAAACAATTTCATTATACATTGCATGCCTTAACTCGCGTATGCTTAGAGGACAACTTACAGGAGTCAGCTTTCTCCTTCTACTATGTGGGATCCAGGAATCAATCTCGGGTCATTAGGTTTTGGCCCTAAGAACTTTTGTCTACTGAACCATCTCGCCAGCCCCCATTGAGGTAGGTTCTAAAAGTGAGCCTGCCAGACAGGTGGGCTTACCTGACTGTACCAAGTGCCTTCCTGAGCCATCCAGGTCCACGTTTTGAAGTCTGATCAAGCCTCTGGTGCTTCTCCACATCAACCTGCTGAACAGCTGCCTTCGCCTGACAGTTGTCAGGGTTGGGATGACGGGAGGAACCCCATTTTACCTTTGGAGCTTGCACTCAGCAAGCACTGGCATACAAGATAAGATAAACAGAGCCCCAATACAGGGTCACAGGCTGTAAATAAGCATAGCCGGGGCATTCTGCTTGAAAAGAGCAAGGACCCCAAAGCCTGGCAGGGTGGGCTGGCCCCTTGACCAAGTCTTTGAAGAGAGGCAACTTTCCCCTTAGGGAGAATACTGGAGGCCACCTATAGAGGGAAACCAGCTTTTGTCAGGGATCCTAAGGGTGAACATTGTATCAGGCATTGCTGTGGTTTGAATGTGGTTTGTCCCACAAGAGTTCAAGTTTTGGAATTTTGGTCTTCAATGTTGCAATGTCAGAGCTGGAGGGAACTCTGAGGTAAGGCCTAGTAGATGGGTCTTTAGTCTTGAGTTAGTCCTTTCAAGAGTTTTTGTTTTGTTTTGTTTTTTTTAATAAAGAATCAACCAACCCTTCCCAAGCCCCTGGCTCTCAGTGTGATGCAGACTACCATGAGGTCCTCACCAGAACTGAGCTCAATCAAAACTGTGAGCTAAATAATTTCCTCTCTTTTGAGATACAGTCTGTTATGTATGTGTCTCCTCTGGGCAGGTAAGTCATAACAACTGCCATCTTGAATCAAGGCAGCTACATTCATGTGCAGAAGAACCTAGCCTAATAATATTCCCTCCTGGGGGAAGAAAGAAGGATCACATGGCTCACAAGGAAGCCCAGTGCTTATAGGGCTCACAGAATTCACAGGTCTTTATGGGATATTCTCCTAAAACCCCTCATCTTCCTGAGATTACATTAGAGGTAAACCTTAAGTGATAAAACTGCCTATGAGTTACGCAGGGGATGCTTCAGTGGTGCTGAGTCCCCAAATCAATCTCCATTTGCTTGAAATGGACCTCCAGACATCTTGCACATATACTACAAAAAGACTTCATTAAATTATACTAACCCTTGTCTTATAGATTTAGAAAAGTGTTCGAATGAATGCAGCCTCTTTGGGCTGAAGGGGGCATTCCCAGAGTTATACGGTTGTTGCATGAGACAGAAGTGCTAGGAGTGCTAGAAGTGGGCCACTTCCCTGTGAATTCTTGACAGGGGTCCCCAAGGCTCTCCCGTGCCCCAAGGCTATTGCCACTGATGACGGTTGCATGCCAGAACTAGGTGGTGGGTCTCTGTTATTAAAGGCACTATATGACAGGTTGTAGGACACAGAAAAATCAGACTGGGACTGAGCTGGAAGCTCCCTTCCTATCAGCTGGCATTTGTAACACCAGAAGGTGCTATGCAAGGTGCTGGGAGATAGTTACCAGTGGTCCAGCTTGGCCATAGGCCTTGCATATTACACTACCAGCATACCTGGCACAACTGTTTTGAGGGCCATCAATCATTTTCCACTTGGACTTAAGACAAGCTCCACAGGTGGAGCACCATGTTTAGTACTGTAAAGCTGGGCAAAAACCTATGGCTGGGGAACCCATTCACCCCAATGAGGTTTCTGCTATTGTTTCATTAAACTGATGATGTATTTATCAAACTGTTTTCTAATAATTGTGCTTATGCCCATGGATCACTCTGCTGTTAGTTGTAGTGGAAAGACACTTCTTGCAGTGGGTGGCATTTACTGTGGAGACTCATAACTCATCAGAATACTAGGAATAAGTGTTGTGGCTATGATCTGTATGCTACTCAACATACCAGTTCAATGTTCAACCCTAAATGGAAGAAAATAATCATATTACTCTATGTACCCACCAAGAATTACTTACAAAAGAATGGGTGGAGCCAGGCATGATGGCACACGCCTTTAAACCCACTCAGGAAGCAGAGGCAAGCAGATGTCTGAGTTCAAAGCCAGCCTGGTGTGCATAGTGAGTTCGCAAACAGCTGAGGCTACAGGGAGACCCTGTCTCAAAAGACAAAAAAAAAAAAAAAAAAAAGAGTGGGTGGAAAGAATTTAAGGGCTGGAGGAAGGGGGAGAGTGTTAGCTATTTGTTTCCTCCAGGCTGAACATGGCCGTTACCACCTTTAATCAGAATAGCTGTAATTACCCCCACAAGATCAGGCCTATTAATATTCGTTCCTGGAGGGTCACAGAAGGTTCCTAAGCCTTATAGTGCTGACAGTTCACAAACCAGGTCCTCATGAAGCCCCTCCTTTTCTGGGGTTAGGTAAGAGACTCAAGGAGGTGCAGATTTTCGAGTTGTCCATGCTGTAGGTGATACTCTTCCGCGTTGTAATTGTCTGTGATTTGCCCAGTGACTTCCTGGTCATATTGCTGCCTTTGAATCATCATGTTTTTGTAAGCAACCCCTATAAACTCGTCAGTTTGCCAAGCAGAGCTAGACAGAACCTTTTCTTTGGTCTGTTGGTGCCCATCTGAAGCGAAGAGAATTTTTTTACACCTCCCCAGAAGTGTCTCTGCAGCCCAAGTTGACCTTGTCACCAGGATTCTCCTGTCTCAGGCTCCTGAGTGATGGGATTAAAGACTAAATTGACCTTCCTTATGAAGTTACTCAGCTTTAGATATTTTGTCGTAGTTAATAGGAAACATACCACCACAGGCACCACCCTTCTTGTAACTTTAAGTAGACTGTAGGTTTGTACACATTCTAAACACACCAAGTTAAAACTAAAGATGTAGTTGGTCCGTTGTCCTCTTGGGCCAACTGTGAAAATCAAACTTGTTCCAGTCTTAGTTTAGAATTTCCCAACATGAAATACAAATTTTGTCTCAAGTCAGGTGCTTCTGACCAGCCAGTTCTATGCTGTTCTCTATGCTTCCCTTTGTAGAAAGCTTTCCACACATAGCAATCCTACCCAAAGGGCAACTGGACCAATGAGGCTCCAAACTCAGGCCAATAGGAACAGGGGCTGTGTAGACGGATGAAGCTGGAGAGGAAGAGGAGGGAACTCTTAAGGCTCCTAGCCCCCTTGGGCCCTAAAACCAGCTGTTCCATCCTAATGATCAATGCTTGGGCTCCCCTCCCCAGCAAATAATTCTAAACGAAGACTGGAATGGCTTAACAATGCAGCACTTGTTAGAGGGTATGACACATCCACATGTGCTAATCTAATTGGTGAAGAAAACTCAGCCTACAATTTTGTGACAGATGTTTTATTTATAATTAATTAAAATTTCTGCATGTACACGACACAGACATTATATATAGTACACTTTCCATGATAGAGGTTATGATACTGTCCACTGAAAGGCCTCAAGTCCAATCACACAATGCATATGCTAAAATGGTATAGCTGGGAGAAGAGGAGAACCAAGTGGCCTTTCGCTTCCCGTTTTAAGTAACTTCTGAATGCATTCAAGAAATAATAATTTAACGTTCAAAAAGTCTTTAATAAATTCAAAGTAAAATTAGTTGAAATATTTATAATACGATTTCATCGTTACACAGTATTTTCAATATACAATTAAGATGACACGACTCAAAAGGAAAATGGGGAGGGATCTATTGCACCCGCAAGTGAAAGGCCTTATTTTTGGGATGCTGCAGTTCAGTGTTTGTATAAACCTTTACAGACTTTAGTAAACAGTAGGTCCTACATGTAATGCAGCATGGGGGGAGAAGATTCTTTAAAGTCTCAAAGATAAGCGTTAAGTACCCGATGGTGTTCCTCATGCGAGACTGAGTTCCTACCAGTGCATCACTCACTACTCAGATCTCTGGCAGCCAGTCTCGGTTTCTCCCTTGCACACATTTCAAGGAGTAATGTTCTTCATCAGATGCACCAGACACTGACAATGTACACAGTAGCACTCTGTCTGCTTGCTCAGCCTTGTTTCTTCACAATGGCATTTCTCCACATTAGTGTCCTGTTAAGTAATCTTGTGTAGAATCTGAAGCAAAGGAGTCGGCATCCTCATTATCTGAGTCATCACTGCTGTCGTCAGCAGCCGGCTCTCCTGTGAGAGCTATCCGAGCATAATCATCTGTATCTATGGACTTACAAAAGTGGATGGCGTATTTCAGCTTTTCCTCAAGCACCTGTTTGCAGGAATACCTGGGCAACTTTAGCAAAAAGAAACAGGTGTAGGATTCAGGAAGGAAGTGATCAGGAGGATTATATTTATCCAGGACCTGTTGATGAAGAATATTAAATGATGAGAGACTATCTCCTTGTGTTCACTTGATTCTTATAAAAACTGTATTTTGGACTAGAAACTTTTTTACATGTATGAATGTATTGTCTGCATGTAGATTTGTGCATCCGTGTCGTGCAATGCCACGAGGTCAGAAGAGGGTGTCAGATTCCCCTGGAACTGGAGCCAAAGACAGTTCTCAGCCGCCATGTGGGTGCAGGGGATCGAACCCGGGTCCTCTGCAAGAGCAGTCGGCGCTCTTAACCGCTAGGCCATCTCTCCAGCCCTATTGACTTTTTTTTTTTTTTTTTTTTTATGTAAGAACATGTAGAATGGGGTAGCAGTCTCTGTCCTGGCTGACAGGCTGGAAGTGAGGCATGGGACTAAGCTACCTGTGGAACCTCTCAGACCATTCAGTTTTGGGCCCTATAGAGTAAGATACCAAGAGGCATCAAAAACTATGTACAAAAATCTACAAATCATTTTTTGAGAGAAAAGCTATATGTATACTCTCAAAGACAACCCTAAAAGATGAGACTTTTCTAACCCTGGTCACAGATGTGTGTCAGGCTTTTCTAAAGCCATCCCTAAATTCTTCTAGGCATGCTGGGGAGAGTGAACCATTCATCCAGTTAGCTTCCGTGACTACTGCCATGAGGGTCTCAGGACAAAGAAGGGAGTGTCAGGTCTTCCCACCTTGATGACCTTAAAGGTAAACCACGTTTGTCTTGAACATCAGACCACTGAGCAAAGCAAAACTCTTGTTCTCAATCTATAATATGCTGACATAACAGTAGTATGTTCTGGTTGTGGCTAGAAATGCTTTGCAACAATAGGTGATGGCACCTAGGATCTATGATCATAAAATTTTGAAACTTGAAGTCAGAGAAGTTGAGTATTTTCCATTTTTCATTCCACAAAATCTGCTTTCTCAACAGCTGCTGGATTAGAGAGTGGGTTACGTCCAGTGATGTCGGTCCAGCACTCTGTGAACCCAGTGAGGAGCCTACCTGGATGACAAAGTCTCTGCCCCTGAAGTCAGCGATGGTCCTGGGCAGCCTCGTCCGGCCCCACACAAAGCGAAGGAAGAGGGAGCGTTCCGTGTTAGAGAAAGACTCCATTACCTCCCAGAACCACTGGACCAAGGCTGCAGAGGGCTCGGTCCCTTTATACGTTGCCACTGACTTTAGAAGGTGCAGTGGGATGTCTGGGCTCCCACACACCTGCGGAAAGACACTGTATCAGAGCCAGCTGACGCTTCTGATCCTTTCCATGTCAACAAATCTAGCCCCCCCTTTTTCTTTTTCCTTCAGGTGGACTTGAGCACAACACTAAATCTCAACTTAGTTGGTGGACAGTGTGGGGAGGGAGGGTCCCATACTCTTAGATGTGCTGTCATTTCATTCAGTATCATGGGCAAATCTTAGACTTCCAAATGCAAAGTATTAACTATAAGGTAAACTAAGGGTCCTGATAAGTTACTGCGCCTAGGCAGCACTACAGAGAAGCCAGCATACCATTGTCTCCAGCTCATATCCGGTGAAGAGAGAAAGAAGAGGTACGGGCACGACTCGAGCCATTCCTTCCCGAACAGCGGCCACTTGTTCATCAAATTCGTGAAGTCTAAAAGAAAAAAATCCACGTTATACTTGTACCTATGTCTGTGATTCTGTGCACACATAACCACAGGGGGGAGGGACTGGGAGGAGTGACTCTGGGTCTGTTCTACACACTACAGAGCTGCTCACAACACACTGTTCACCCAGCCTGGCATAAAGGACATAACCTTAATGACTACAGTCACACACATGCCAAGCATTCTCTGATGACAATGCTAAGCAGTGAAAGCTTTGGGTGTCCTCTCCTGTCACACCTTACCTGACTATAATGTCAAAAGAGAGGTACACATGAACCTGGTGGAAGCTTCTGTGTTATGCATACCCCCAGACACAAGCCTTGCCCAAGAGCTGACAACATGCAAAGCTACACAAACAGGCCTGATGTCCCTGTGGGGGGTCCCATAAATAAGCACATTCTATTTACTTCCCTAGTATAGCAAAAGCCAGGAATTTCAGATGAGAATAACAAATACTCTGAATGCTGATCACCAAAGAAACTTCATGACACAGATCAGCAAGAGCTGAAGCCAAAATCAGCAGCTTCTTTCAGATGACACTTCTAGAAAAATGCAGCTGCCCAAGCACTTATGTTCTGATACTTTTGCTACTAATTAAGTCAAAGCAACTGGGGGGAGGGAGGGAGGCTGAGGACCACAAACCTGTAGTTTATTGCCAGGCGGACATACTCCGCACGGTTGTCCAGGGTGATGTGTGTATGCTTGGAGCTCAGCTGGATGTCCTGGCCACTGGCACTTGGCACTGTGAAAGGCAGACTCATGGCTTCAAACTCTTCAGAGGTGGCTTCATTGTCTCGAATGTACATGAGCCCAGGAATAAAATCTTTATCAACCTGTCAAGGAGAAATCAATCCACATGCCGAATCAAGCTTGTTTCTATATAGCAAGACCCCAGTCCGCCCTAAGCACATAAGGCTGACTTGTCTGCCTGGAGTTGTGTCTCTAGGATACAAGTGCATGGCATATACAAAAAAAAAAAAAAAAAAAAAAAAAACTTTTCATAAGCTAGTTATTTCACCCCAAAGGGCTAAAGAAAGAATAAAAAGTTCTTCATAATTTCTGCTGAGAAAATAACAAACTGGGGGGGGGTGGGGGGGGGTGTGTGTGACAGACCTACCTAAACCCTGTAGGACACTAAGATCAGGGTGCTATGACCAACCCCCTAGGCTGTAACTGCCCCATTAGTCCCATTTCCTGGGAGCCTGAGGTGTAGGTACCCACAGCTCAGCTCTGCAGAGGAGAGTGAACTTCCTTATAAGAGGCAACATTAGCTGTTGGGCATCACAAAGTACACAGTGTACCCAGTCCTAGAACCAAAAGAGTCTTATATCCATAGGGCTTTCTTTGTCACGAGAAAGCAGTCAGAGGCCAGCAGCCATCCTATACCCAAGAGTGTCTGTCACGCTGGATACCCAGAACAGCTCAGGCCTCTTAACAAGACCCCAGGGCATCCTGTACAGCCCAGGCGGATCACCTCACTGAGGTCTGCGATGGTGAGGCTCATCCCAGCCAGCTGCTTCCATACAGGCTCAGCAAGATTCAGGCTTAATGGACTCCCAGTTCGGATGGCAATGCCCAGTAACACTCCTAATCATTCAAAACACACAGAGAGAAAATACTTGAAATGGATCAGAAACTGCTTCTAGTTCATTCAGATTTGACCTGGAGTATCAGTTCTGCACAGAGGCCTCAGAGCCTCCTACACCAGCACCATCCAAAGTCACAAAACTAGGTTCACCTTGAAATCAGTGTGCCCTGAAATAAAATTATTTTCCTTTCTTCCTAGAAGATACATTTCTAACTCTTCATATTCTTTTTAAACACAGGATTAAACCACAAGCCGATTCTTGTTCCTTTGATGGTAAAAAGCTGGATTCCTAAGAAGGCAGGTGTTGTGCCAAGGGCAGTGGTAGGAACTATGTGGGAGCACTCTTCATAAGACAAGATAGGAGGGAGGACAGACCATCTCTCTCCATGTACTCCTGAGCTTCAGTATGTTCAGAATGCATACAGTATTTTGGATCCTCTGCAAGTCAAAGGCAGCACACAGTCATAGAGTGCCCAATTCTGTCAATCCCTAAACAAGGGCCATGGCTTCTGAGGGTTTACCACTAAAGTTCCTAATGCTAGATATAGTACCTTGTTCTCTTCCATAATGTTGGAAAACACACACACACACACACACACACACACACAGACACTATAAATCACTTTCACTGCTAAAGGTCTTATAAGGTAAAAGCAAGTATTTACAGCATCTACTATTGCCCTGAGACAGAGAGACAAATGCTACATTAACCTGAGGGGGATATAGCCTCCCCACAAAAGGCAATGTTGGATAATTGAGAGGCCCACCCAGGAAGCGGAACATGCTGCAGTGCACAGGTGCCCTGGCGGCAGGATTCAGCAGATAGCAGTCTCTATTGGCCCCAGACTCATCTCTGCCATTAGGAGTCACAATCAGAAGGGGAGTGAGTCCATTCTGCAGCTCCTCACAGATCTCGGCTATGGACTCGCTGTAGCCACCTCCACAGTCATCCACAGATTCCCCTGCAAGGAAAGGAGGGTCAGCAACGCACAGGTCACCCAAGCCCATCTTCAAGAACAGCACCCAGGCAGGGACTACTCAGGCTCTCTGCACCTGCCACTCACCACCAGTGCTGGATAGCTTGAGTGTCAACTTGACACACCTGGGTTGAGGGAGCCTCAGTTGGGGAATTGGCTCCATTGGACTGGCCTGTGGCCATGTCTGTGGAGTATTATCTTGATTGTTGAGCAATGTGGGAGGGCCCAGCCCACTATGGGTGGTGCCACCCTGGGCAGGTTGTTGTGTACTGTATAAGAGGTCAGGCTGGGCATGGGCCAGGGGAGCAAGCCAGTGAACAGCATTCCTCCATGGCCTGTGCTTCAGCTCCTGCCTCCAGGTTCCTGCCCTGAGTTCCTGCCTTGGGCTCCCTGAGTGATGAACTGTGACCCAGGAGATGTAAGCTGAATAAACCCTTTCCTCCCCAAGTTGGTGTCGGTCAGAGTGTTTTGTCACAGCAATGGAAGACAAACTAGAACAGAAATTGGTACCAGAAGAGTGGGGTATTGCTGTGACAGACCTGACCTTGGTGTTTTGGGGAAGGATTGTGGAGGCGTTTGGAACTTTGGGCTGGGAAGATCATTGAATGCCTAAAGATTGTTGCTGTGGAGCTTGGAGCAGTTTTGCTGAAGGAGTTGTAGAAGATGGAGGCCTGGCTTGTGAAGTTTCTAGTTTCAAAGGAGAGCAGAGATCATCAGGACTGTGTAATCTGTGGGTTCTGGTCAGCTGGGGCTGTGGAGAATCAGCTGTAAGTAACAAGAGACCAGAACCTGAAGTGAAACTTTTGTGGTACTGGGGCAATTGATGCTGGTTAGCTGGGGCTGAAAAATCAGCTGTAAGTAACAAGAGACCAGCATCACTGAGGTGAAATCTTCTGGGGAGAATATCTTCAAGGTCAGCACACAGAAGCTGTGACCCAGAAAGGGCCTGAGCCTCCATCTCGAGCCAGAAGCCGGACTTGGTAACGTGTAAGAGTCTCCTATATGGTTCCGGTGTTGAAATTTGAGGGGGTCACAGAGAGCAGCCGAGGCTTGGCACTGTGAGAGGTCAGGAAAGACCATTGGTGGAAGTGCACCTCGGTTGCTGTGAAGACCCCAGGATTGCAGGGGTCATGGAGAGAAGCTGAGGCTTTGCACCAGGAGAGGTCAGAAGAGACCATTGGTGAAGGTGCTGCCTCAGTTTCAGTAGCGACCCCAGCTTTTTGGAGATGCCGGTACCCTGGGACGACCACCAAGAGCAGCGGTAGGTGTAGAATGGAGTCGGCCTGGGCCTGCGAGATGAGTGTGCCACGGACGGCAGAGTCGGAGAGGGGGAGCTGCCGAGACCCTTTGGAGCCCAGAAGATCGTGAGTGAATCCCAGGTGTCCAGCCTTGAGCTACTTGCTGGACTTAGGTTTTGTTTGAGAGTGCCTGATTCTTCCCTTTGAAATAAGACAGTACTTGTTTTGGATTTTACAGCAGCCCACAGTTAAGAGACTTTTAATAGACTGGACTTTTAAGTGTTTGGACATTTTAAGGACTGTGGGGCTTTTAAGGTTGTACTGTCTTAGGTTGTGATTAATGTTAACATCATACTTTGGGGATAAGAACTGGAAAGGTGGTGGTTTAATAGTGATGTGTTTTGTGTGTCAAGTTGACAAGGGGTCAATTGTGCTGGATAGCTTTAGTGTCAACTTGACACACCTGGGTTGAGGGAGCCTCAGTTGGGGAATTGGCTCCATTGGACTGGCCTGTGGCCATGTCTGTGGAGTATTGTCTTGATTGTTGAGCAATGTGGGAGGGCCCAGCCCACTATGGGTGGTGCCACCCTGGGCAGGTTGTTGTGTACTGTATAAGAGGTCAGGCTGGGCATGGGCCAGGGGAGCAAGCCAGTGAACAGCATTCTTCCATGGCCTGTGCTTCAGCTCCTGCCTCCAGGTTCCTGCCCTGAGTTCCTGCCTTGGGCTCCCTAAGTGATGAACTGTGACCCGGGAGATGTAAGCTGAATAAACCCTTTCCTCCCCAAGTTGGTGTCAGTCAGAGTGTTTTGTCACAGCAATGGAAGACAACTAAAACACCACCACTCTGCTTTCCAGCCCCTTAGGCCCCCTCTCCCAGGTACTGAAGTTCTCCAGCCCATCCACAGCTAATTCTCACCAACAAACTTGACTTTCCAGACTCGGTGAGGCAGGAGGAGGCTGTCAGGACTGAAGGAGCTCATCTTAGCACACATCTGCCCAAAGACCGACTTAGTGCCATCAGGACCGGCTAACCCGCCTTTACTTCTGGAGCGCTTAACCTAGAAAGAAAAAGAGCGAGAGCATGAGCGCTGTGGCAGCAGAAAGCACAGCGCCTGGGAGAAGCTGGGGAGAAGCCTGCCTGCTCGCGTCTCACTGCACCTCCCCTTCACTCCGTCATGGGACCATGGGTTCATCTGCTCTCTCTGCACACCCCTCCACCCTCCAGCAGCCACCATTCACCCTGCCTTGTTCTACATCTAACATGTGGAAGGAAAGCTTCTACCATGAGCAGGTCCCACGAGGAGGGGTACTCATTTCACCACCTCTGGCAAACAACAGAAACAAATCCCTAGACAGCTCCCATGAACGAGAAGGGCTCTATCTACAGATCCTGCATTCCATTCCTCAGCTTTGCACAGCACTAGTACCGAGTCAGGACCAAGCTTCACAGCTTCTGGACCCAGCATTATGTGCTGGAAGGAGGTGATGTACACAGGTCCCTGCTGTGGGCACTCCACAAATCAGTTGTCCACTCCACTCTAAACACCAACACCAGCCTGGTCATCGGCCATCAGTGACCCTCACAGCAGCATAGGATTGGTGGCATCTGAATAAATACACCTTCAAAAGACATGCACTATCACAACTACTCACACAAGGCCAGAGGTAGTGTGATGGCAGTAATTGCAGCGTGGCAACACTGCCTCTGTGTACATTTTCATACTTGGTACCCTCAGTGACTAGAACTGTAACTATCATTACCTCACAACAACTATCACTACCTCCTTGTAGACTGTGACAGATTCTCAGCACTTACATTTGTGCCAAATTTCTCTGAAGGCCAAGGTCAGATATATTAGGTCAGCTATAACACCTTCCTCCCGACCCATGCTTTATGCTGACTTCTATCCAACCTGCCCCAAGACATTCACTCTCATTGCCCACAGTTCTTGTTGTAAGCTAACACTTTCGATCAGACCAAAGACTTTCAAAGGTGCTGATGTTGGTATGGACTTGGCTCCTCCTACAGTTTGTAACCCTGGCTGTACTTGGGGGAAGCTTGGACTGAGGTAATGACAACACAGAAGCTGAAGAAACACTGGCCATGAGAATGCATTATTATGCTGAGTCCTCAAGCAAACTCTTAAACAGCTAGCTCTCCTCACCACACAGAGAACCACAATCAAGATGAAAACCCATGACAAATGACAACATTTTCCTATAAAATGATCTTTTCTCTGCGTTGTATACTCGGCTACTGTCTGCAAAAGCTCCTTCTTTTCCACTGCACAGCAACTCATGGCCACCGGCAGTGCTAACTAGTGGAGGCCATCGGCCCGTGTTTCCACAGAACATGACCATGTAGACAGCTGCAAAGCTGACCGGAGATAAAGCTAACAGAGGTGGTACTTTATCTGGTCAGCAGGAACACAGGTGACTAACCAACTTTCATCTGAATTTTCTAAATTTTCCAAAATGAGCATGTATTAATTCTGTAGTAAGTCTAAAAGTAACTTAAGCTAGGAATGGTGGTATGTGGGAGGCTAAAGGAGGACTGAATTTTAGGCCAGTCTGGGGTATACAGCAAGACACTATCTCAAAAAACCTAAAGAATCCCATGGTCTCAACAACAAAACAAAAAATCCTGTTAAATGCTTTCATGGATATTGCTTTTCAAATTTCTTAGTATATAGAATGAAACCATTTTCACAACAGTCAAAAACTCCAAGGACTTGAGTTCCTGCCCCTCCCTGAGAATCCACTGACACTTCATGGTTACTGAGACAGAGGGCATCACTTTCTTCGGTGGTGCAGCCATGTTGAGTTGCCCATGCTCCAGTAAGTAATGTCTTACCCATGTTCAAGCAAGCAACCTTAATTAAATTAAGTGGGTCACCCACACACAAAAGTAGGAAGGGATTTTATAGGAAGAAGGGTTTCAGTGGGAAGTGGTGGGGTGATAAAGTGCATTATGTATGTAGATAACGCTCTAAAAGGAAATAAATAAAAACTTCTCCAAGAAGATGACCCATGTGCCCCATCTCCTGAGTCCTTCCTCTAGGGTCCTCTTGAGACTGATGTTGGGAAGCATCACAGCAGATGGTGACACAGGGAAGAGGCACCACAGACCCATCTGACTCAGTGCTGCTGTACTGCACCTATCTTGAACTCAGCCAAAGTTTTTCCCAAGGGTCTGATTTTTTTTTTTTTTTTAGGAAAAGTACTCCTTCTGAAAAAATTTTATTACTTTTATTTCACATGTAGGAGTGTATTGCCTATATGTGTGTAAGTACACCCATGGTGTACAATGCCTGGGGAGGTCAGAAGAGGGCGTTGTATCCCCTGGGACTGGAGTTACAGATGGTTGTTAGCTGCCATGTGGGTGCTGAGAATCAAACCTGGGTCTTCTACAAGAGAAGCCAGTGCTCTTAACCGCCCAGCCATCTCTCCGGACCTTAGGAAAAATACTTCTACTCTATCATCTATGAAAAACTTTCTACCTTCAGGAGGTGCACAACGTCCTAACAGCAGGCTCTTGGCTCTAGTACCCATCGCTACCAATGTTGGCAGGGCCAGTCTACACAGCATACTGGTCTGGCTCTTGGCTCTAGTGCCCATCGCTACCAATGTTGACAGGGCCATCTACACAGCATACTGGACTGAAGGTGTTCATGTGCTTTTGCTTTTTAAAGGACTAATATAAAACCAAAAAAAAAAAAAAAGCCGAGTGTGGTGGTGCACGCCTTTAATCCTAGCACTTGGGAGGCAGAGGCAGGCAGATCTCTGTGAGTTCAAGGCCAGCCTGGTCTACAGAGTGAGTTCCAGGACAGCTGGGGCTACAGGGAGACCCTGTCTCGAAAATACCAAAAAAATAAAAAATAAAAAATAAAGGACTAATACAATTTTGTTTTCAACTTGTTAGTTTTTTTCTCAAACATATTTAACATTTTGTAACAAAATTAGGGATATATAAAGACAAGTAATAAAATTATATTCTTGAAAAGTTTGCAATGAAAGAAAAACAGCAGCAGTGTGCCCACAACAGAACTGGAGATTCTGGGCATCATGGCCTTGCCAACACCTTCAGTCCCTGGATACCCCGGTGAGAATCCTGACCCCAAGGAGCCCGTAGGTCTGCTGGAAACAGGAAACAAACACAGGAATGTGCAGCTTTCCTTGTCTTGTAAACTTCAGAATGTACATCCTAGTGACGCAGAGCAAACCAAAAAGATCACCCAAGGTGGGGAAATAAAAGCTTTTTTATGGACCTAATTAAACAACCCATTTATCTGTGCAAGTGGCTAACCAATTATAGCTAACACTGGATACTGTGATGTTCATCACTGGGGAGACCAGTTCCCCAATGTGGTCACATGTGCTGTCCAACCAAGGCCAAGAGTTTGATCTCTTAATTTAAAATGCCCTGAAGTACAATTCTGAAAAAAAAAAATTTGTCATGTAATCAACATCAGGATAAAAATCATGTGTTAACACAAAGGTTCAGTAACAAAGAATTTGTTCTTCATGGCTCTCCGTTTCCGATCCAAGAGGCGAGGCTAATTTCATTTTCGTATTAAATGTCAAGTGCCATGCACTATCATACTTGCTGCTTGGCATTCCTCTTTATACCTAATTAAAATTTTCAAAGTGTAAGTTTATGTGTACTTAGAAGTGGCATGAATTCAGAAACAGCCTGCTTTCCACCTATGAGACAATACTTGCAATACTGGCCTATTAAGCTGGAAAATTGGGAGTTAGGAGGTTACAAGGCTAGCAGGAATGTGAACTATTATGGCACCAAGAACTCAAGATGGTGACTGAAGATATGCCACATTCCTGCCTATATCAGAAACACACTGTGCATAGCCTGCCAGAGGGGCATCCCAGAATTAGCCAGCTTACAACTCTGCAAGAGAGCAGCAAGTAGCTGACAAAACAGCCCCACAGCGCCTCCGTTGTGTAAAATGGAAGGAACAGCAAGTTACAAGTCACTCAGCTTCGCATATAACATACACATGTGCCAAATGGAACAGTAGCAGTTATTAGCTTATGGGGGGAGTTGTGCCTTGGGGACATCTAAAGAGAATCTTATTTTCATATTAAATAAAAAACCACTTTCACTCCTCTCTGGAAGTCTTGACATCACAGACTATCACACAAAAGAAGCCAAAAAGGAGGGTGCCACCTGCTCTTTATACCTGGGCTTTGGGAAGGCAGCCTATGAGTGCCATCTTCTCCACGCTGCAGGGACCTGCACCACGAAAGCCCCACTTTTACAAGTGTTCAACTGAGAAAGAATCCCCTGTGCTACCTGGATCCGGTTGAGCTCCACCACAGGACCATGCTGGCGATCTCGCACCATAGTTGCTTGCACTACTTTCCGGAAAGCTGCTTCCTAAAACATATCAAACAGACAAAGTTTAGAATCTGAAATGGCATCATGCATAGAGAAATACTGTCAGTACTTGTTTAAATTCTTCTATTCCTAAAAGCTAGACTTTCTTAAAAATAGAAAATGCTGGGGCTGGAGAGATGGCTCAGTGGTTAAGAGAGTCACTTGCTCTTGCAGAGGACCCAGGTTCGATTCCCGGCACCCACATGGTGGCTAAGAATCATCTTTAAACCAGGCATGACGGTGCATGCTTTTAATCCCAGCACTCAGGCGGCAGAGGCAGGCAGAACTCTGTGAGTTCCAGGCCAGTCTGGTCTACAGAGTGAGTTCCAGGCCAGCTGGGGCTATAGGGAGATCCTGTTTCAAGGAAAAAAAGAATAGAAAATGCCTATCCTTTTCAAGATCTGAGACCACAGGAAAGTCTAACGTATTGTGCACAAGACTGGAGAGCAGGCAGGCAGGCAGGATTGACAGCTGTGTAAAGAATAGCTGGTCCCAGCTGGGCGTGGTGGCGCACGCCTTTAATCCTAACACTCAGGAGGCAGAGGCAGGTGGATCTTTGTGAGTTCGAGGCCAGCCTGGTGTACAGAGTGAGTTCCAGGCCAGCTGGGGCTATAGGGAGATCCTGTTTCAAGGAAAAAAAGAATAGAAAATGCCTATCCTTTTCAAGATCTGAGACCACAGGAAAGTCTAACGTATTGTGCACAAGACTGGAGAGCAGGCAGGCAGGCAGGATTGACAGCTGTGTAAAGAATAGCTGGTCCCAGCTGGGCGTGGTGGCGCACGCCTTTAATCCTAACACTCAGGAGGCAGAGGCAGGTGGATCTTTGTGAGTTCGAGGCCAGCCTGGTGTACAGAGTGAGTTCCAGGCCAGCTGGGGCTATAGGGAGATCCTGTTTCAAGGAAAAAAAAAAAAAAAAAAAAAAAAAGAATAGCTGGTCCCTCAGGAAAAGTAGAGCAAGGAGGGCTGAGGCCTGGCAACCGGTTTAGAAGCCCGAGGCCTCCCCATCAAACTCCAAGTCCAACAGCAGCAGGGTCTGATGTTGAACCTCTTAGCTGTACTGTGGAGTAGCTGTGAATCAAAGAACTCTGTGTGGATCCGGAACGACCTGGAGCGGGCAGCATAGCTGTAAGTGTACGCTGAAAGAAATCAGGTACTCAGAGTGAAGAGCCAAGACAGCGTGGGTGCCAGTGGGAACTCAGGCATCATCAAAGAAGGATACGGGCTGGCCATGCCCGTAAGGGCAAGATGCAGGAGCTGGGCACAGCCAAATCAACAGAGTGGGAAAGAGAAAGCTGAAGCCATTCAAAAGAACCAGGAGCAGCGGGTCCCGGGCTTCTTTGTCAAGGAGATAAGAGCACCCTCCCCAGCAGATCCTAAACCCCTTCCGACTCAGACCCTAGAAATTCCAGCCTCTCAGGGCAGAAGGTAAGGGCCTTAAGCAAGCCCAGGAGGTACTAGAGATCAGAATAGATTCAGCAGCAAGGCGCCTTGCTCCTTGCCCAGCCTCACCTCCACCTGTTGTCCTGCATGCCCCACTCATACCTATGGGCAGTTCCTCCTCCAAAGGGGCACTTCCCTGCTCCAAGCCCCTGGTGGCCTGGCTCTCCTCTAGCAACACTGTTGGTGTTCATCTGATTTTTGTTTTGCTTTATTTTAAAAGACAAGGTCTTGCAAGTCTTGCTATGCAGCGCAGATTGGCTTTAAACTCAATATGTAAACTAGACGGGCTCAAAATCACAATCCTCCTGCCTCTGCCTCCCCAGTTCTGTGGTAACATGCATGTATTACCACACTCAGCTCCTCACTGGTGCACTGTACTAGAGGTAGTAAGACCTTATACCTTTTCACTGCCTCCTACAACCCTTGTGCAGAGCCTACAAAGCAGAGGCTGCCTGGACAGTCCCTGCTGCTGTGGGCCGCCCTTCAGACCCCACTGTATGCTATCCTCTTGTGGGATAAATTATTTCTTCTTTGAAATGGGCTTACCACTGGAGAAGCTGGGTACTTAATGGAAAGAGCTAAGATCAAAGCCAAGCTGTGCAGCGAGTTTCCCTGCTGATGTTCACGTGATGCTGGCGTTCCCATGGGAGTGCACGGAACTCTGGAACTGGGGTGGGGGCAGAGACATATAAAAGCCCACCATGGGAGGCTGATGGGCCCTCTCTCTCACCATTTTACCAGCTTCAGTGGAGGGCACAAAGTTTATGCTGGGACTGACAACCATGTTGAACCAGGGAAACCAGCTATGCCACCGTAGCTTGTGTGTTTTCTTTTCCACCATTACTTTGTAGGCAATCCCAATAAATTCTGGTCTAACTAAGATTGGAGAGCTCTTTCCTTGCTTTGCCTTAGCAACTGGGAAGGGGAGGTAGGGAGCAGGGACATGGGACTGTGGGACACTGTATACATGACTATGTGCTGTGGGCGCCCCTCCCCCTGGAGGAAAATTCCTCTGCTCCACTTCTACTACTACTGCCTAGTGCAGGAGACCCAGCACTGCTCCACCTCTACTGCTACTGCCTGGGGCAGGAGACCCAGCACTGCTCCACCTCTACTGCTACTGCCTGGTGCAGGAGACCCAGCACTGCTCCACCTCTACTGCTACTGCCTGGTGTAGGAGACCCAGCACTGCTCCACCTCTACTGCTAATGCCTAGTGCAGGAGACCCAGCACTGCTCCACCTCCACTGCTACTGCCTGGTGCAGGAAAGCCAACACTGCTCCACCTCTACTACTATTGCCTAGTGCAGGAGACCCATGTGCTGCTCTCACATGGGGCAATCCTGTGGGGAGGGATACTGACCATTCTGGTGCAGGGTACACCTGCCTTTTTTCCTTCTCTATAAGGAAAGGGCTTTACTTCAAAGGATAAACAAAGTAAAGATGACATTAATCAAGTTTGTTATATTTTACTACTGAAAACGTAGTTGAAATTAGGTTTCTATTGCTCCCACCAAGAGAAGAAGGATCTTCCCCTTAAACACAACCGTTATTACTCAGCACCCTCAGGCACAATGAACATAAAACGCATGCACCCCTCCTGTTTAGGAAATTGTTCCAGCCAAGTGGAAACAAAGCCTATTCTGAAACAGAATATAAGCTCTTCTTACAAAAAACCTTCTAAAACCCTGAAATTCTATTTTATTACTAAAAGGAGGTTAGATTCCTTGGTGACAGAAATCATGGAGCCTTAACTCACAGTCTGTCCTTTCTTCTTTACACAAAGCCCCCATCCCCACTACGCAAAGATGAGTTCCTGCCAGATCCTCCTCTTATGCTCCCTGCCAGAAATGCAAGCTTAACCCCTTTACTTGTAAGAGTCCTTTTCTAGGAAGCTCTAATTAATAAAGACATTAATGATAAAAACCCATCTGATGACTTCCAGATGCCCCCACTCCTGATTATGTCTGCTCTCTGTCCCTGTGAAATGACCACTCAGCAACAACTCATCTACACAACATGGCCCAAAGCTTCTCTCTAAGCTCTTGACCCTACAGAAGAAGAAAGTACTAATTATTTTCCCCTCCGGTATCAGAAGAACTGGCCACAACCCTCAAGGCTAGGTAGGTAGAGAACACTGTGTGCACAAGGCTTGGCTTCATAGCTCTGTTTTTCTATTGACATATTCTAAGTACTTAGAACACAGGCTGGGATGTAGTAGATACTCAATAACCACTTGTTGAATGAAATGAATTCTATAGTCTACAATTTTAGAATCTAGAGTAGGGATTTTTGTTAAGTGAGAAGTTTACTGGAAGCCAGGCGTGGTAGCGGATGCCTTTAATCCAAGCACTCAGGAGGCAGAGGCAGGCAAATCTCTATGAGTTCAAGGCCAGCCTGGTCTACAGAGCTAGTTCCAGGCCAGCGGGAGCTACAGAGAAAACTTGTCTCACACACACACACACACACACACATACACACACACACACACCCCACACACACAGAGTTTACTGGTCTACAGAGCTAGTTCCAGGCCCGCTGGGGCAACAGGGAGACCAAAAAAAAAAAAAATTTCTCTCTCTCTCTCTCTCTCTCTCTCTCTCTCACACACACACACACACACACACACACACACAGAGTTTACTGGTCTACAGAGCTAGTTCCAGGCCAGCTGGAGCTACAGGAAGAACTTGTCTCAAACACACACACACACACACACACACACACACACACACATACATACACACAGAGCTTACTGGAGATACCAGCGCTACCCATTGCATGGATTTTGACAGAAGTACCTTTCCCTGGGATATCAAGATCCCTCGCAGAGTGTCAAACCCAACTGAAGGCCCAAGTCCAGTTTCATCAAGAGAGCCCTCTAGGTCAAACATGGGGATGCAGGGACAGAAGAGCTCTGAGATGTGATGCAGCAGCAGCAGCCGGTTCCTCAGAGCGATTATGGGGATCTCCTGCAAATGATTGTACTCCATGGGCACCTGTAACATCGAAGCTATGGTAAGCTCACTAGGTGTCAAAGGCACAGAAAGCTAAAACAGAGCCTTATGATTTCAGAGATGAGTTTATAAAACCTCATTAAGTGCTTCGATAACTATGTTCTATCCAGTTTGACTATTTGAGCCAAATAATGTAAACATCAGAAAATATTAAAAAATATTAGTTTACAGAAATATTTTTACCAAGAAACACATGGGCCACGTACTATCAATAATTCTATGTAGTTTATAAAAGGTAGAACAGAAGGCAACACACTGAAGGACAGATAGTATTGGTTAGTATGAATATTAAGATTCTTCTTCCCCCACGTTATTTTTTGCTTTTTTTTTTTTTTTGCTTGCTAGTAGGGATTGTGCCCAGAGCCTTGTGTATGCCAGGCAAGCAAGTGTTCTACCAGTAAGTTATGCCCTCAGCTCAATATGACAGCTCTTAATAGCACTTTTTCACAGCATTATAAACTGGATTGCTTTCAATGCAACACTTCTGTATACATACAGTGAAAGAATGAATCATGTTTACAGTAACTATCACAATGTGCTCTCCTCTGGCCCCACCTGCCGGTTAGTACTGACCTGTGCAGGGAGCTTGCCAGCACTGGCTGGCTTGCTGGTTGACCAGGCGAGGGTGTGTGCAGAGCCACAGGCCACACGGTTGACCTTCTTACCCTGAAGAGCAGCTACCAACCGAGGTCTCTGAATAGCATTTGTTGTTCCATCTCCCAGCTGCCCCTCGTCATTGTCACCCCATGTATAAACTTCACCTAAATAAAGTGAAATCAGAGATAAACAAAGCCAAAGAGGGCACAATGTGAGCATCACGGTAACTAACAACGGGTTATAATATCACCATTCAGTGGAACCCAGGTTTGCCACCAAAGAGAAAGGAGTCATTAAGTGCAGAGCAAAGCAGCATGAGCCTTGTGAGACTGAACATTAATGCAGGAAACCATGAGCTCCACAAAGGCGTATACGTAATTCAATCCTCCATATTGGAAAATAAAAATGCCAACAGAAAAATAAGCAAAACACCAGAAGAGAAAAGGGATCTTCAAATAGATTTGGAATGTTTTCTTAAAATATTTTATTATTTATTTTATGTGTATGAGTATATTGCCTGCATGAGTTTAAGTGTACCCCTGTCATGCAGTGTCTGTGGTGGTGAGAAGAGAGTGTCAGATTCCCCTGGGCCTGGGGTTAGCTGCCATCTGGATGCTGGGAATACAACCCAAGTCCTCCGGAAGAGCAGCCAGTGCTCTTAACTAACTGCTGAGCCATCTCTTCAGCCCTAGATTTGGAATAATTTTTTACAGATACTTTAGTAACTGGCCAGATGGTGTGAAACACACCTTTAATTCCAGCAATGGCAGGTGGATCTCTGTGAATTCAAGGCCAGCCTGGTCTATATACGGAGCTCCAGGCCAGCTGAGGCTACAGGGAGACCTTGTCTGTCTCAATAAGACCAAAAACCAACCAACCAACTACCAGAGAAACAAAAACAAAATAAGAAAACTAAACAGAACAAAAGTCCCCAGATACTTAGTAATTACAAAAGATGTTCACAGTAAAAAGCCTGGGAAACTTCAAGTAATTGAAGCTGATGGACAGTCATGGGACAAAGAAACTCTGAGCCCCTTGAAAGATGAATTAAGAACAGAGACATAACTTGAGGGCAGGGAATGGTGGAGCTCATTAGTAACCCCAGCACTTGGGCAGTGGAGACAGAAGGATCAAGAGCTCAAGGTCATCCTCAGCTACTTGGCAAATTTAGGGCCAGCCTGGCCTACACGAAACCCAATCTCAAAAACTAAAAACAAACAAAAAAACACCCCTACAACTTGAATCTACAGAGGAAATATGAGAAAAATCCAAATCCCTTCAAGTCTGAGGAGGTATCACAGCAAGACCAGGGGGCTGAGTGAGGGAGCGTCATAGAACAAGGTTGAATGACAGCTCACGGTAACCTGCGGTGGCACACTGAACAGAAGTGAGCATCAGGAGGAATGAGGACCGAGGACCAGGGCAGATCTGTCTGGAGAAGATTCATACTCAGGACTTCAAGGTGAGGCACCAGACCTACTGTTATATAAGTCAAGATACAGAAGTTCTTTGTTATGTACTTCCAACTTTTCTGTGCGAATTGTTTCAAAATTTCAAAGAACCAGAATTAATCAACAAAAAGTAAGTCCTAAGTGAAAGCTATTTAAAAACACGAAGATGATTTTTCATTCCTTCTTGTTATGATTTTCTTAGTTTTGTATCTACATTTTTTTACATGGAACTACTGAGTGGAGCTATGAGGGCAATAAAACTGATTGCAGTTTAAATTTGAATAAGAACATTATTAAAAATAAGGGTATCTTAAGTTCTTTATCAAGAACTACAATGTCATTCTGCCATAGGTCACACAGTATGTGTGTTCATATACAAAATCATCCCCTCAATAGCTTGATTAAAGGCTGCATGTTTATACAACTTGGGAACAGCTCAAAAAGCACACTTTGGTAGTGGTTGATTAAATGGAAACTGGTGCAGTAGTGGGAATTGTACCCTGGGGTAATCTCAGCTACTTGGACTTAGAGCCTGCTTATCTTGGGAGTAATCATCAGCTACTTAATTGGACTTAGAGCCTGCTCGATGGGAGGGAACTCATGTGTGGCACTGTAATGTAGCTAGAGAAGTCATAAATCTTAGAGAAAAGTCTGCCACATCCCTACACAAATGTAATTTCTTATGTGCTAAATATGGATCCTTGTATTTACAGACAAGTATGCCATTTATCACTCATCAAAGAAGCTTCTTTTACAATAGACAGAGACAATTACAGATTTCCACAACTGGTCACACACAGAGAATAAGTGTCTGTGAGGTGCCCAATCCTAAGTGACAGATCAACAATGGAACATAGTGGAACAAGGGCTAGAAAGAACACGAATGCATCTTTCAACTCTCATTAGTGAAGCTTCCTTATGCCACAGAGGGCTATAAACACCAAAGGCCACAACTGGCCAAAGTGTAGTGAATAAGAGACTGCAAAGTGTGGATCCCTGCACAGGACTCCTATGTTAAACTCCGCCCACCCAGGGTTTAAGGACCACTGCAGAAGAGGGGGGCAGAAAAAGCCCAAGAGCCAGGGGATGAGACGCATGACTGTAATGAAACAAGAGTCTTACAGGCTCCTGATACCTTGCTCATATGAACTCACAGCAATGGTGACAGACCCATGCAAACTTAATCAGACAAAAGCCAGCATAGAACTGGGGAAATGGGCAGGAGGCTACAACTCTGCAGGGAACTACTGGCAGATGATCGCTGCTGGGTGAAGGAGAGTTGATATTTATTTATTTATTTTTTATTTTTTGGTCTTTTCGAGACAGGGTCTCTCTGTAGCCCCAGCTGTCCTGGAACTCTGTAGACCAGGCTGGCCTTGAACTCACAAAGATCCGCCTGCCTCTGCCTCCCAAGTGCTAGGATTAAAGGCGTGCGCCACCACGCCAGGCAAGAGTTGATTTTTTTTTTTTTTTTTGGTGTTTTCGAGACAGGGTCTCCCTGTAGCCCCAGCTGTCCTGGAACTCACTCTGTAGACCAGGCTGGCCTTGAACTCACAAGTGCTAGGATTAACGGCGTGCACCACCATGCCCGGTGAGAGTTGATATTTAAGGGAGTGATGCTAGACAGGCTGAGCAGGCTCCTGTGGATGGACTCACACTGAGGGACTTCTGAATATGAAACTTGACTCAACTGGCCTTAACATATGACAGACGCAGAAGTCCTGTGGACAGGCTATGAGGAGGGTGCAGATAGGGAAGGGGAAGCTAAGTGTGATTAATTAATTAAATGGAAGTTGGCTGGCTAGCTTTCCATCAATACTATAGCAAACCATTATAACCCTCCCATACTGAAAATCACATTTAGCATTCAGGGCATCATCTCCCACTCTGAAATTCTCTCCTGTGCTCCACTGCCCACCTCTGAGTCCCTGTCTCCTTTTCTGACTTGAAAGATCTGTTATTACCCTGGGACTTTCCATGAACCCAAAGCCATTTCCCAATTGCAAAGTCAGCTATTCAGCAACCTTAATTCCACTTGGAAAGTTTCTTTGGCTACTATCTAAGGTTCCTAAAACTTCCTGTGATTCACTGCTAGGACTTACAATCCCATTATAAAGTTGCACTCAAAGCTATGATTTATTACAGTGAGAAGGACACAGAGTAAAATCAGGCAAAAGAGATACATGGAACAACAGCAGGGGAAGTCAGGTACAAACTTCCAAAATATCTGCAAGTGAGGTGCACAGCACACCACTGCCCCACCAGTGAAGTGTGACATCAAGTGTAGAGCACTACTGTTTGCCAGGAAGGCTGGTTACAGACAATGGTCAGAATTTTCACTGGGGTGGCTTTCATAGTTTCCTGTCACATCCTAAGCTCCAGAAAGCCAGGTTTCTCCAAAGACTACATCATGCAAACAGTTCAGACACATTTGGTGAAAGGAAGGAATCCACCCCATGATCTGGGTTCCTAGATGCCAGCATCTCAGGCCCGCTGTTAGCTTGTTCCTTTACAGCTACATATATCACAACAGACACATGGGTATAACACCAGGGACTTAAGGTGACATGGCCAATCCTGCCCTCAGTTCCTGAACTATAGTATGGATTACGATAAGCAATGTTAGATTCACAGGCCTTGGTTCTGTAAGGTCGAGCTTCCACCTCCCACCCTCTGTGCAGCAGACACAGTGCAGGGAGCCAGTGGCAATGGCAATGACTTTGTAGCCCCTCCCACCTCCCACCCTCTGTGCAGCAGACACAGTGCAGGGAGCCAGTGGCGATGGCAATGACTTTGTAGCCCCTCCCACCTACCATCCTCCGTGCAGCAGACACAGTGCAGGGAGCCAGTGGCAATGGCAATGACTTTCTTCCCCTGTAGCCCCTGGACCTGCCGAGGTCTTCGAACATGATCGTCAGATCCATGGCCCAGCCTGTGATAATCTCCTTTGCCCCTGCACACAAGGAAAACATGGTTCTTACTGGTTATGGTCATCTGACCCTGCACCCTCTGACATAAGCTCTACATTCTGGCACCCACGTCCCAGCCCACTGTAGCAGTCAGTGAGAACATACTTAACACAGTTTCAATTAAAAATGTGGTTTTATTTTATTGTCTTTTTTTTTTTAACCCGGCAGCACTCAGGAGGCAGAGGCAGGTGGATCTCTGTGAGTTCAAGGCTAGCCTGGTCTACGTAGCGAGCTCCAGGCTAGCTGGAACTAAAGGGAGACCCTGTCTCAAAAAGACGGGGAAAAAAAGTAGTTTTTAATAAGAGTGCACAAACAGAATCTGACATACCATGTATAAACAGCGCCAGATTTGGTAAGAGCGACAGAAAACTGAGATCCGCATTCCACTTTTACTACTCCAAGGCCAGTGAGGGAATCAATCTAGAAAGGGAAAAGTTTCATCAGATATTCTCCATCAAGATCACTGCTGACTGTTGCAATTACATTGAAACCTAAGTATATAAGAATTCTAAGGGCTGAAGAGATGGTCTAGTGGTTAAGAGTGCCGACTGCTCTTGCAGAGGACCCAGGTTCAATCCCCAGCACCCACATGGTGGATGAGAACCATCTTTAACTCCAGTTCCAGGGGAATCCAACGCCCTCTTCTGACCTCCATGGCATTGCATGACACAGGTGCACAGACCTACATGCAGACAGTACATTCATACACATAAAAAATAAAATTCAAAAAAAAAAATTCTTCACCCGAACTGAACTTCCTGCAAGGCTGACCAACTGATTAACACTTCAGTGACTGGAGAGTCTGAATGTAGCAGATTCAAAGCCTAATTACCATTTATCTCATGTGCTAGCTTACGCCTCTAAATAGCCACTCCTTACCCATCCCTTGGTTTCTGAATTAACATCTTGTGACTAACAGAATGTAATAACTTAACAAAAGAAAGAGTTACCAGCAATCAAAAGGCTAAGAATGCCATCAGATGGCATCTGAGGCCTAGAGCTGATAGTCTTCCTTAGTCACAAAAGTCCAAGGCAAACCAATTTCCCATAAAAGTGGAAACCCGAGGCCCTCTGTAACCTATAGAGGTTAAAATGTGTGTGTGTGTGTGTGTGTGTGTGTGTGTGTGTGTGTCTGCATGTGTGCACTGGAAAAGGGACTACAGGTGATGGAAATGGATACCACCCTGAGCATGTCGCTGTGAGTGAGGGAACAGATTCTGATTTTCTCTTTTAGTGTTTCAATATGTAACCAAGGTTAGCCTTGAATTTACAATTCCTGGAATTACAGGCATATACTGTACTGCCTGGCTATGAATTTTAATTTAAAAAATATTTAACTAAGTTGCTGGGTGTGGTGGTACATGCCTTTAATCCCAGCACTTGGGAGGCAGAGGCAGAGAGGCAGAGAGGCAGAGAGGCAGAGAGGCAGAGAGGCAGAGAGGCAGAGAGGCAGAGAGGCAGAGAGGCAGAGAGGCAGAGGGATCTCTGTGAGTTCAAGGCAGCCTAGTCTAGATAGTGAGTTCCAGGACAGTTGGGGCTACAGGGAGACCCTATCTGAAAGAGACCAAAATCAATCAATCAATCAATCAATCAATCAACCAATCCTATAGACTCTAGCCCATAGACTTGGTGCCAAATGGCCTTTTCTCTTGGCTCCTTGTAGGCTATCCACCAGAAGCAATGTCTTCAAGCTCTAGTATATATCCCACATTAGATGGCATGGCCACTATGTACCACAGTAAACTGAAGTGAGTGGAAACAATGTTACCCTATATTTCAAACAGATCTACAAACTAATTAAACCATAGTCTCTTCAGAGCCCTGTTGGATTACATGTTACCCTAAGTGGACACAAATAGCACTTAAACTATTCAAATGTCCCAGACCCTTCAGTCACTATTTACCCAACAGCCCAATGTACTTTCTGCAAAGAACAGAATGCTCCTGAGCACACTGAGGAGAAAGCAACTGAAGACTGTTTCAGAAGGTTGCACAGACAGGAAATACCTTCATGGGCACTTTGCAACCGTCACTGCCTCCTCTGCCAAGCTTGCCGTAGTCTCCATCTCCCCAGGACCAGACAGTGTCATCATCTGTGAGGCAGAGTGTCTGGGCATCACCACTGCCACAAGCAATGTCTATGACACGGTGGCCCTGTAGTGCTTCCACCTTCAGAAAAAATGGGGGCACAGGGGTTAGCTGCAGAACACAGTGAACAGCATTACAGGAAGCTTATCGTACTGCCATTTGGAGAACGTCGAAAACTACAGAAAGATTATATTTTTTTCTTTTTTTTTTGGCCTTTTTGAAACAGGGTCTCCCTGTAGCCCCAGCTGGCCTGAAACTAAGTAGACCAGACTGGCCTTCCTTGAACTCACGCCTGCTTTTGCCTCCCAAGTGCTAAGATTAAAGGGGTGCAGAGAGGTTATCTTAATAATCCTACAATGATACAGAAAACACCTTCCTCTATTTGAGCAATATCTACACTTGAACCTTGGAAAGCAAGTATCGAGGTCCCAGTGAGCCAAGCCTACACCACTATTCAGGCAATTCATTCACTCCTTTATAAGGAACACACACATACCAAGCTGTTTTTTTTATTTCCATTAATAAGAAAACATACCTGTAAATGGTGAGTCTATGACCTCTGCCCCTAAAATAAAATAAATGCAGCACCAGAGACAAACTGTCCCCAACGCACTTCTACACTAAGACTGGACCTGGGCCTTCAAACATGGTTCCCCATCACACTTCTACATAAGACATAAGCAGCACCTGAGCCTGGACCTGGGCCTTCAAACATGGTTCCCCATCACACTTCTACATAAGACATGAGCAGCACCTGAGCCTGGACCTGGGCCTTTAAACATGGTGCCTTCTCACCAGTTTGGGCTTTAACTGGTCCTCACTGTCGCTGTGCCCCAGGCGGCCATATCGGCCTTTGCCCCATGTGTAGAGGTCTCCAGCTGCTGTGACGCAGGCACTATGGGCTCCACCAGCAGCAACGTCAACCACTTCAATTCCTCTCAGTGACTCAATAACACGAGGACGGTCACATGGACTGCAAGAAAATACAACAAATATAACCGAAATATACTTTTATTCTTCAATATTTTTAAATTTACATTTTGTTTGGTGCTTATTTATTCAATGTCTGCCTTTCAACATTGCTTTTTCAGTCAATAAAGAAGATCTGAAATAAAAATTTCCTGTTTTTCTTTACACAGTTACCCAAATTCCATTAAGTAGGGCTTTCAGTTTTGTTTTTTTTTGGGGGGGGAGTCTTTTCGAGACAGGGTCTCCCTGTAGCCCCAGCTGTCCTGGAACACACTCTGTAGACCAGGCTGGCCCTGAACTCACAAAGATCCACCTGCCTCTGCCTCCCAAGTGCTAGGAGTAAAGGCGTGCGCCACCACGCCCGGCAAGGGCTTTCAGTTTTAAATTAGGCCCAGGATGTATTTTTCTAAGGCTTGAGTCAAAAATGGTTTTATATTTTTTAAAGTGGGTCTTTTGTTTTGTTTTGTTTTGTTTTGTTTTGTTTTGTGTCTGTGTACACTACCTGGCCTTTACTGAGTTTATCCAATGTGGTACACATTGTGTTTTGTTTTTTTTTACATGAATTCACTTTCCAATGTGAACCAATCTTATGAATTCTGATAAAAATACAAATTGATCATATAGTACTGTCCTTTTGTATGTTGTTGGATTTGGTTTCTTAAAAATGAAGATACTAAAATATTAATTTCTAAGTATATTCATGGAACTAAACAAAATAGACAATACAACACAACAAAACCTGTGGGATAGTTTAAAAGCAGTCCTAAGAGGGAAATTGATAGCCCCAAGTGCCCACATTAAAAAAAAACAGAAAGGAAACAAATAAATGATCTAACACTATAGCTAAAAAAAAATTGAGACAACAACAAATGGACCCTAAACCCAACAGACAGGAAGAAATAACAAAAATCAGAGCAGAAATCAACAAAATAGAAACAAAGAAAACAATACAAGAAAAGAATCAATGAATCCAAAAGCTGGTTCTTTGAAAGGATAAACAAGATAGACAGAACTTTAGCCCAGTTAACCAAAAGAAAGAAAGAGCAACTCCAAATTAATAGTATCCATGATGAAACAGGAAACATCACAACAGATAAAGAAAAAATCCAGACAATCATATGAGAATACTTCAAAAATTTATACTCTACTAAGTTTGAAAACCTAAGAGAAATGGATGAATATCTGAAATCCTGGGAATCAACAAAGCTTAACCAAGAGGTTGACAGTTTAAGCAATCCCTTTTTGACAGAGGTTTACCAATTTATTTACTCCCAAGAACCAGTGTTGATTTCCTGTGGTTTTCCCTATTATTTTGAGCTCTATGTCAAAGATTCTTGCTCTATTTTTCATACTCATTTTCTTTTGCTCACTTGAAGCTGCATTTGTTCTTCCTACCATAACTAATGTAGATGCTACGGTCATGGATTTGGATGACTTTTGTTAGCTTCCTTCTAGCCTCATGCATTTTGGTAGGTTTTCATTTTCACTGTTTAAAATTATTTCTCATTTGCTTTTTGATTCATTCTTTGATCCATCAGTCATCGGTTATTTTGATGTTTTAACTGTTTCTCTGCCTTTTGGATAATATCAAGTATAAAAATATTTTATTTGCTTTCTAACCACTGGGGCCATTTTCCCAGAGATCTGTTACTAATTTCTAATTGAATTTTGTTGCAGACAGAGAATGTACTTTGTATAAATTGAATCCTTTTGCTGTATAAGATTTGCTATTTTTATGGTCCAAATCAGAGTCAACACTGGTAGGTGTTCCATGTACACGTGAAAATTTAGGTCTTCTATTTGACACAGTATTAAAAGAAACCAAAGGGGTCAAGTATTTGACAGTTAAGTTTTCCTCCCCTTTCATATATTCGTCGTCTCGTCTACTATATGGCTTATGATATAGACTTTTTTTTTTTTTTTTTTTTTTTGGTCTTTTCGAGACAGGGTCTCCCTGTAGCCCAGCTGTCCTGGAACTCACTCTGTAGACCAGGCTGGCCTTTAACTCACAAAAATCCGCCTGCCCCTGCCTCCCAAGTACTAGGATTAAAGGCGTGCGCCACCATGCCCGGCCTTTCATATGTTTTTTTATCTGTTTTATAACAAATTATGAAAGGAAGGGTGTTTAAAACTGTGACTACAGTTGTGGGTTTGCCTAATTCAAGCTTGACATTAGTTCCAACATTTTTAATTTCATGTTTACAATGTCCAATAGATGTTTAACATTTTCTGTAACCAGTTGATGATCTGACTACTTCATCATGAAGAAACTTTCTTTAGTAATGTCAATATTCTTTACTATTAGAATCTGCTTTGCATGACATTAATGCAAATATTAAAGGGGTGTTTGGGGTTAGTACTGGCATGGTATATATTTTCACATTTTCTTAGTTGCGCATGTACCTGTGTGCACATAAGTGAAGGCCAGTGGCCAATCTCGGGTGTCATTCCTTAGAAGATATCCACCTTTTTGGTTGAGGCAGCATCTCACTGATCTGTGACTTGCCAAGTAGGCTAGGCCAGCTGTCAGGTGAGCTTCAAGGATCTGCCTGTCTCTGCTTCCTCACACTGTTAACTGTGTGCCACCATTACTAATTTTTTTTTTGTCTTTTTGAGACAGGGTCTCCCTTTAGTTCGAGCTGGCCTGGAGCTTGCTCTGTAAACAGGCCAGCCTTGAACTCACAGAGATCTGTCTGCCTCTGCCTCCTGAGTGCTGGGATTAAAGGCATGCATCACCAAGCACAGCAAAAATGACTAATTTTCTTACATGGGTTCTGGAGATCAAAGTGAAGTCCTCAAGCACTTCATAGAGTAAGCCATCTCCCAGCTCCCAAACTCTGCCTTTTAAGAGTTTAGGTCACTACATTTGATGAGATGATTAACATATTTGGGTCTAAGACCAAACCTTGCTATTTGTTTTCTACTTAAACCATCTGTTCTGCTTTCTTTTCAATTATGTTTTGTTAATTTCACTATACTTTGCTGTGATATTTGTGTAACTGGTTTCTTAAGGTATGCACAATATACCTTAACCAACCATAGCTTAATCTGACTCAATCCCAGTTTCTACTGTCAGTTTACTTTGATATATTTTTGTTCCATTTTGTGGTGTCGTGTCGTGTGTGTGTGTGTGTGTGTGTGTGTGTGTGTGTGTATGTGTATGTGTCCCCCGCCCTGCCCCGTGTCCAATATTTTTGTTTGTTTCTTTGGTATAAGTTTCTTGTACATATGTGTTTACAGAAGTTAGTCAATTTGGACTTTCAGTTATTATTTCTTCAAAATCTCCCACTGTCCCTCTTTTAAAGCCTCTAATACATTAGGCCTTTGGGGCTGTCCCATGGTTCGCTGCTGTTCTCTTCACCTGCATGTTCTTTTTCCCTGTGTTTCACTCTGCATAGTTTCTTCCAGTTTGCTGGTCCTTTCTTCTACAATGTCTAACCTGCCATTAATTCCACCTGATGCAATTTTCCTCTCTGAAATTCTACTTTTCACTTTCAGGATTTTGATTTGGGTATTTAAATAATTTTCAGGCTCTACTTAACATCCTCTAATTTTTCTTGCTTATTGAAGACATGGTATGTGGCTAAAATAACTTCTAATAAATTCCATCACTGGGGCATTTCTGGATCAGTTTCATCTGACTGGTTTTGCTTCTCATATGAGACGTATTTTCTTATTCTTTTGCAACCCTTTTTTTTTTTTTAGTGGACACAAGACACTGTGTTGTTCATCTTTTTAAAGGTTAGGTTTATTTCCATTAACAAAAATAATCTTGAACTTTGATCTCTATTATTTGTAAAAAAGACTGTCTCGAGTCTTTAACTTTTGGTGGAGGGATCAGAGCAACATAAGTGTATGTATGATTCACTGTTCTGCAGCTACTAGATACTATTCTTTGTACTCCAACCACTACTCTGTGACAGGAGGTTTCTGTGAGCTCACTCTCCTGCCCTGCAAGCACCAGCAGTGTTTACTTCAGTCATCTTGTGTGGCCTATAGCTGGAGGTCTCTGTATAGCTCTAATGACCTCTGTGCTGTGCTGCACATGTCACACATCTTGTGTGGTTTGTACCTGGAGGTCTCTGTATAGCTCTCATGTCCTCTGTGCTATGCTGCATATTTCATACATCTTGTGTGGCCTATAGCTGGAGGTTTCCGTATAGCTCTCTCTAATGTCCTCTGTGCTGTGCTACATATTTCACACATCTTGTGTGGCCTATAGCTGGAGGTTTCTGTATAGCTCTCTCTAATGTCCTCTGTGCTGTGTTGCACATGTCACACATCTTGTCTCTGTATAGCTCTAATGTCCTCTGTGCTGTGCTGCATATTTCACATATCTTGTGTGGCCTATAGCTGGAGGTCTCTGTATAGCTCTCTCTAATGTCCTCTATGCTATGCTGCACATGTCACACAAGATGACTGAAGTAAACACTGCTGGTGCTTGCAGGGCAGGAGAGTGAGCTCACAGAAACCTCCTGTCACAGAGTAGTGGTTGGAGTACAAAGAACTCTGGCGACGAAGTCTTTGATATTCTTTAATTTTTGAAAAGATTATTACAAATGGTCTAAATGATGAAGCACTAATACACTGTACCAGCATTAAAACAAATCAAGGAAAACAATTTTGAAAATGTTTTCAGGACTGGAAAGATGACTCAGTGGTTAAGAACACTGGCTGCTCTTGCAGGAGACCTGGGTTCAGTTCCCATGCCCACACAGTGGCTAACAACCATAACTCCAGTACCAGAGAATCTGATGCCCTCTTCTAACCTCTGTGGGCATGGCACAACACCAGTGTACTTATATGCAGGGAATATATTCACACATATAAAATAAGAATAATTTTAAAAAATTTTAATGTTTTCATGTAATACCTTCTGTTACCATGTCCCAATTTCCCATCTTCTGCCTCTCCCCAAGAGTAAACCTCTCCTTCTGAAGACAGGGCCAGGCAGTGCTTCCCTCCTGAGTTCACGGCAACCTTCTTAATGAACACATGCTGAATGGACTCGAGCAATGTTGGGGTAGACACCGATTCTGTTCCTCCAATCCCAAGTCTTCCACCAGCACCATAGCCAGTGGCATAGAGCTGTGAAAAAGTAGAACGACAGATTTTCATCCAAATATTCCTGCATTTAGCAATTACCCAAACTAGTTGGCATTCTAGACATTTGTTACCACTGAGATTTTATACACTGCTTTGGTTTGGGTAAGGGTTCTTCAAATAAGCGTGAATGAAAGCCTTGGTTCCCTGGGAAGCACTGCTGAGAGAAGGGACCTTTGAGAGCTAAGACATATTGGGAGAAGATCCTTTGGGTTACTGGTGGCACATTCACAAAGGGAACTGCAGGACCACGTTCCCTTCTCTTTCCTGCTTCTTTTAATTTATTTACTCATCCATTTATTTATTTTTCTTTTATGTGTATGAGTGTTTTGAGTAGAATGCCTATGGAGGCCAGAAGAGAGTAAGATTCCCCTGGAACTGGAGTTATTGGCAGCTGTTAATTACTATGTGGGTTTCTGGGAACTGAACCTGGGTCCTCTGCAAGAGCAGCTAGTGCCCTTAACCACTGAGCCATCTCTCCAGCTCCATTTTACTTCTTCTTGACTCACAAGATGTGTGAGCAAGTTTACTCCAGCACATGCCTCCCATGGCGGCCATGTAGCAGCCCCAGCAGTGCCTCAAGCAACTGCTGTCCCAAACCATGAACCAGAATTTCTGCAACCCTTTCTCTCAGAAGTTAATTATTTCAGATATTTCACTATACTGATTGAAAATTAATACATGAATGCTTTATCAAAGATTAAAAATAAAAAATGTTTATGACTATACTAATTCTAAATTCTGAATTCACAAAATATCTGAAAATAAGGTCTTCTATCTGGAATGTTTTCCTTTTTTGTTTTTTGTTCTGTTTTGTTTTGAGACAGGGTCTTCTTATTGCAGCTCACAGAGATTGGCTGGCCAAGTCTGGCACTAAAGGAGTACACAACCATGCTAAGTCATATCTTAAAGGAGTACACAGCCATGCTAAGCCATATCTTTTTTTTTTAATTTTATTTATTTCTGTATGTGTATGAATGTACTGTCTGCATACAAGTTTGTGCACCCGTGTCGTGCAATGCCACGGAGGTCAGAAGAGGGTGTTGGATTCCCCTGGAACTGGAGTTCTCCTGGAATTGGAGTTACAGACGGTTCTCAGCCGCCATGTGGGTGCTGAGGATCGAACCCGGGTCCTCTGTAAGAGAGGTCGACGCTCTTAACCGCTAGGCTATCTCTCCAGCCCACTAAGCCATATCTTAAAGGAGTACACAGCCATGCTAAGCCATATCTTAAAGGAGTACACAACCATGCTAAGCCATATCTTAAAGGAGTACACAACCATGCTAAGCCATATCTTAAAGGAGTACACAACCATGCTAAGCCATATCTTAAAGGAGTACACAACCATGCTAAGCCATATCTTCCCTTTTTGATTAGACTACTAACTACAACTAATACCAAGAAAAACAAAAAGATTTAATTACCTACTATACATAAATCTGACAATACCACCCACAAAAACATCTCATAGAAAAAATACACTGTAATATTTCACCAAAGCACAAAGTAAATCACATTGCATAAAACACATTTTTTTTAATCTAAGTGGTTAATTGGGAACACAAAACATCTTTCTGTTAATTAGGAGAAAAGATAGACTGACTTTTACCCAAATGAAAGCAGTACACAGCAAACATCATGCTGGTAGAAATTCAAATGCTGTTTGATCACACTGTTTTCAGTATTTTTCAAATGTGTTACTGCACTAACACAGTAAGGAAGGGACCTATAAGGGCTAAACAGAAAATAAGGCAAAACTCAGATGGACAAACAAGCCCAAAACCCAGCTTCTTCTGGGGAAGATTTTGAAAACCTTGAGTGCACAGGGTCAGAGGAACTACAGAACCAAGTGGGTGCTAATGAAAACTGAGGAAACACAACAAAGAAACTTGTCTTTCTCAATGTGAGCACCGAGAAGAAATCGACAACCACAAAACTGACTCTCAAGCTGGCTTTCAGTCTGAATTTATTTCACCTGGGGACTAAAATCCTGACAGAAAATCCCATTTTATAAAGGGTTAAGTTGGGGAAATCTCAAGTTTATAAATCCTTTATGGATGAGTGATTTCAAACAATGTCTCAGGTAATTTATACATACACTGTAAGAGAAATGATCAGCTCATAGTAAAAAACATTCATCCCATGACAGCCAGCAAAACAAAAGCCTCAAAGACCTGGGAAGAAATAAAACGACCCAAAGTAAAATGAGCAGAAGTGAAAATACAAAGGAAAACAACGTTCTGATGCATTAAATAGCAGCCTATCCACAGGGGGAAGAGAAATCCGAGAACTAGAGGACTCAACTGAGGAAACCATCAGGATGTGGCAGTATCACAGTAAAACTGTAAATCATTAAACAAAGTTCTGAAAAAGAGCCACAGAGAAAACCACTTTCTTTTGGGTAAAAGTCAATATGACTGTTGTCGCCCCCAACAGTAACAATAAAAGTCATTAAACAGACGAATAAAACCTTTAATAAGCAACCTGAAAATAACTACCAAGTGAAAATATTATGCTCTAGAAATTATGGCCATCAGGTAAAATCAGGTACATCATTTGTTCTTCTGTTTTACTTTTTGTTTCTTTTGATTTATTTCATATGGTGCTGAGGCTCAAATCCAGGACTCTGCACATACTAAGCAAGTACTCTAGCAACAAGCCACACCCACAGCCCTACCATCATTTTACCAGAGCAAAACGCAGTCAATTCTGTAACTCACACAGACTGACACTTGCTACCAATCTGTCTCAGGCTGATGTTCTCTCTCCTGCTCCCTGCTCCCACTGACAAAGCCAGCTGCCATGCTGTGAGGTGCTTAAAAGGTACATAAGAAAAATGAGTGAGAGAGTCCCCACCAGTGAGTCTCTACTCATGAGGAACTCAGGGCTCCCTCAATCCTACACCAAACAAAACTCAATCCTTCCATGTACAGCCTCAAGAAGACTGCAGTGCCAGATGTGGTAGTGCACACCTTTAACCCAGCACTTTATTTATTTTTTTTAATTTTATTATTTATTCCTGTATGTGTATGAATGTACTGTCTGCGTGCAAGTTTGTGCACCCGTGTCGTGCAATGCTGTGGAGATCAGAAGAGGGTGTCGGATTCCCCTGGAACTGGAGTTCTCCTGGAATTGGAGTTTCAGACGGTTTTCGGCCGCCATGTGGGTGCTGGGGATCGAACCCGCATCCTCTGCAAGAGTGGTCCACGCTCTTAACCGCTAGGCCATCTCTCCAGCCCCTAACCCAGCACTTTAATCCCAGTTCAAGGCCAGCCAAGGCTATAGAATGAAGGGTCAGGGATATGGCTACAGCCTGGTGAGAGACCCTGGGTTAAGGGACCAAACCATGCCACTTCTAGTCCTGACTTGAAGAATGGTGAGATGACCAGGTGTGTTGTTTCACGCTGAACAGGTGACTAATACGTAAGACACAGCATGAGGCATCCACTAACGTGATCTACCTAAACCCATACATAGAACACTCAGAAACACAAACTAGAAACAGATCCTAAGTTGTACTTATCCAAAGAAAGCAAACTTTTTCAATATGAGAAAAATCTACTAATATGGTTCATTGTATTAATTCACTACGGAGAAAACACCTATGAAAATAGTAAAAAGTATAAAAGCTATCTCATTATTCACTCATGAACAGAAACAGAGGAAATTTCTTTAGTCAGATAAGAATCACAGTGCTTTCTCCAATGTTTGGATTAAGACAAGGAAGGGGTGGGTCAGGTGTGGACTCTCACCACTGGGGAGGCAGAGGCAAGTAGAGCTCTGAGAGCTTGAGGCCAGCCTGGTCTACTCTATATAGTGAGTTCCAAGCCAGCTGGTGCTACAGGGAGACCCTGTCTCAAAAAAGCCTAACAACAACAACAACAACAACGACAAAAAGATGGGCAGGACCACACCTCCTGCCAGTATTGTATTCTGTGCTGGATAGCTTTAGTGTCAACTTGACACACCTGGGTTGAGGGAGCCTCAACTGGGGAATTGCCTCCATTAGACTGACCTGTGGCCATGTCTGTGTGGCATTTTTTTGATTATTGAGTGATGTGGGAGGGCCCAGCCTACTGTGGGTGGTGCCACCCCTGGGCAGATTGTTGTGTATTATATAAGAAAGCAGGTTGAGCATGGGCCAGGAGATCAAGCCAGGAAGCAGCATTCCTCCATGGCCTGTGCTTCACCTCCGGCCTCCAGGATCCTGCCCGGAGTTTCTATGTTGGGCTCCCTCAGTGATGAACTGTGACCTCGGAGATGTGAACTAAGTAAACCCTTTCCTCCCCAAGTTGTTATTGATCTGAGTGTTACAGCAATTGAAGGCAAACTAGGAAATATTAGGAAATTCTCAACTATCAGGATGGAACTCTCTTCCTCCCACTCAAAAGGAAAGAATATATATACAAGCAGGTAAAGGGGAAAGGAATAAAAATTCATTTACCAATTACAGATATCTACAAAAAAAAAAAAATTGTGACCTGCATTACAAAGAGAAGAGCAAGACTAACAGTAAAAAGGCAACATAAAAACCAACCATTTCCACACACTGACCTTGACAACAGTGCTTAACTCTTTAAAGAAATACATCTAATCAATGTGATATACTTCAAAATAAAAAGGTCTAAAAGATCTAAAACAACATCTAAAGATTACACAGAAGTATTTAGAACTGCTAACTACTTCTAGCAGCAGTATTATAAATATTATTAATCTTCTGACAGCCCTTAAATATAAATCCTTAAATGTGCAAGAAAAAAAAAAAGAAAAAAAAAGGACAATGTGACACAAAAAATGTGCCCTTACCTTCCCATCGGCTGTCACAGCAAAAAGTGTTTGCTCTCCTCCAATTAACTGCACTGGTCTGAGAGTTGCAAGGGCTTCACATGGAGTGGGAACTTTCACCTTTGCACCTTCGATGCCTCCAAGCTGCCCCCTGTGATTATGCCCCCACCCATAAATGGTTCCACTGCCACCAGCAGAAAGAGTCCAGTCATCTGGTCGTCTGCAACAAACATTAAAAGAACACTTGACATAAGAAGGGCATGTGGAAGTGCTTACACACAGCACTGTTTCTTGATTCTGAAATAATAACCTGTTCATCCACTGCACAAGTTGTTCATCTTGCTCTCTCTTAAAAATGCTGTGGCTCTCATGGAGAACATCCATATTTTCAGTGTCTGCCATTAACTCACGAATTTTCTTGGCAACCTAGACAACATTATTATGAGATTATGAATCATACAAATAAGCCAGATACATTGGCTCACACTGCAACCCCAGCACTTGGGAGGCTGAGCCAGGAGTTCAAGGTCAGCCTGGGCTATGAAGTTAGTTCTAGTCCAGCCTGGGTTATAGTGTGAGACTTTGCCTTACCCCTTTCTCTCTGCAGGAAGAATTAAAACAACTATTAAAATAAGAAGACAGGAGGAATCCTGGGGTGGAAACATGAAGAAATACCAACATTGACATTGTCCTTTTATACTTAAAATGAAAAATCAGTATTATTACATCAACTGAGATGGTTTTAAAAACTGTCTACATCATAGCTAACTTTGCTAAAAATAAACTTTACTTGAAATTCATACATTAGAGTACCTGTTTGACCTATGAGCTTTTTTTCCCCCCCTTAATGGTATTTCTTAGCAAATCAAATTATATCTCATTATGTTGGCATCTTCATTATTGTTAAATTTCAAAATGTTTTCACATTTTCAAAAGCAGTTCCAAAATTAACATTTAATACCTCATCAAGAAACAGACGAGGCAATGGTGTTCTTTTGTCCAGGGCCACAGCAACACGGGAGGCCATGCAGTACCTCCGGAACCAAGCCCACTTGTGTGTCTCGGCACAACAAGGGAGCGTGTCTAATTCCAGGTCACAAGCAAGAGCTACTAGTACCTGCAGGCAACAGAAGTTTAGAGACACAGTGTCTTAGTTAGCTTCAGTTGTGAACTTGACACACTCAGGAAGAGGAAGCCTCAACTGAGGAAGTTCTTCCATCAGACTGGCCTGTGGGCATGTCTGTGAGGCATTCCCTTGATTGCTAATTGATGTAGGATGTCAGGTGCAATGTGGACAGCACCATCCTGAGGCAGCTGGGCCTGGGCTATATAAGAAAGACACCTGAGCACAGCACGGGGAACAAGCTGCTGAGCAACATTCCTCCATGGTGTCTATCTCACTTTCTGCTTCAAAATCCTGTCATTGAGTTCTTCACTTTCCTTCCCTCAACAATAGGCTGTAACTTATAAGATGAAATAAATCCTTTCCTACCAAAGTTGGTTTTGGTCATATTTATCACAGCAACAGAAACCAAACCAGGATACACAGGGATGCTTAGAAATACAACCAGTGTTTTTTTGCCGGGTATGGTGGCGCACGCCTTTTATCCTAGCACTTGGGAGGCAGAGGCAGGCGGATCTTTGTGAGTTCAAGGCCAGCCTGGTCTACAGAGCGAGTTCCAGAACAGCTGGGGCTACAGGGAGACCCTGTCTCGAAAAGACAAAAAAAAAAAAAAAGAAAGAAAGAAATACAACCAGTATTTTTTGCCTAAACCTGTGAGTAGACCGTCACTGACCACCACCCTGGTTTCTGAGGATCCTTGTTCCCAAGCTCCTTGTTACACCATGAGTGTTGCGGTTATTACAAATAGCTTCTGGCAACACACATTATACCAAGGACCTCAAACTAACAACAGCTACAATGCCCATGGCCTACATTAACTCAGAGGATCTGTGCATCTCAAAAGATGCTAAAAGGAGACAATGGCTTACGGTATAAAGGCTCTGATCACGTAACCACTTGGGACATTTTTCATATCAACCTTCAGCAACACCTACGGACTACTCTCAAAGGGTCCTAAAACACTGCACCACACATGACCACTTTCAGTGGTTGTCTCAGTCAAACAGCTATACCATCGCTTTAAAAAAGAAGTCAACTATTACCTTGAAGAATGGGCTGTGGAGCAGCTGTTTGCCCCCTCTCACGATAGGGTCCTCGTATTCAAACTGCCTCTGCAAAGCTTCTGGAAGGCCTTTCACCAAAGCGGCAAGAGCACTACCTGTAAAGCTCTGAAAAAACAAAACAATATTTTATTGTTGAAATCCAGAGTGGAGGGAAGCTCCATGCTTGTTTTGTTTCTATGAATACAAAGTTTAATCTTCTCTTAAAAACATGCTTGCTGAATTTCACCAACAAGAAAGGCTACAGGTGAGCACGTAAAGTGAAAGAAGGGAAGGTCAGCATTCAGAATGTCTGCTCTTGGTTTCTGACAGCCACTCCCAGGGATCTTTCTTTGGTATATAAACCCTGCCTGTCTCTCCTACAGTTAAAGACAACTGAAACCATCTCAGACAGAATAAAAGAGATGTGACCAGTCAGGCTTGTAAAGTTTAAAAAAGACCTATATTCACAGGGGTCAATCAATGTATAGGCTCTTAAAAACAAAACAAGACAAAACAACAGAACAGTCCAGCTTGAACTCAGCATATTCAATAGCATGAGAAAAAGCCTGGATGTATGTGACAAAGGCCTCCTGGTACTCAGGGGGGACTTCCCAACTTTTCCTGATGGTTTAGAGGTTTTAATGATCGGAGCAACATTTTTATCTGTAAAGGGCCACAGTTCTAGAAACTACTCCAGTGCTTCATACCAAAGCTCTTGTTTCCCCATCATTTTCTCCCAGGAGTCTATTTATGTTAATTGACTGTCCAAACTCTGTGGTGAGCAGTCTCCTCAGTCTCTGAAGAGCCCACATCCTGTGGCTGGCAGCTGAAATAAGGAAACAGGGAGCATGAGTAACTAGGCCACTTTCCTCCACCCAGCGAAGCACCTGGGACCATGGGGGTACCACTCACCCAGGGCACTTAGCTGTGCACATGCAGCCAGTGAGGCAGCGAGGCGAGGCACAATGCTTCTGTTGGAGGTGAGGTTGAGCCGAAAATCTAAGAGACATGTCACTAAGTCCATGGATGGACAGGAAAGGACACAGCGATCAGAGAGGAGATCCTTAGGGCCTGTGAAGAAATATTAAAAATGTCCCTGTATGCCGGGCGTGGTGGCACACGCCCTTAATCCCAGCACTTGGGAGGCAGAGGCAGGCAGATCTTTGTGAGTTCAAGGCCAGCCTGGTCTACAGAGTGAGTTCCAGGACAGCTGGGGCTACAGGGAGACCCTGTCTCAAAAAGACAAAAAAAAAAAAAAAAAAAAAAAAAAAAAAAAAAAAAAAAAAAAAAAAAAAAAAAAAAAAAAAAAAAAGTCCCTGTATGCCACAGTATAGAGCACCTTCTATGGCAAAACTCACAAACTGGATTCCCAACTGGAACACTGGGGTAGAAGGTGTGCCCACAGCACTCCAAATCACATAAGCCTAGATCTTTGCTTGGATTCCTCTTCTGGGAATTGTACATGTGAGTAAGCATTCTACCATGGAGTTCTATCTCTAATCGTGAGCTTTAAACTGCCATTTTAACTGTGCCCCCAAAGCACTAGGAACTACAACCAGTAGCAACTCCTTTCTATAAGGGGTGAAGACAGTGCTAAACACCCTGAAAGCTGGCTGATTTAGATGCTCTCTGCTGCTCCAGCAGGGCCTCTGACTGCTTTATCCTAGTGTTTTATCCTGCAGAAGATAGTCTCTAAGTCACGGAATGAAAAGTATATATTGTTCCACTTGCTTGGGTAACAACCCTGAGGAGCAGAGGCCCTCTCTTACCTGCAGCTGGCATGATGGGATAGACTGTGAAGCGCCAGCCCCACCCATTCACAGACCCATCACTGATGAACTTCCACTTCAGCTCATCACCTGGGATGCGCAGCTCACTGGACCAGTCAGACCACTCTCGGCCTAGCAGAGCAAAATACACCCTAGAGTTATGGAGACTCCATCACCCAGCCAGTAAAGTTGTTCATAGGAGGCTATAGCAGGCTCCTCCCACGCAAGATCTCTCAAGCTTATATTCACAGGGCCACCACTGTGGTGAAAGCATACCTTCTACCTTTCCACAGATACTCATTCACCCTCTGTACCACATACTGGGGAACTCCAAAGCACATGAACACTGCCCCCCAAGAAGCTATCACCCAACAGGGAAACGATTACACACGTAACTAGGATGCAGTGTGAGAGGCCTGTGGGAAGAGCTGACACACAAGGTCAGAGTTTAGGGGATGTTCTGAGCACAGCAAGCAGCAAGTCAATGGCAGAAAGCCAACTTCCCACAAAGGGCCCTTGTATGCAACTTGGCATGGCTGAGAACTTCCTTGAAGCTGCACTCAAGGAAGGAGTAGAACAACCCAGCAAGATCCAAGGGCCTGTGGAGAGGAGCTGTGTGATAGGCTCTCAGAGGAGCTGGAGAGACCCGACCAACTTCATGTTCAAGGACCACATATAGCAGCATAGGCATAGCTTGTTGGGCTTCCTACTGAAAGCAGAGAGATGGGGTGTAACGGCTAAAGAAAGTTCATTTTTAAACAAAGCAAATGTTTTGAAGAATCCTAAGATTTCAGCTAGAAAACTTAGCTCAAGGCTAGAAGGCAGGCCCTTAGTTTCTCCCTGTTAGATAACCAACTCCAGAAGTGCTGACTGAAGAAGCCCTGCTCCACGCCCCCTTTCCAGATATGTGTAACTGTTGTAAAAAGGAATAACTAATTTGTTCTGCTTTTGTAATCTCACTTAATGGCTGTTAACCTTGTTCACCTTGAAGCCACAGTGCTACCTTACTTAGCAGGAAAATTCCACTGAAGTGAAGTAATTATGGTATGGGCCTTTAAGAGCATCAAACTCTGCCTCCCGGGCCAGTAGGTCCAAATCAGGCAAGCAGGACTAGCAGCAAGCAATGTTGCTTTCTATTTGGCTTTTTTAAAAATTAAATTCTGACTGTGTCTGGTGGTCTTTCCTGCCTCAAAACTCTGTAACATTAGGAGGTCCCACTGAGATCCAGGAGACTACAGACCCAAGGGCAGCAGCCTGGGACAAGGTACATCTTACAATATTACTGAGAAGTATAATGTCAGACATTTGTCAGAGTGCCATAAAAAAACATGTCCATTGCCAGTATACTACTTTAGACCAGGGACTTAAGTGATGTCATGGGCACAGCCATGCTGCTCACTAAGCACACATTCTGATGGTAAGAAAGAGACCACATCCAGTCCACAAAGCCTCAAACAGTACACACTTGGCCTTTCACAGGGAAAATTGTCATCCTCCATAAAAGTGTTCTGGGAGCTGGGGATGTAGCTCAGTGGTAGAGTACTTCCCTAGCATACACAAAGTCCTGGACTCCATCCTTAGCACCGGGGAGAACTACCATAAAAGTCTAAAAAGACATACACATGCACATGCGTGCATTAAGAATTCTAAAACGCTCAGCTCACTTTTCAGATGAGCTCACGAGCCCCTCTTCTACTGACCTCACAGAGCTTAGCAGCCAGACAAGACACACACAGCACCTACTGTCCACGCCACACTCTGCCAGCATCCAGACAAAGCACCCCACAGGCACATTCTCACTGCAGTCAGTCAAAACAGAATGCGAGCTCTGCACTCTCACTCATCTACAGGTCTCCAACTGTCTGCACAGCTCTCTCACTGGTCACTCAATAACCCTCTCTGACCATGGTGTTAAGGTTCTATCACACAGGTGATATCTTATTCAAAGTATTGGTTAGAAGAAAGGAAAACCTACTGTTTTACAATTCAGCACCTTCTAGTATTTTCCTTATAGTTCCCAAGGAATGAAGGAGTGGTCTTTGGCCCATACATGCTAACTGTTCCATTTATGGGGGCAGAGTGAAGAGACTCTGCCCTGCTTGCCCTCCCTTCCTCACCTGACCGAACTGACACAATCCTGTTGACACCATCCATAACAGTGAGAGGATCATGGCGCCTCTCTGTGGAGCACTGCCGGTCAAACTCCACCCTAAGTCCTTCTGCACCTGGAGCACAAAGTAGACAGAATACAGTGGTCACTCATAGGTAGAAAGCAAAAGCCATAGTACATCGAGTAGAACGAGTGAGGCTAAAAGCATGGCTAGGAGCTGCCCAAGAACTGGTACCTACACCAGCAACCTAAGGCTGAGCACCCTTCTAGCACGTCAGCTCTGACAGAGGACTGTGCCCATGGACTGAAAGCCAGAAAACCAACCACCAGTTTGTTCTGCGTAAATTTTGATGCTGCAACCCTATCACCAGACCAAGCTTATGGCAAATTAGGAAGCTTAAGGAAGGGTCCTGCGGCAAAGATCCTGGATTTAAGCTTGGTTCCCAGTGTGGCACTACTGGGTAGGGGGGCTTAAGGGAACTCCGACTCATTCTTTTCTGTCTCTTTGCTGCTAGGTGATGAAGTTAGGTGCTCTGTTCCCCCTACACTACTGCCAGCAAGCTCCCTCAAACCAAACAACTATGGACTACAACTCTGTAACTCCAACCAGAAGAAGCTTTCTTTTTCTAATATCTTATTTATTATTTTCGTTTTATGTGCAAGAGTGTACTGCATGCATGTATGTATGTAAGTACACCCATGTCCTGCAATGTCCTCAGAGGTTAGAAGAGGGCATCGGATTCCCTGGAACTAGAATTATAGTGGACAGTTGTTAGCCTCTATGTGGGTGCTGGGACTCAAACCTGGGTCCTATGCAAGAGCACCCAGTGCTCTTAACCACTGAGCCATCTCTCCAGGCCTACCCTTTCTTTTTCCTAGCTCGTCATCTCAAGTATTTTGTTTTAGCGATGGAAAGCTGACTAACATAGCTGGATTGTGGTAACTCCTGCCACAAACTCCCAATTTACTGCCAAATCTAATGTAAACTGTGGGTTTCCTGGAGATCCACTACTTCAAACTGACAACTGAAGTAGAGGCAGACTTGTGGGACCAAGCCCTTAACTTGTGAGTGCTGAGATGAACTGTGGGACACACAGTTAGTGTTTAGAGAAGTAGAGGGAAGAAAGAAGGGGGCTGACCCTGTGCAGGACTTTATGGCCAGGCGTGGTGGTGCACGCCTTTAATCCTAGCACTTGGGAGGCAGAGGCACGGGGATCTCTGTGAGTTCGAGGCCAGCCTGGTCTACAGAGTGAGTTCCAGGACAGCCAGAGCTACAGGGAGACCCTGTCTCAAAAAGACCAAAAAATAAATAAATAAAAAATAAAAAATTCCACTTATGGTCACAAAGATATACTGTGGGTTCTTCGTGGGAGGCACAGCTCTGAAGAATGTACCACGGGGGGGGGGGGGGGNACAACAAACCGGTAAGATAGTGTGGGGCTGGCCCAGACTTAGTAAGAAATTACTTAATTTGGATTTTTTTTCTAGCAAACTGCATATGAAGAAAAAGGATAGGAAGAGAATCCCATTTCTGCCTAGACATCTGCAAGGTGGAAATACTTTTATTTTTAGTGCATGCGTCTGTGTGTCTGTGTGTGTGTGCATACTCATGTATCATGTGTGTAAACACATATGCAGGGAAGAAGACAAATTAAGTGCTGTTCCTCAGGCACCATCTAACTTGTTATTTAACAGGCCCTCTTTCTGGTGGTACAGGGAGACCCTGTCTCAAAAAAAAAAAAAAAGAACAAAATAGCTGGGTGTGGTGGCACACACCTTTAATTCCAGCACTCCGGAGGCAGAGGCAGGCAGATCTCTGTGACTTCAAGGCCAGCCTGGTCTACATAGCAAGTTCCAGGCCAGCTGAGACTAAAAGGAGACCCTGTCTCAAAAAGACAGAAAAAAACAAAAAGAACAAAATCAAAGCACTTAAAGCCAAATCCACTACAAAGTTAATGCTAGAATGGAGTCGGAGTCCCTTCCCTACAGATAATGAAAGTGCACTAGAAAGGTATGCCGTGCACCACCAAGACTCATCATCAGCTCAATAATGAAGACAAAAGATGATGATACAGACAGCAAAGAACTGGGAAAACCAAAAAAATTAAGTGGATGAATGGATTACAACTAAAAAAATTCAAAAATGAAGACTTCACTTGAAAGAGCAAAAGAGTCAATCAATAAGTACGAGAAAGCGCTGAAGAGGAGGGAAAACCAGAGAGAAAAAATTAACCAAGACAGGGAAGAAGCAAGATTACATCCCAAACAACCAACACAGTCACCAAACACTCTGCAAGAACCAAGTGAGGGGACTGGAATTCAAGAAACACCCTGACTCACACATTAAAGGGCACACCCTTCATCTGAGAATATCAGCTAAAAGTGAGCATATGTTCTGATAAAATTATTTATGGAAGTTGCATGACTTACAACAGGAAACATAATGTTCACACTTTCACAGATGAAGAATTCATGATCCCACAATTTAACATTAAGAAAAGCAAACTTTCAAGTTTATGAGGCACAAACTACTGAACAAGGCTGATTAAGGAGGCAGGCCAAAGGATGTAGTAAGACCAAGAAACAAGACAAAAAGGAAGAAACCATTGCCAAGGATTCCTATGCTCTGGTAGACACAGTACAGACAGATATATGTCTGTGAGATCTGAAGAAAGAAAACAGCAAGTTAACTTTTCTGTTTTAGTAATTACGCTAACAGAATTATATCCCAAGTCTGTTCTGCCCAGGACTTGACAAGAGATGTGACAGACAGGGGAAGTAGAGGCCTCATTCTTTAGAACCAGAATCAAACATAGTATGAATTAAAAAAATCAGTTGTCTGTTCATCCACCTATCTAGCTTATCCCCTCATTGAAAATGTCTAGAAACAATGACAACACAGTAGCAATGAGTCTCTGAGCACCAAGTTGGCATCCTGAAACCAGGGCAAGTCAAGCAGAGGTGGCACAGATAAAACAACCTAGAATTCTCCATCAATGCAGACTTGCATGGGAGCTAGCAACCACCGGAGAAGCCATACTGAAGAGACTGCAGCTGTCAAGGCGGGCAAATTAAAGCCAATCCATGAGTTCATAATGGCATAAAAGAAACAAAACAGCTACATGGTCACTTTGGAAGAGTGATGGGGAAAGGGTCCATCCCCAAAACATGGTAAACAGAAGGAAATAATCAAGCTGGAATCCTGCCTTTCTCATGTAGACAGGACCCTTGGGCAGTCAAAAAAAAGATGAGAGAAAATATCTTTCTGAAATAGTCCAGCTGACAAATAAGAAGGAAACAATGCAATTATAACAGCGCTATTTTGCAACCCCCAATGGACCAATGGTCTCATGCTGAGATCATACTCAATGCTGAGTATCAACAACAGCTTCTATCATAAGAATGTCTCTGAATCAGAAGAATCAGGAGTTCATAAAAGCAGAGAAAGCTTAGCCATTCAAGGCCTGATTGCTTAGACAGATAAGTTGAGAAGGAGGTGAAGAAGCTGTAGCAAGAAATTAAAGAGCTATACCTGGGGAACAGAAGTTACCCAGAATTATAAGTCAGAGCTGCTTGGTGTTAGGACAGCTCTACTTCAGAGGATGTGGGGAGTGCTTCTGGAAGTTGGTCAGCTTATCTTAGACCTCGGTCTTAGTCAAATGGCATCCACCTGACCACTATAAAGTTAAAGTTTTTACTTCGTGTATGTCCTGGTAGCATCAGCTGTCAAGTTGGCATAGCCTAGAATCATCCAAGAGACTGTCCAGATTGAACTGGCCTGTGGCCATGTCTATGGAAGACTTTGTTGTTTGATGACTGACATGGGAGGGCCCAGCCCCTTTGTGGGCACCATCATCTCTAAGCAGGTAAGCCTAGGCTGCATAAGAAAGTTAGCTGAGCTGGGCATGGTGGCGCACGCCTTTAATCCTAGCACTCAGGGGCAGAGGCAGACGGATCTCTGTGAGTTCTAGGCCAGCTGGGACTTAAGGGAGACCCTGTCTCAAAATGACAAAAAAAAAAGTTAGCTGAGCATGAGCTGATAAGCAAGCCAGTGAGCAGCTTCCTCACTGGTTTCTGTTTCAGTTCCTTGTCAGTTCCTCAATGATGGAGTGTAACCTGGAAATATAAACCCTTTCCTTCCCAAGTTGCCTTTGGTCATGGTATTTACTACAGCAACAAAAAAGAACTAATACAGTATAGGTTTTGTGCTGTTTTATTTTGCAAAATGAAATTTTTTTAAAATGTGGGCACAGGGCTGGAGAGTTGGCTCAGTGCTTAAGAGCACTGGCTGCTCTTGCAGAGGACCCAGGTTTGATTCCCAGCACCCACACAGCAACCCACTAACAACCGACCATAATTCCAGTTCCAGGGGATCTGACACCCTCTTCTGACTTCTGTGAACACTGCATGACATGGATGCATTTACATACATGCAGATAATACATGCATACACATAAATAAAAATAGTTTAAAAAAAAAAAGCCCTCATTTGTGGATGGTAACACCAAATCCCCAGTTGGCAGGTAAACTGGGCAACTTTATTATTATATTTCATTGTATCTGAAAGCAACTGTGCTATTCCAATGTGAATCTCTTAATGGGCTCTAGAATTGTCCTACCACTTGTATTCACACATTGTAATTACCATATATGGATAGAAGATATGTATTCATATTCTAAAAAAAAGAATGTAAAGTTACACATCTTTTTACCTGCATGCAACTTTACTGTCAAAATGTGACTCTCTAAATGTGTTTAGGAATCAAGCTATAGTTTATTTTCAGAATTTGTAATTTTCATTTATGTGTGGAGTGTATATATATGCATATTTTGGAATAATATAAAATTTAAAAAAATTTAAAAAAAAAACAGAAAAAGGGAAGAAGCAGAGTCTGCAGCAGTCTTGTTACTTCTTTTCTACAAAAGATGGCTCCTCCAGAAGTGAATGCAGAATCAAGGTCTTCTACAGACAGTGGACCCTGAAGCCCTCCCCAGGACTGGCCCACATACCTGGTATCTTCACTGTGCCACTGGTGGAAGTGTCATCTGTGTAGGGGTGGCTACTCTCTACCACCACAGGCTGGGAGGAAAGACGGCCACTTTGTGAGTCTGTGGCCACATCTTCTAACTCCGTGACACAGAGCTCCAACAACATATCTGCCACCTGGGAAGGAATCAAGAAATGAATCCTGCACTACATCTTTCCACAAGTACAGGGTGGAGGACCTAGGATCTTAAGAAACAAAGGGAAGGGGCTAGGGAGATGGCTCAGTGAGGGCAAGCATGAGGTCCCGAGTTCAGGACCCCCAGAATCCACGTAAAACACCAGGTGTGGCAGTGCACACCTGTAATCTCAGTAACCAGCCATTGTAGCCAACTGGTAAACTCCAGATTCAGTGAAGAGATGCTGTCTCAAAAAATAAGGTGGAGAGTAATAGATGAAGACACCTGACACTGACCTCTGCTTCAAAGGCATGTGCACGTGCGTGCATACAGACACACAACAGACACACACACACACAACACACACACACACACACACACACACACACACACACAGAAAAGAGAAGAAACTGAGTTAAACTAGAGATTAGTTTAGGCATGGTTTCCTCATCCATAAAATCCACAGTAGAAGTGCCACGGGGCTTAAAGCAGCTACACACATAAAAGCAGTTGTACAGTACCACACAAACACACTACTGATAAGTCGAGCACCAGTGACAACAGCAACACACACACACACACACACACACACACAACTGATGAGCCAAGCACCAGCAGTGACAACAGCACCACACACACACACACACACACACACACACACTACTGATGAGCCGAGCACCAGCAGTGACAACAGCACCGCACACACANCTCTTTCCATAGCAAGTTTCAATCCAGCTGAGGCTACAGGATGACTTTACCTCAAAAAAAAAAATCATCTCTTCAATTAATGCTGCTGGAGAAAACTGGATTTCATGTAAAATAATGAAAGTGAACCCCCATACTAAAACACACACACACACACACACACACACACACACACACCGCTGATTAAAGACCTATGTGTAACATCTGAAACCTAAATATTCTAGAAGAAAACACATGGAAGAAGAGTCGAGCACCAGCAATAACAACAGAAACACACACACACACACACACGCGCGCGCACACACACACACACACACTCACTCTACTGATGAGCCGAGCACCAGCAGTGACAACAGCACCACACACACACACACACACACACACACACACACACACTACTGATGAGCCAAGCACCAGCAGCGACAACAGCTTCTTACTTCGTAGTGAGGAAAACCTGCCTCAGGGACAAAAATCTTACAAGAGGAGAAAAGGTGATAAAAATAACCAAGACCCTGGAAGGCACTGAGTCAAGAGGGGCCGGAGGCGGGAATCTGGAATGAATAAACCACTTGGACGTAATTGTGACAGCATTTCAAATAAGAGGTTATAAATACAAACATGGTTGGGCATTTCTTCCTGACCTAGGATACCAGGAGTCAGGCCATAATACATTCTTATTAATTCAGAATTTCTTTACTTGATGTTTTAAAATTTACTGTTGATTCACACTATTTAACTGTTTGATACTATTATTACAAACTTCTTGACAGCCATTTCTTAAAATAAACCAGGGCCAAAGATATGGCTCAGGTTCTTATCACCAAGCCCAATGATCTGAGTTTGAACCTGCACAGTAGAAGGAGAGAACCAACTCCTGAAAGTTGTTCTCTGACTTCTATGCATGCTCAGACACATATATATACACATACCATTAAGTAAATGTAATAAAAAAATTAATGAAGGGCTGGAAAGATGACTTAGCAGTTAAAAACACTTTGCTATTCTTGCAGAGGACCTGGGTTTAGCTCTTAGTACTCACATGGCAGCTAACATTAACCTGTCAGTAACTCTAATTCCAGGGGTCTGATGACCTCTTCCAACCTCCATGGGTACTGCATGTATGTGGTATACTAACACACATGCAGACAAAACATTCATAAACATAAAATAAAAATAAAATTTGAGGGCTGCAGAAATGGCCCAGTAATTAAGAGCACTGGCTGTTCTTACAGAAGACCCACGTTTGAGTTCCAGCACCCCATGGTGGCTAACAACCAACCATAACTCTACTTCCAGGGGATCTGATACCTTCTTCTCGCCTTCATGGGCACTGCATGACACAGATGGATTTACACACACGCAGGCATAATACTCATATATATGCGTGTTAAAATAAAATAAAATTAAATTAAAATAAAATAGACTTAAAAAAAAAAAGGAATAAGGGACCAGAGAGGTGACTCGGTAGTCAAGAGCACTTGCTGTTCTTGCAGAGGGCCTGGGTTTGGTTCATAATACCCACATCTTGACTCACAACTATCTATAATCCTATTCCAGGAGATCTGATTCCCTCTTTTGGCCTCTGAGGGCACCAGGCACAAATACGCTTCTTGTTCATACATGCAAATACTCATATACATAAAAATGAATAAACTGTAAAAAACACAAGCATAAGATGCATAAACCAGCTCTAGCTGGGTAAAAGATGTTACTAGGAGAAGGTGCCACGCTTTGTCTTAGAGGAGTACTTCTAAACCCTGCCTGGAGCAGTCCAGGATGAGACCACGAGTGAAGACTGACCCTACGTGCAGCACCTTCCTCGCTACTCACCTGCGGGTAGGCAGTGCCCATGCCAGACAGCACAGCTGAGAGCACATCCCTGCCTCTGTCCCCAGCCCTGCTGCACACAGACAGCTTGAGCAGGTCTACCACCACCCGGGTGTCATCAGCTATCAGCAGACTGGTGAACTCATCCAAGGACTGAGGCTCTGGGCCTGATGTTTTATTTTGGCTTTCAACATCCTAAATTAAATGACATTCAAAAATTAAAATAGGAAATGAAATATTGAGAGATAAAATTCATCAGTTTACTCACAAATGCACAGGATGTGTTATCAACAATGAGAAGGGGACATTTAAAACCAGATTAAAACATAGCTGACCCCAACACATCCACCAAGCTATATACTGGATTTTCAAAACCACCAAACTATTTTTCAAAGCAACTGACCAAGTCAGTAGCACAGGTAGTATTATAGCAGGAGACCTGGAAGAAAGCCATGCCATGTGACACCCAGCCCTACTCATCATATTTGTTTTGGGTTTGTTTTGTTTTGTTTTTTGTCTTTTTTTGAGATAGGGTCTTCCTGTAGCTCTGCTGTCCTGGAACTCACTCTGTAGATCAGGCTAGCCTTGAACTCACATCGATCCATCCACCTACCTCCGCCTCCCAAATGCTGGATTAAAGGCGTGCGCCACCACACCTGGCTTACTCATTGGATTTTACATTACCCATCACATATTTCACGTAGATCTCCTTCATCAATCTTTCTAAAGATCCTAATGAAAATGATCCATATGCATTTAACAGTTATTCACACTACCTTCTTCCTTGGGTTCCTTAGAAAAGATGTGTACCTTTTTAAAAATGTTTTTACTCTGGGGCTAGAGAGATAGCCGAGTGGTTAAGAGCACCGATTGCTCTTGCAGAGGACCCGGGTTCGATCCCCAGCACCCACATGGTGGCTAAGAACTGTCTGAAACTCCAATTCTAGGAGAACTCCAGTTCCAGGGGAATCCAACACCCTCTTTTGACTTCCACGGCATTGCACAACACGGGTGCACAAAACTGCATGCAGACAGTACATTCATACACATACCTACATGCAAACAGTACATTCATACACATGCAAAAATAAATAAAATTTTATAAAAATAAATAAATAAATAAGTAAATAAATAAATAAAATTAAAATGTTTTTTCCTCTTTACTTTCTCACAGGAGAGTTGGCTTACACTGGCTCAGAGCCTCAGCCGCAAAAAAAACCAGAATATGGAAGAAACAATCCCCCAAATACTGGAGAGAGGCAAGGGTATAATTTACAGGCATGAAAGAATTCTTGGGGAGATTCTGGCACAAAGTGGCCCTTAGTCACAGAATCCTTCTCATCTGGAAGGACACCCTGACATACCTGTTGGTGTCACTGAGATCAGCAGCTGCCCTGCCACCTGTGCAGACTGAGACATCCATGGGGAAAGAGAAACTGCACCACCCACTGCACAAATACTAAGGCCATAATGCCTTCCATTCATTTCATTGCTTATTTTTTGCTTTTTATGATTTACATTTTTGTTCAGTTGTTGTATTTACCTGTGTCTCACTGGAAAGGCTTCTTTCTCTATACCTACAAGTGCTTTCTCAACTACTTCTTAACCTCTAACCCAAATATTTTCCTCATCTTCCTTACTTTATTCCTTCTTTTTCCCCTCTCCCATCCCCTCCTCATTTCATAAGTGAATACTGACACACCATCGTGTATATCAACATCGTTTTACACTGGAAGCAGGAGACTGTCTACTGACCTCTTTGGTTTTAGTCATGGTTTCCGCAATGATGCTGGCAGCTCCTGGGTCATCTGTCACTGGGATAAATGGCCGGGCAGATGCTGAGGGAGCAGATGGCGTCACTGCAGAGGGGGTCACAGGATCCTCAGAGGAGACAATCTAATTGGAGAATACACCAGAAGATATGTTTAAAAAGCTCAGCAATATGGCACTTCCCACACAAATCCAGAGTGCCACATCTGAAACCACTTGTAGCATGCTGGAAGGATCCAGATTCTTCAGAGGCCACACAGAGCTTACATCGCACATTGCACAAAGGCTAACACCCCCAGTGAGCTGAAATAGCCCATGAAAACAGGTCACGTGAATCAGATTACACTGACCTCGCACCTCTCTGAATGGTCTTTTCCCAAACAAGTTACAAAATTTCTGGCTTTTAGATTTTTAACATTTCAGAATTCTATTTAATGTTTTTTTTTTTCTTTTTGAAAGATTTAATTTGTATATTGGGTGTGGTGGTGTGTTCCCTTAATCCCAGCCTTGGGAGGCAGGTAGATTTATGAGATCAAGGCTAGCCTGATCTACATAGTAACTTCCTAGGACTAGGGAAACCCTGTCCAAATAAAAACCCTAAAAATTAAAAATATTAAAAAAAAATTTATTTTAGTTCAAAACTACAAAATCTCCTTTCAACAGAACACATTTTCCTACTTCCAGCCCGAGGTTAAACAGTAGACACAAAAATTAGGTGACACGATGAGTTCTCTTTTCTAGACACTAAGAAGCTACAGTTTGCATTTTTAGTTCAATATTATCTTAAAACTCCCATTTACCTCTCTTTTCTCTTGCCACAGATTTGGACTCAGTCTGTCCTCAAGATCAGCAGCCAGCATGCCTTCCTCTCCGTTCATGGGACTGGCCATGGCCGATACATCAGAAGCAGGTGCTGAGGAGAACGAGGGGCACTCCACTGGGGCAAGCATGCCAGCCGGCATCAGGGCTCCAACCACTGCGTCTCTGTCAGAACAGAAAGTCAGGCCTGTGGTGAGCCACCAGGTCACCCTAAGCAGCAGCAGGGTGGGACAAGTGCTCACTGAGCATATGTATGAATGAGCTTCAGAAAGCTACTAGGCATTATTACCAGGTAGCTATCAGCTTTAAGCTAAAATGTTTACCCCAGATATTATTTATAGCCATATAATACATAATGACACTTTAGTGCATGATGGACTGTACATTCAACTGTGATTTTATAGGATTATATCACCTAGTAAGTTCTTAGAGAACTTAATTTGCAATGCATTTCTCAGAATTGAACCCCACCATTAAGCCACATATGACTGTATTTGATTAGTCACAGAAAAAAACAAGAGAAATAATGTCAATTTAATATTGGACCAGAAGAGGTCTCTGGCTCAGCCTGAAAAAGCTTACTAGGTGGTTATCAGAACTTGAAGAAGAGATAGTTGAACATTAAGCAATTCAGTGCTTAATGAAAACCTGCTATAGCATCGGATTAACTGACCTCTCAATTACTAGCATTGGCTTTGTTCTCAAGCTGACAATGCTATGAAAGCACATCTGTCACATCCACACCTATGACACGCTAACCAATGTGCATAGTTCCTCTATGTTTGAACCTTCAATGTTCCCCAAAAGATCATGTGATAAAAGCACCGGTACCATAACTGGGAGAGTAGAACTTTTAAAAGATCAGGGCCAGTGGGAGTCTTTAGGTCACTGGAGCACGTCGCTGAGGGAACGTGGCAACCTTGACTGCTTCCTCCTCCTTTTCAACTTCTGCCTATTAGGTAAGTGTTTCTGTTCTGTCATCTGCTCCCACCATGATGTGCTCCCAGAGACCCAAAGCACTGGGGCCAATCAATCATAGGCTGGAACATCTAACACTGTGGACCCAATAAAACCTTCTTTACAGGTTGACTATCTCAGGTGGTTTGTTATCAGTGATGAAAAGCTGACTAACACAGGCTGAGAGGCAACAGAAGTAAATAAACGTATAAGATAGCAGTAACTACCTTGTCAAGTAAGTGAGAAGGATAAACCGTCTTAAACATCATTCTAAATTAGCATCAATTCATTCTTCCCTTTTCTTAGACACAAATATTTAGAATTTACTGACAAAAAAATGAAAATGTTCTTTAACTTGAGTTTTCTGACTCACATTTCCACACCAAGTTTAAAAAACAAAACACAAAGATACCACTAATCACCACCAAAGGGTATGTGGCTTGTAGCTCCTAGGACTTCAAGACAATGCAACATTCTCAGGCATGTGGTCATTTGTTTACATAATGGCAGTCTACCTGGCATACATGATCTGCAGTGCTGTAAGGATGTGTGATAAGGCCTGCTGCTTGGCCAAGTTTCCATCCAGTGATAGAAGGATCTTAGCAAGAGAAGGGCGATTTGGCTTACAATTATTTGCACCACTTATTTTATTGCTGGAAGCAGAAGAATCAGCATCTGAAGGCACACCTAAAACAAGATAAAAAAATCAGAGCTGTTTTCAAGATCACAGTTTGCTCTACTTCTATAAAGGTTTGACATTTAGGTTAGTTTGAAAACAAACCACAATCTGCACTTTGCTATTTATGAAGCAGCACCTGTTCTCATCCATCACACTGAAGACCCTATGATTCACAATGCACTGGGAAGGGGACTCAAATGGCTCTCAAATTGGCAGCCAAAACGCCAGCAAACATGGAGGGGCTCATGAAGTACCCCCTATCTTCAGGAGCTGCTGGGGGAGATAGAGCCTGTTTTAGAGACATCACCCTGGGTGGGTTCTCTGGGAAACAAAAAAGGAATTTAAGAAACCAGAGGATATCTAAATAAACAAATTGTATTTGTGGACTAGAAGACTACGATAGTAGAGATCACAAATTAATCTAAAATGACATGCAGACTTAATACCTATCAAAATTCTAGCAACAGTCTTTCTAGGCCTAGATAAGACTACACTAAGATTTATATGGCAAGACAAAATTAGAATAGCTAAAACAATTCTGAAACACTTCTTTAAGGAGAAAGAAGAGTCTACCCACTTTCAAAAAATTATAAACAAGGCTGTGCGGTACTGGCATTAAGGATCAATAGCATAAATAAAAAAAGAGAAATACATACACAAATATCCCAAATGATTTTTAATACAACTATATCAGCAATTCATAGGAAACAATCTTTCTATTGGGTATAGAGTAAATTTAGGGGAGGGGGGAGAGGCTTCAACACAAGTCTCAAATGTCACACAGAACCCACGATTTAAGTACAAAATACAAAATTACACATCTTTTAGAAAAAACGAACAAGACAACCTTTAGGATCTAGGATTAGACAAAATTTAAGATATCACACTATACAGGAATGGTGGTGCATACTTCTAATCCCAGGACTCTGCAGGCAGAGGCAGGGGGATCTCTGAGAGTTCTGGGCCAGCTAGGGCTACATCATAAAAACAAAGGAGAGGGTGGGGGAGGGGAGTAGGAAGGAAAAGGAAAAGACACACACACACACACACACACACACACACACACACACGAAAATATCATCCATAAAAGAAAAGGCTAATAAATTAAGCTTCATCAAAAGTAGAAACATCTGTGCTATGAAAAATAAAACTACCTTGCACGACACAGGTGCACAGACCTGCATGCAGACAGTACATTCATACACATAAAGAATAAATAAAAAATTTTAAAAAAAGAAAAATAAAACTACCTTCCACAGACCAAAAGAAAGCATGTATACACCACGTATCTGATGACAAATATATGAAATATTCTTAAACTCAGTAATGTGTGTGTAGGGGGGTTGGGGGGGGTCCAGAAAGAGGAAATAAAATAAAATTAGAAGAGACCATTATGATGTACTTTACCAAAGAGGAGATATGGATAATAAGTAAGCAAATCAAAAGATGTTTAACATTAGTGAAATGTAAGTAAAATCACAATGACATATGACCACACATCTATCAGAAGAACTAAAATAAAAAAACAGCACTCAGGAGGCAGAGCCAGGCGGATCTCTGGGAGCTCAAGGCCAGCCTGGTCTACAAAGCAAGTTCCAGGCCAGCTGGGGCTACAGGGAGACCCTGTATCAAAAACACCAAAAAACAAAACAAAACAAAACCAACAGTGAAAGAGAAACGAGAGAAACTAGATTACTCACGTCCACTGCTAACAAAGGAATGTAACAGTACAATTTACTCTCAAAAACAATTTGACAGGTTCTCATGAAATTAAGCATGCACTTGGGGCTAGAGAGATGGCTCAATGGTTAAGAGCACTGACTGTTCCTGAAGAGGACCAGGGCTGGATTCCTAGCACTGACACAGAGGCTACCAACCTCCTCAGGCACTACATGACCAGGGTGCACTTACACACATGCAGGCAATATACCCATACACAAAAATAAAAATAATAAAAAAGAAATTAGCTGGGTGTGATGGCACACACCTTTAATTCCAGCACTCAGGAGGCAGAGACAGGTGGATCTCTGTGAGTTCCAGGCTAGCCTGCTCTACATAGCGAGTTCCAGGCCAGCTGGGGCTACAAAAAAAAAAAAAAAAAAGAAAAGAAATTCAGCATGCACTTAGACATTCTTGACCATTTATACCTAAGACTCGAAAATTTCTTTTCTTCAAAAACCTTGATATGAATGACATGGAAGGCTAACCTTTAACAGGCAAAACTCACATTTAAATGTCCTCAAGGAGTAAATAAATTATGAAAATAAGTTCACTGGCAGCCATAGGACCTGAATGGATTATCACAGAACTGAAAAACTGAAAAATGACCAGGGAACTCATCTAATTCACACACACACACACACACACACACACACACACACACACACACACGCACACGCCCAAAGCACAGGCAGCTCTGCTTTTATTCTCATACTCATTAAAGCTTCAATGAATGTTTATAGAACAGTAAATAATAAAGTAGGAAGAATATAGCAGTTCAGCAAAACATGAGCAGGACAGCATTATTACCACAGTTTGCCTTCTTGGGAGAACAAAGTATCTACTGAGAAGCCAGGGGAGTACCTGCATTCTGAAGCTAAGTCCTCAGCAAGCATTCTTGCATAAACTTTCTCATGAGACAAGGTCATACATGCACAACGTTACAGCTAATTTACAAGTATAGTTTTAAAGCCATTGGAATACTATTTCATAGTCCCTTCAACATTATTCATTGACAAAAACGAACGAATTCTTGATATATGCAGCAATTTGCTATGCTGAGCGAAAAAAGTGAATCTCAAAAGGTTAGTATACACATAAGATGATATGAAAGAAAATTATGCATTGTAAAGGTCAAAAGGGCCAGGGCTGGTGGCTCAGCCTGTAGTATGTGTTGTTCCAGAGCCAGAGGCAGGATGATTAGAATTTCAAGGCCAGGTGGGCACTCCTGTCTCAAAAATTTTTAAGTAAAAAATGGGGATGAAGATACAGATCAGTGACAGAGCAATTTTTTTTATTTTTTATTTTTTTAGAGCAATTTTTAACAGCTAATGAGTACCTGTTTAACAGGTGTGATAAATGTGCTCAATCCCCAGTACAGTGGTTCAGGGAGGGGGTGTAACACCAAACTGGATCCATTTAGTAAAGAGCTCTATATTAGGGAACCATCAGAGAACTATCCAGGAACATGAACTGAATGAAGTCTTGCACTGAGCCTCATTTGTCTACTCCCGAAGAGGAAATGGCACAAGAAGACTATGTATTTTCGCCAGTAATCTGTAACTGTTAAAGCCCGATGACATTTGGGTTTGTAAAAAAAAAGGAAATGAGGGGCTGGAGAGATGGCCTAGCAGTTAAGAGCGTCGACCACTCTTGCAGAGGACCCGGGTTCGATCCCCAGCACCCACATGGTGGCCGAGAACCATCTGATACTCCAATTGCAGGAGAACTCCAGTTCCAGGGGAATCTGACACCCTCTTCTGACCTCCGCGGAATTGCACGACATGGGTGCACAGACTTGCATGCAGACAATACATTCATACACATACAGAGATAAATAAAAAAAAAAAAAAAGCAAATGATGCCAGAAATTGAAAATGCCCACTCATAAAAGAAAGCAAATAAAGTTATGTCAGAATTTCTTTTAGAAAGATTAAGGTCCCTGCCGGGCATGGTGGCGCACGCCTTTAATCCTAGCACTTGGGAGGCAGAGGCAGGCAGATCTTTGTCAGTTCAAGGCCAGCCTTGTCTACAGAGTGAGTTCCAGGACAGCTGGGGCTACAGGGAGACCATGTCTCTAAAAGACCAAAAAAATAAAATAAAAGAAAGATTAAGGTCCTGAAAAAAAATTAATTTTATTTCTATATGTTAGCAAAGGTGCAACTTGAATATTTCTATACATTAGCATAGGACAAGTGATATTCTGAAATTATCAGCACTACAGCATTAATAATTTGAAATACTTGCCAAGAGGTAGGCAAGATCCATCAAATGAATCTACAAAATACTGCAGAGAAATTAAAAGCCTAAATTAATGAATAGAAACAAATATGACATTACAGGCTCCGCAAGTCAATGTTGTTTTGCTTTTTTTAAAGTCCATCTTCCCAAACTGACTTGCCAACTGAATAAAATTCTCATCAAGTCGTCAAGCAGTCTGTTTCTTAAGAAAACTAACAAGCTGGTTCTTTCACACTGAAATGCAAAAGGCCCAAAGCCAAAATATGAATGAAAAAATGAAAAAAGAAAAAAAGCTAAAGCCTACACCTAACTTTGGGGTTTTTTACAACACTACAGTAACTAACACAATGTAGTACTTGGCACTTAACTATTAAAGATGTCACAGGAGCAGAAGTAAGCATCCAGAAATAGATACACACAGATAACTGGCTTCTATAAACATGCAAAGGTAATTCAATTCACATCATACATAAAATTTGGTTCAAGATTTAGCACAGAATCAATTAACCAACAATATAAAACTGTAAGACAACACAGAAAGAACCTTCATGATTCAACTTGGGCAAAAGTTGTTTTAGATATAACACACCCAAAAAAATCCTTTCTTTTAATTTTTTATTTATTTTGTATGTGTATGAATGTACTGTCTGCATGCAGGTTTGTGCACCTGTGTCATGCAATGCCACAGAGGTCAGAAGAGGGTGTCGGATTCCCCTGGAACTGGAGCTAAAGACGGTTCTCAGCCACCCAGGTCTTCTGCAAGAGCAGTCGGAGCTCTTAACCACTATGCCATCTCTCCAGCCCCTGATCTATTTTTTTAAAAGGACAAACTAGACTTCACTGAAATGAGTCTAATTAAACTGAGAAGACAATGAACAAATTTCAAAATAATTATGTCTATATGTTCATTAAGATTCTCCAGAGAAACAGACATAACAGAACATATACATGTGTACATAAAGATAATTACAAAAAGGTATTTTTAGATTGGTTAATAAGATCTACGATGGCTAAACTTGGTTGTCAACTTACTGGGTCTGGAATCGACTAAACCACAGGCCTCTGGACATTCCTGTGAGGGATTTTTTTTAATGAGATTATTTGAGGTGGGAAGACCCACCCTAAATGTAGGTGACAACTCTGGTGGCAGCCCGAAAGGAGAAGGAAACTTTACTTTTTGCCTATTGGCCTTAACTCCTGCTGCCAAGTCCATCTCCCCTGTTGCTGTGTCATTCCTTTGCTGTCAGAACCAGCTTTACCAGGTTTCCAAGAGACTGAAGACTAGCATCTTGAGCAACCACCAGACTGTTGACCTCTCCAGTGCAAGACTGCATTTGTTGGCCTATGTGGGCCAACTCCTGTAAGCCAATCAGTTCTATTCCATGATGTTTCAGCAAAGTCTGGCTGCCTTCTGCCCAAGAACTTACCCAAGGCTAAATTAAAAAGTAATGCACTAATGTCTTTGGTGGAGAAAATTTCAAGACAGCATAACCTTGAGTCTGTGGTGTGGTTATTACTGATTACTTTTATGCATATCTGCAATGAAAAAGTGGGGCAGAAAGAAATACAAAATATACAGTTTGAAATAAATAATAATAAAAAAAATAGTGGGCAGCTAGGTTTTAGCACACAGCCAAAAGAGAGGCTAATTACTAAGGAGACTAACACCTTTAAGAGCAGCCTTCTGCTCTGCACGGAACAATGAAATGGGAAGGCTGACCTCAGAGTAAGGCACTACCCAGCTAAGATTCCAACTGGTAAGAAAGACTCCAAGGGGTTTTCTGCTCCTAGAAAGCAACTGCAGGCAAAAGCTGACAAATGCAGTTCAAGGGAAAGAGGGCCCATGGCAAGCGGGCAGTTGAACTTGGCATGTAATCAACATGGTACTAGCTTTGTAGACATCCAAGAGTAAGGGAGTCATGAATTCTTCCTCCAAAATGTCAGAGAGCTGCTGAGACCAGACAGCATGTGGCAGGGTTAGTCAGAGTCCCTGTGTGGTGCTGAGAGGCCACTGAGAGAAGCCTGGTTTGCAGTGGAGACCCCAAAATGCTGGAGATGCCAGAGCCATGAGACATCTCCCAAAGAGAGCTGAATACAGGGAGCAGAACCAGCCCAGCAAAGAGATGTACACTGTAAGCAGCAAAGCTGGAAAGGTGGAGCCATCTAAGACCTTTGAAACTAAAGTCCCAGACATCAGACATGGAGTTACAGGACCAGGCATTTGTTCTTCTGGGTTTTGATCTTGCTTTGGTCCAGGATCTCCTTACCATGCTCCTATTCTTCCCTCTCAGAATGGGAATATATCTTCTGTGCCACTGTATTTTGGAAGTATGCAATTTTTTTTTTATTTTACAAGGGGTCCCAGTTAAGAAATTGCCTTGAGTCTCAAGAGACTTCATGCTTTGAAATTTTAAACAATGTTCAAACTGTTAAAGCCTGTGGGGAATTTAAGTTTGGACTAAATGTTTTATATTGTAATAAGACCATGAGTCTATGGGGACCAAAGACTGGAATGTGGTGGTTTGATAAGAAATGCCCCCTATAAGCATATGCATCTGAATGCTTGGTCCTACTGTTTGCGGAGGTTACAGAACTTTTAAGAGGTATCGACTTGCTGAAGGAAGGAAGTACATCACTAGAGTTTACAGCCCCACGCCACTTCCAGTACACAGGTCTTCACTTCTGCTGCTGATGTGCACTCTCAGCTTCCTGCAGCCATGCCTCCCTTGCTATTAGGGATTCTACCCCTGAAACTGTAAGTCAAAATAAATTCTTTGCATAATCACTTTTGGCCATGGTGTTTTATCACAACCAAAAATAACTACTACAAGATCATGCCTACGACGGCTCCTCCAGAGTGAAGGGTGGGAAAGCCAGCACTTGCTTGGTTCCACCCAGGCCTCTAACTTTTGGTGCAGCCCACATTCAAGGTGAGTCTCCCACTCTCATTTTGCTGACTCACATGTTTATCTTCTCCAGAAACGCTGGCACAGACACATACAGAAGGGTGCTTTACGAATTCTCTAGGTTGATACCCAGATAACAACCATCACATTATACTTAATTAAAAAAAAAAAAAAAAACAAAGATAAAGAGTGTACATGCAACATGACTTCATTGGTATGAAATTCTAAAAAGGAAAACTTCTCTTAGTGACAGAAGATAGATGAGTGGTTATGGGAAGAAGGAGAGGAGAGTTGAGAACAGAAGGGACGGGCTGTGAAGTACAGAGGAAATGCTGAATGTGGTGTAGTTGCTCAGTCTTTGACTGGTCACACACACACACACACACACACACACACACATTTCACAGCTGGTCAAAATGCACACTTTACAGAGGTGCAGTTTGTTATATGCCAGTCATAGCTGAATAAAGCAGTCTGAAAACACAACACAGGCCAGAAAAGTACCTGAATCTCCCAGCACTTAGTAAAAATTGTCTGTTGACAAATGTAGTACTGCCAAAGTTAATGTGAATGTAAACAAAAGAATCAGCACCACACCATCTAAACTTTTCATTCCAGCATGCATAAACTGCACAAGAGTGTGTCTCGGCTGCTGTGTCCTTTAAGAGCATAATGCAGTTAGCAGCACTTATACCCTCATCTCAGCACCAGTAAATCTATCCTGCTGCTGTAACCTACAGACAGATGTCTAAGAAGGTTAAAACTCCTTGTTACCTAAATAGGAAGCACCTAGAGGGTCTCTTGCTGTCTGGAAGAGGACAGGTTCATGAACAGAAGGAGTGGCCACATCCACTGTTGTCCATGCCACACTATGTGATGACCCACAAGCCACTCGTGTGATTTTCTGGCCTTCCAGGCCTTGCACGAGTGTGGGCTTTCTGTTAACTGTGGTTGTGCCATTTCCCTGCTGGCCGTGGTCATTGTCCCCCCAAGCATACACCTGGTAAGGGAGAAAGAATTCACATTTTTCAATATCACATCATTTTAAAAAGTTACTTGAACATGCTTAAAGTATATGCCATGGTACTTGAAAGAACTGAGCTCAAAAGGTAAAAGAAAAAAAAAATCACTTAACAATCTTACAAAACATCATATGTACACTCAATTCTGAGGGGGGATCAACCATGAAAAATGCTTGCCAACAACTGTAAATGTGCACTTAATATTAACTGTCCATTTTATTTTTGCAGAGGTTGCAGAGTATATCTCCTCTTTGGCTAAGTGCATCAACTTCCCACCCCTGTAAATTGTAAAGAAATATAATCAAAAACAACATGCTCACTTTTCAAGTAACTTGTTTTGGTTATAGAATTATAAAGCATAATTCACTTCTGACTCAACAATAATATAACTTCATTTCCATAAACAAAGTTTAAATTATGGCCTCACAAACCAGTGACAGCATATCCTTCTCAAAGCAAGAAAACAGGCAATATCTACATATTTATCTCCAAAATGAAGTAGGCAGCCTCTCTATCATGTATCAATCCTCTAAAGTAAAATGTGCTAATAACTTAGCAATAGGCACACCTTGCACGATGATGTTTACAGTCCAGTGTGGACTTCAAAATGGAAAAGACTATTTCCTAAGGCCCCATCCCAACCTGTGCTGGCAACTAGACAGATACACTAGTAAACAAGATGGACACTGTCTCACCTCACATCTCTTGCTCCAAACCTTAGGTTGGTGCAAAATATATGGAACTTGGGGACCATGAATTTTAAATCATTATTAGCTAGGCTCAAACAAATACCTATTAAGGAAAAATAGGAACCATTACAATCGGCACATTTTTGCCAATGACAAATTTGTTCCTGTAGCATAAAAAGGCAAACTTCAGGATTCGACAAACTCTTAGAAAGCATTTTCTGCATGCTACCAGTTGTAGAAGCATTATTCCAGCAAAATACTATCAAGGCACTTGAAGAAGTGAGAAGTCAGGTGAATGTGGTGGATGAGGCAGAACTTTACAGAAGTGTTGGTTGTGCAAACAGTACCTTTCATGATTTGCTGAGCACAATTCCCAGATGTAACGGCTTCACTGGGACTCAGAGAGCTGTGTGTATGAGACTGGCAGTTGACCATCAATACAACCTTATTTTTGTATCAAATTTGGTGACCATGATCTTCTCTGGTAGAAGTTTAGCTTTGGAGAGTGCTTTGGCATTTCTTCTTGGTCCAACCACCAAGCAGGTCATAGCTATTATCACATGCAATCTATTTTTTGTCATATATCACGATCTGATCAAGAAATGGTTATGTTGTGTAGACTAAGAAAAGATGGCAATACCAAAGGGTGATGTTTTTTTCTGTCAGCTCATTAGGCACCCACTTACCAAGGCTTTTCATCTTCCAACCTGCTTCAAATATGCAGTGAGTACTCAACAGTGCAAGCTGAGTTCTTGGTATAGGAAGAAGACCAGCTTCAGTGAGTGCTCTCACTTGCTCACCATCGACTGCAATACTTGGCCACTACATTTCTCATATTCAAGGCTCGTCTCCTTTGCAAAATTTCTTGAGCCACTGCAGCACTGTTAGTGAGCAAAAGCTGGGCCAGACGCACTGTGGATTTGGGAACTGATGCCGCTGCTTTACAACCCATTTTGAACGAATTAAGAAAAATCATTGGAACTTTTTTTAAAATATCATTTCCATGATAAAAAATAAATAAAAAAAAAATCAATGGCAAGGAATAATTCAGGAAAAAAATAATAACAGCAAAAAATAAAGCAAGAAATGTGCATTAAAATGACATATCACTGGGGCTGGCGAGATGGTTCAGTGAAAAGAATTCTTGTGGTTCAGCCTGATGATTTTTAGTTCAATGTCTGGGACCCACAAAGTGAAAACAGAGAACTGTCTCCTGAAAATTGTCCTCTGGCCTCCATGTGTATGCAGATACACATGGACATATACCTCAACAATAAATAAATGTTTATTAAAGAATAAATAAAATGCTTATTAAAGAACATATTCCAATATCAAACAACAAATTTCAACAATACAAAAAAAAATCCCAATTTTGCACCAACCTAATATTAAAACTCATCTTCTCTTGTTAAGTATTACAGGAGTTTGTGGAGGGTGGGGTGTGGAGGTGTTTCTTTGCTTTTACTTTCTTGGTCTAATATGGTGAATAAGTGGCCAGGTTGGTCTGCAACTCACTATGAAGCCTAGGCTGGCCATCTTCCTGTTTCAACTTACCAAGTACTAGGATTACATGCATGCATGCCTATCCTGAATATCCCAGTTCAGGCAACACGAGGGCTGTGACCTGATAAGCAGTCTAAGAAGGCACATAACCCCAGACCACTAGAGCCTTACCTGCCCTGAGTCTGTGACTGCTAGGCAATGGAGGGCCCCAACTGCCACATGCACGATCTTCTTCCCTCTCAGCCCTTCAACCACCTGTGGCTTCCGCACGTGCACATCAGAGCCATGGCCCAGTCTGAAGTAGTCTCCTTTTCCCCTAGGAAGAAGACAACAGTCTTAGTGTCACTGCAAGGCTACAGTCTGGCAATAGTACTACAGTCATGGCGTGAACATCTTCTAGAATCCAGTGCAATGTCACACACAGTACTCAACATCCTTGAATTTACACTCTAAAATCCATTCATCTGGTCATCAATACCCTTAGTATTGTAACATGTGTTTTACAATAGTAATTTACTAGAGATTTTCAGAGACTAAACAGGGAAGCTGCAAACTTCCCTCCCAAGTGATATCTGGTAGGTTATTTTCAAACATCTGACACACCATCAAGGATGGTCTGAACATCCATTCCTTCATGTATTTCTTTTTGGTCTTTTTGAGATAGGGTCTCCCTGTAGCCCCAGCTGTCCTGGAACTTGCTCTGTAGACCAGGCTGGCCTTGAACTTACAAAGATCCACCTGCCTCTGCCTCCCAAGTGCTGGGATTAAAGGCGTGCACCACCACGCCTGGCTCCTTCATGTACTTTTAACAAAATGTTTTTTGTTTTTTTTTAAATTTTTTTTTTATTAATTTTATTTATTTCTGTATGTGTATGAATGTACTGTCTGCATGCAAGTTTGTGCACCCGTGTCGTGCAATGCCACGGAGGTCAAAAGAGGGTGTCGGATTCCCCTGGAACTGGAATTCTCCTGGAATTGGAGTTTCAGATGGTTCTCGGCCGCCATGTGGGTGCTGGGGATCGAACCTGGGTCCTCTGTAAGAGCAGTCGGCACTCTTAACCGCTAGACCATCTCTCCAGCCCCTTAACAAAATGTTTTTAATAAAACCATCTATCATAAAAAGAAAAAGCATGTAGAAACTTTTTCCAGACCACAGGATACAGAAGTCTGTTGTGTTCTCATTTTACCCTTCGGAATGAAAAAACAGAAAAAATCTACAGAAACCTCATCGAAAATGGAAAGGCTTAAATATCTCTAGGTTTCTTTACAAAACAACACATGGGCTCTTCTTACATTATCAGTAATCTCGACTCAATACAGATTTAAAAAATAATAAAAGACGCTGGATGAATAAGAAAATGAAGTTTACAACAGCCCTGGGTGGGCACAGGGCAAGATGGAGGCCACACACACACACACACACACACACACAGCCCCACCTCTGGCAAGCACAGATGTATGGTTGACATCAAGGAAGTTACGTACCACGTCCACACCACTCCCGACTTGGTGAGCGCCAAGGAGAACTGAGCTCCACACTCAATCTGGCACACCCCCTGGCCATTTAGTCTTTCAATGTTCTGGGGAATATTACAACCTTCACTTCCTCCCCGGCCCAATTTTCCAAAGTCACCATCACCCCAGGAAAACACCAAACCTAGGTTTAAGAAATAAACACTTCAGGTCAGTGCTTCATAACATTCCCACCCTCCTAGGAATTTAGGATCACAAAAGGCTCTTACCTTCATCGGTCAGAGCCAGTGTCTGTGCATCTCTGCTTCCACATGCAACCTGGATCACTCTGTGACCAAGAAGGACTTTTACCTACTCAATTACAAATTTAAAGACACAATGAATCACAGGCACTGAAAAAGCAACAGAATTTTTTCCACAGACTACAAGCAATAATGTTCCTGTCTATAAACTTTCCTAGACTTGAGGCTTATCTTCACTTTCTGTAAAAAATAAAAATGTGTATAATCACCATTTTGGGCTTCAGCTGTGTTGTATTATCCCCGTGTCCCAATCTGCCATACTCGCCAAGGCCCCAGGTGTACAGCTCCCCACTGGACGTGAGAGCTGCGCTGTGAGAACTCCCACAGGCAATATCCCTGATACGTTTGGTTTTCAGGGCCTCTATCAGCCGGGGCTTGTCGCAGTTCCTAAGACAAAAGTAAATTACACTTCCTAAAAAAATCAAACCATCTTTTTGCAAAGATAATCCATCTTTAGTCAATGCAAGATAGATATGTAAATCAATTTAACTTCCAAACCTTAGAGTATGTGAAGCCAAATTGCATCCATTTCAGGTTAAGAAAATTAAGAATTACATCAATAAGTAATCTAGATTACTAATTTTCTGGAAAAGTATTTTTAAAAAACCCACTATTATTACTAGTACAGTTTCTCATTAACAACCAGGATTGAAGAAAACGTTCTCACATTCTGCTGAAGTGTCCAAGTTTTCCATCATCACCTTCACCCCATGAAAACACCTTCCCATCGACAGTTAAGGCTGTAGCATGCCGGCCACCTGCAATTTTGACACAGGAATAAGTTGCCAAAGCACACGGTAGAGAAGATCCACAGTATACAACCCATTCTGCTTGGGACGAAGCATACACTCAATGAATAAACAGAACTACTGCTCTGGTTCTTAGAAAAGCTTTCAGGGTGGCATTTATGCAAAATAAATGGACTTTTTGTAAGTTACAAATTGTTAAAATATTTTACCTGCAAAGATAAGACAAGATAATATTGTTAATGGGGTTCCTGATACTTTAAATATAAAGATCAAAACTTAAGGTGAAAACATAATTGGGCAAACTGTCATAAACAGTGACAAATACTCAGCAAGGCCCTCCAACAGTAAACTGTGTGAGCAGTTAAGGCATTATGTTCGCTATTCTGAAAGCACAGCTTATGCTCTCTCTCCAGCAACAGAATCCTCTCCTAGTCACTCGCTCTGCCTCGGCATTACAGGCATGACTTCTGGCCGTGTAGCCAGAGCTCCACAAACTCCTGGGCTCTGAGGGCAGTGCAGCAGATGGGGCTCCTGCTGCACAACACTCCCCTTCTCCTTAGGCCTGTGTCATCAAAAGCAACAATGGGCTCACCTCCAGAGAGGGACTGGAGAGAGGTCCTCTGGCCCAGAGGGCTGCAGCAGCACTCATTCTCTCAGAGGTGGGCAGAAAGAGTAGTGCTTCTGGTAACCAGAACACATAGACGGGCCCAGTACTCCACCCCTACATCTTCACCAAGGCAAAAAGTAGTATTTTTCTTGCATATCACCTTTCCTGTAATATGGAGCTGCACCTAACCCCATCTAGTATGAGATGAACTAAGCTTTGAATCCAATTCAGCTTTAGTCCTCAGAGCTTAGTACACTGCTTCAAAATAACATTCCATAAAGTTCAAGTTTAAGTTGAAAGCCAGCAGTATACTTGTTTAAAATTGACCCTCCTTATTACTGAGGTACATTGAGGAACTTGATGAAAAACAAAGATTCTTTTTAATAGAGAAATAGCAAATATTTAAATTCAGAACTTTATAATTTTATAGATAAAATGTTGGTCACCAGACAATCACCCTAACATTGAACAGCCCATCTTTTGAGAAGTTCACCCACATGCCTGGAAATGCTACTAATGCTGGTTTCCAAAAATCTTCATTAGCAGTAATAATTACATTCTAGATCACTGGGGGAGGGTTTCTGAAAATGATGAAATTACACAGTATGAAATTCTCAAAGAATCAATAAAAATATTATTTTAAAAAATATAGAATAAAAAAAAATTCAGATCACCCAGAGATTTATATTATCCACTTTTTTCATATTAACTAAAAATTTGAAGGGAAAGAAAAGAAACACAAGGACACCTTAGGGAAAATTACTTAAAGTCCTCAGTTACTTGCAGAGTAGGGACAACAGAATTATACACATGAGTGTTGAGGTGGAATGGTACCTGAGTGAACAGCCACCTTCTTCACCACGTAGCTGCTGAGGGCTGTGATCTGCCTTGGGATGGGAACCGTTCCACTAGACATTCCCAGCCCTAGCCGGCCATTTGTGGCTTCTCCACAAGCGTACACCTTCCCTTCCACAGTCACTGCAAGGAACAGTCGAAGAATCACTTCTTATAACATAAAAGCTATTTTTGTACCTGTACTAAACATAATTTAATTTTGTTTTATTTATTTTATTTTTTTTAATATATTTTTTAAAATTTTTTAATTTATTCTTGTATGTGTATGAACATACTGTCTGCATGTAGGTTTGTGCACCCGTGTCGTGCAATGCCGAGGAGGTCAGAAGAGGGTGTCGGATTCCCTTGGAACTGGAGTTAAAGACGGTTCTCAGCCGCCATGTGGGTGCTGGGAATCGAACCTGGGTCCTCTGCAAGAGCAGTCGGCGCACCTAAATACTAGGCCATCTCTCCAGCCCCGGTTTAATTTTTTAAATATTAGAATAATCATACCTGCAAATAAGCTTTTAGAGCCACCAGCCATCTGTACCACATTCAAAGCAGACAGAGTCTCAGAGAATGAAGGGACCTTTATCTAGAGTAGGAAGTTTTTAAAAGCAAAAGAAGAAAAAGAGATCATGTTAGTTATACTTTGAGGGGAGGGGTGCTCTTTTTAAGATAGGGTCGTCTCCCTATAGCCCCAGATGGCCTGGAACTCACATGTAGACCAGCCTGGCCTTGAACTCACAGAGATCTGCCTGCCTCTGCCTCCCACATACTGGGATTAAAGGCATGTGCCACAATGTCCAACCATTACTTATACTTTTTAAACCATAAGTAACTTTATCAGATGATACTCAGAACTGCCAATCTGTGCAACTGCATTAACCACAAGATTTCTTAGCTCTCAGAAATCCAAAACTAAAGTATTTTAAGGATAAAAGAATATACTTGGGATTTACTTAAAATAAACTAGGCTTGCAGGACAAAAAAGAAAACAGACCAAGGGCTGGGGAGATGGCTCATTCAGTGAGTGCTTGCCATGCAGCACGAGGACCAGAATGTAATCCCCAGAGTCCACCATGTAAAAAGCCAGCCATGGCCCACACATTTGTAATCCCAGTTTGGGGAGGGACAGGTGGATCCCCTGGGGCTTTTGAGTCAGCCACTCTAGCCTAATCAGTGAGTTCCAGGTCAGCGAAAGAGCCCATTCTCAAAACAAGGCTTAAGGTATCTGAGGAATGACATCTAATGTTTATCTTTGACATGTGAAGGCAGGCACGCACGCCCAAAAAATGTAGTCAGTTGTCTGACCTACTGACGTAAGAGTTCATGACTAATCTTTTTGGTTTTTGTTTTTGTTTTTGACAGAGTTTCCCTAGTTCCGGCCTGCCTGGAAGTTACTTTGTAGACCAGGCTAGCCTTGATCTCATGAAGAGCTACCTACCTCTACCTCCAGAGACCTGGGATTAAAAGTGCACACCACCACCTGGCATAACTAATCTTTTTACCTAGGTACATAAGAACACTTCTGTAATAAAAGTAATGAGTGTGTATGTTACTTTAATATGAGATGTTCCTTCGGAGCATGTGGACTCTGGCTAGTGATACAGTTTAAGAAAACTGTAGATTCTTTAGGCAGTGGACCTGGCTGGAGAAAATAAGTCACTAGGGGGTTGGCCTTGAGGGGTGAAGTCCAACCCTATTTCCAGTCTCCACCTGCTTACTGATCTGCACAGATGTGAGCAAGCTGCTGCCAGCATGCCTTCCTCACCAGGATAAACTGTATCCCCTCAAACCGTGAGCCAAAATAAATCTTTCCTCCCTTAAGTTGCTTATTTGCAGGTATTTTATTACAACAATGAGAAAAGTAAAACAATATATAATACAAAGATTAAAAACAAGTAAGTAAACTTCAAGTCATAATTTTGCTTATTCTCTTTTATTCTGATTCACGTGTTTAAGAAAAATATATGCTTTTTTTTTTTTTTTTTTTTTTTTTTGTCTTTTTGAGACAGGGTCTCCCTGTAGCCCCAGCTGTCCTGGAACTTACTCTGTAGACCAGGCTGGCCTTGAACTCACAAAGATCCTCCTGCCTCTGCCTCCCAAGTGCTGGGATTAAAGGCGTGTGCCACCACACCTGGCTAGAAAATATATGCTTCTATTTAATTATAGATGGACATAATTTAAAATGTAAAACCATCTGTCAAAGAAACCATATAATGGTTTGCTTTGTCAACTTGACACAATCTAGAAGCACTGGGGAAGAGAGTCTCAGTGAGGAATTATCTACAATAGGTAGGCCTGCAGAGTGCTGTCTTGACCATATTAATTGAGGCAGGACAACCTGAATACATACTAGACTGAATGAAAAGAACAGCCTAATGATTAGTACACATGCCCCTGCACTCTGCCTTTGACTACTGATGGAATGTAATCAGTTCTCTCAAGGTCCCTGCCATTGTGACCTCCCTGCTATGATGGACCATAACCTGGAATTGTGAGCTAAAAATAAATCCTTTATCCTCTAATTGCTTTTGTGAGAATATTTTATCATATCAATATGAAACTGAATTAATACAGACTCCTCAGAAATTCCTTCAGAAATTCTGAAGGAATGAAGTCATTCCTTCAGAAAAAGATTTTTGTGACAACTGTGGAGTCCTGATCCTCTCCATGTGAAAGCTTTTTCTTTCAAGGTTTATTTTTATTTCATGTGTTTTATTTATAAGCGTTTTGCCTGCACATAAAGTGCACCACAGGCATGCAGTGCCCACAAAGGCCAGGAGAGGGCATCAAATACCCTGGATCTGGAGTTACAGATAGTTGTTGGCCACCATGCAGGTGCTAGGAACTGAACCCAGGTCCTCAGCAAGAGCAGCCAGTACCCTTAACTAATGAGCCATCTCTTCTGTACCCTTATGTGAAAACTTTGCATGTGACAGTGAGCAGAATCCTGGTTCCCAACAGTGGACAGGTGATCAAGGACACTCAATAAATCCTGCCCTGGCACAGATGAGACACTCAGAGCTAGTTGCCACTGGTCATTTCAAAATGGGGTCTGAAACCTTAAAACATAAATGTAATTCAAGGCTGCCCAAATGAAAACAAGTATGAATACAGAGGAAGTTCAAATTGGTGTGTTCTAACTTTCTCTACTTCTTGACAAGGTGGGTACTAAGGAGAACTGGATGGTGTTGCACAGCATAGTAAAAGGAAGCAGATTTCTCATCTGGTGAAGTTGTCACCCAACACTAAAATTAGGAGGAGTTGTTTTGGGCTCCTCAAACAAGATATAAGGCACACGAATTCAATTCTAAATCAAATGCATTACTTATTATAGTTACTCTTTTTTTTTTTTTTTTTTGTTTTTTTGAAACAGGGACTCCCTTTAGTTGAAACAGGGACTCCCTTTAGTCTCAGCTGGCCTGGAGCTCGCTCTGTAGACCAGGCTGGCCTTGAATTCACAGAGATCCACCTGCCTCTGCCTCCCAAGTGCTGGGATTAAAGGCGTGCAACACCACGCCCAGCACATATTTTGTCTTTTTGAAACAGGGACTCCCTTTAGTCTCAGCTGGTCTGGAGCTCCCTATGTAAGGCTGGCCTTGAACTCACAAAGATCCGCCTGCCTCTGCCTCCCAAGTGCTAGGACTAAAGGTGTGCGCCACCACGCCAGGCTATAGTTACTCTTTTTTAAGAAAAATCTTATCTTTTTTTTTACAAGCAAGTTAAAATATTTTACAGATCAACCTTTAAGCTAACAATGAGCCGAAGCGCAAGCACGGAAGCTGTGATGCAACTTTCCTTACGTCTCACAACTCATCAACAAGGTGAAGGACAGTGTGAAAGGCTCCACCCACAACAAGCCCCTCAAGGATGACAAGTACATGTGTGCACAGGCAAGCCCACTCTGCCTGGCTCCCCACACAGCACTCTGTCTCCAGGAAGGCTATTTCATACAGAGGTGTCTCAGACTCTCAACACCCAGAGAGCAGAAATCACAACTTGTAATATTTGTTCCACTACAACATTTTTGCATATTATTGTCCAAGCATAAATGTTTATTGTATAATTACAAATTCTACCTACACATGTGTTAAATATTTTCAAAAGTTTATGTTCTGATATATCTATTAGAATACAATTATATCGAAAGTGTGCTACTGTTCTCAGGAACTAAATTTGATAATGTGTGTTACTTCTGAAAAGTTAATTTATAAAAACCACATTTATTCATAAAACTTTAAAAGTCTGGTTACTGCTGAGCCTCAGACAGAGGCACCAGAAAGCACCCTTACCTTAGAGCCTTTGAGCCCACCCAGCTGGTCCTTGTCATTCAGTCCCCACACAAACACTTTGGTTCTTATTGTAGCTGTTGATTCAAGCCCTGCTGTCTTCTTTCTAATAAGACTAGACAAAGGTAGAAACAAGTTTTTCATATAAAACATCTAAAACACAAAGAGCAACTCCAAGCAACAATATACCTGGTTATTCTCAGACACTTATAAGATGTGCTTGAACACAATAAAACCTCAAATATATACAGCAGTAAATGTACATTTCTAGAGAATAACATGTTACCTTTTAATACCAGAATTTAATTTCTGGTATCACATCAACCAGTTTTTTTTTTTTTTTTTGGTCTTTTTGAGAGAGGGTCTCCCTGTAGTCAACCAGTTTTCTATATGTTTATTCCTACACCATAAGACAATGAGAGAGCATATTCCTCTTTCTTCCTAAATACCAAGTTCATATAATACTATTTTAATGACTTGAAGCAGGTCCCACCTGTCCCCAAGGCATATAGCTAATACAAATGGAACTCTGAGGACACTAGGAAGAGGCCCTCACAGCTACCACCTGGAATGTTTTGTGGGTTCTAAACTTAGACATGTGTGATCATTTTGCTCTTAAAAGAAAGAATTATACGGATGTCACCATACGAGGATGCCAATACTGACATGTTAAAACAATGCTTTCTCCTTTATATCCTCTGTCTACAACAACAGCTGGAATGCCTGGCAATTGGCCCACCATGCTGGATGTTCCTCTCAACTCTTGGGTTGTTGCCCACATTGTTCAACCCATCTCCTGGCCTGTCCTCACTGGGCTGGAAGTTTAACTGACATCAGTCACAGCACTCCAATTTTCAAACTTGATGAAGACACACAGTGCACAGAACAGTAATGGATATTCTCAGTTGGTACTTTGATGCCAAATGCTAAAAACCACTTCTTTTATGTATAGCTTTTTACTTCCTTTCAATATACTTTTAGAACCCAGAATGGAAGACTCTGGCCTCTAAAAACTACACTTTATTTAGTTAGGTCTTATTAAAATGTTATGTAATAATAAATATTTACATTAAGACATCAAAATCTTATGGTGTGGAAGTAAAATGCAGGAAAAATCAATTCATCTTATAACAGGCACAGCAGAGCAGGTTAATATACATGGAACCAAAATATCATATAATAGATTTTCAGTCAAAAATATGGCTGAGCAACAAGTACTGATACTCAAGATACTTAATGACTGGTATGTTGTAAGTACTGACCAGTTAGAATGGAGGCCAGCTGAACGTAGTAACTAGGGATACATACAGTTTGGGTACTAGCCCTGAGAGGGACTGTGGACTGATCTCCAAGTTATTAGCTAAGTAATGGTATACAGGAACTTAAAAATATATTTGCATATTTATTGGTTAGTATAATTATGCAAAAAAAGAAAATTTCATCACTAGGTGAAACAAAACTTTACAGTTAGTTCATATATATATAATACATATTTTATAGCTGCCCAATTCATTTTACTGGCCACTGAGAAAATGATAATCTAAAATTATCTTTTTTTAAACTTCTTTTTAATTAATTAATTTTTTATGTGTATGAATGTACTGTCTGCATGTAGGTTTGTGCACCCGTGTCGTGCAATGCCGCAGAGGTCAGAAGAGGGTGTCGGATTCCCCTGGAACTGGAGTTAAAGATGGTTCTCAGACACCATGTGGGTGCTGGGGATCGAACCCGGGTCCTGTGCAAGAGCAGTCAGCACTCTTAACCACAAGGCCATGTCTCTAGCCCCTAAAATTATCTTTTAAATCCCAGTAATTTCCTTAAGTGTACTGCTATTTTCCTCATTTAATTAAATTAATATATGTAGACATAACCAAACTAAACTATACATTTACTCTAACCTACCTTAGCCTCAAATATATTACAGATTTGACAGTACATACAAAAGACTTCCTTCTATGTGGGACAAAATCTAAAGCCAATACCACCGGGTCCCAGAATGACCTGACCCATTACCCCAGTTGCTGGTCCATAAATGAGTAAGAGCATCTTTGGCAGCAATGGTTGTACAGCAATACAAATAATGCTAAATGTCACTGAATTGTAAACCTTAATTTGTTGAAATGGTAAATTATGCTTAGTATATTTTACAATTATGAACAATTATAATTTTTGAATTAATGATAAAATACTTAGCAACAAAATATACTATACCATTTCTGTAGGGAAATATATTTGGGGACAGGGGAAAAAAAAAGCTACAAGGTTATTATACCAAAAGAGTAAAAGTGACGTTTCAGTTTTTAAAAAAAAAAAAAAATAACCCTTTTTTTTTTTTCACTTCTGTAAGGGTACTTTTGAAATAGCCATTTTTATTTTTATATTTTAGTATCTTGCAAGTTAAATTATTTTTGACAACTCAACTAAAAGACATCAAGCATTCTAGCAGGTGTAAAGTTACCCTCACCATGAGAGATACTGTAAATATTCATTTTGTGAATGAAGCAGAAGATGTGTACACATGATAGTAAGAGCCTCTCACCTTCCACCACTGCCTTTGTCATCCTCTTCCTCCTCATTATCTGAAGCCAAGAAAGGAACAGCAGCCAGATCCTCCTCCTCTGCGCGGATGCGTCCCAGCAGGATGAGACCATGGATCTTACAGTCGATCCCTGAGCTCCTGCACTGTTTTATTGCAATTTCAATGTACCTATGATACTGGATGAGAAAACAATTAAGATACAGACTTCTCAGACTCAAAGACAGACACACTGGAATTCTGAGGAAATGTCAGTCAGAAGCTGCATCTGTGAGAGCATGAGTTTGGGTCAAAGAAAGCCAAGACAAAAGTCACCACTGTGGGCTTACAAGATGGCTCAGAGCGTAGGAGCACTGGCTGCTCTTGAAGAGGACTTGGGTTCGATTCCCAGCACTCACGTGGTGGCTAACAACCATCCATAACTCCAGTTCCAGGGAATCCAACACCCTCCTCTGACCTCCATAGGCACTGTGCAGATACACATACACATAAAAATATTTTCTTAAAACGTCACCAATGGAGAAATAAGAACTAAAGAAAGCAGAAAGAAGACTAGATCACTTTTTTCCCCACACAGAGGCAGTTGGTGCATCCAGCCACACCAAGGAATCCTAACAGGAAGCTCCCAGGATTCCCAGGACCAAGTAAGAGCCATGAGAGCTGGGAGGATACAGTCTGTGCGCTGTTAGAAATCCAAACTGCTGGCTGAACTGTGAGGAGACTGGATAACAGCAAACCATACACACTAGAAAGAAATAAAGGTGGCTGAAACTGAAAACTTTGAACGCTTATCATCCTCCTTTCCTACCACAGGCTGAGGGAGCAAGTGATCACACAGCTAAGTAAGCAGCGGGAACACGTGAAGAGCTAGCTCCGCAGACGCTAAGCCCAGCCTGCCTGTCAGCGTCTGGCAGAGGAGGGGATCCTAAAGCTGAGAGGTTTGCTACACTGCCCTCAAAGCGAGCGAGTCAGTGAGACCCAGGGAGAAGGCAGCTGGACAACAGAGCCCCGTGGCAGAGCAGAAGTAGCTAAGAGTCTGTCTGCAGCTGGAGCTTTCCAGCAGCCAGTCCAGAGCTAACACAGGGAAGAAGCAAACAGACGTCCTAAGACCTTCCACTTCACTTTATCCACCACTTATATTTATGTTTTGTAATTAAAATTTAATCTCTGTTTTCTATAGTTAGACATACATATCTTTAAATTTAAATTTTTATTTTTTTTCCATTGTACACTCCGGTATTTTAAGTGTTCCATACATATACTATAACTTGTATCTTGTTGGCTCTTAGGTCTGTGCCTTTTTTCTCCAAATCTTATACTTTCTCTATTGTGGTTTCTACTCCTAAAACATATGCTTTCCTTTCATGTCAGCCTTTTCACTCCCTCAATTCCCCTTCATTAATGACTTAGTGACATTTTTATGTACATGTGTGTGCGTGCGTGTGTGTGTGTGTGTGTGTGTATGTATGAGCACGCGCGCACCCCAGAGCCTGTCTTCACCTTACAAAGGACACGAGTTAGGAGCACAGTATCTTCTTGCACAATCAGCATGGGGACCACTGTCAAGTCGTCATTATAACTGTCACTACAGTCAGCTTTCCTCCCTGACATATACCAAGTGAAAATAATCCACCAAGAAAACACACATGGAGTAAAAACAAATGGAGAAAACTATAAAATAAAAGACAAGAAAGCATGAAATGGTGTATTTCAAGCCCTGAAAGTCACTGTCAACCAAGATTGCCATACCCAGCAAAGCTACTAATCAAAATTGAGAGGGAAGTATAAATGTTTCAAAACAAGCACAATTAATTTGTCACTGAAAAAAATCTTCAACTGAATACCATCCACAGAGGAAGAAGAAAATTTCACTCCAGAGACCTGAAAGAATCTATCATCATGGGAACAACAGTGAACAGAGAAAGACTAAGAAGGAATTAATCACATCAAAACAGCACCCCTCCCCCATGCATATTTTTATTTTTTTTCTTCCCAAAATGTGTATGCTTACAGCTAGTGAGATGGGTCAACAGGCCAATGTGCTTCTACCAAGCCTGATGACCTAAGGGAACCCACACAGACTGACTCCTGCAAGTGAGTTATCCACTGATTTCCATGAGCCTGCTGCAGCGTGCATGCACACACACGCACACACATGCGCGCGCACGCACACACACACACACACACACGCATGCACGCACACAGACACAAGTAAAAAAATAAAAATTTTTAAATTTTGGAAAAATACTTACTGGGCATAACAATGGTTTGTTTGTATAAAAGTCCTTGCTACCCAGTAATATATAGTAAGATGTATTACAATTCTGTATAATTTTTTTATCAGATTATAATTTGTCAATTTATTCATTTCTTAACACCATGACATTAACTATTAATTGGCACATCACAAAATAGTTCAGTGATGTGCACAAATGAACTGTTATAGTTTGAGTGTGAAATGTCCACCACAGACTCAACTGTTTGAACCTTGGGTCCCCAGCTTCTAATGCTATTTTGGAAGTTTGTAGAAAGTTTAGGAGATGAAGTCTTGTTTAGCAATTTCCCCCAAGATAAATAAAACTTTCTATTTTGAAGGGAAGCNGAGGGGGTTGTTGGTTGGGGGGGGGGGGGGGGGGGGGGGGGGGGTGTAAAACATTCTACCCAGTAGGGGAGCTCTTTTTTGTGTTGTTTATTTTATTTTAAGGGATTCACAATATAAGAGCACAGTTGTTTTCAGATCACATTGACGTTGCTCAGTTTGCCATACAATTAGGTAATTGGTGCTAGCATCCACAGATGAGTGATACCATTCTTCAGTTTGTTTTTCTGGGACTATGTTACTTTACTCAGCATGATATATTCTAGCTCCAGCTATTTACCTGCAAAGCTCATTATGTCATCTTTCTTTACAGCTGCATAGAACTAGGGGAGCTCTTAAGCTCAGAAAGCAAAACAAAAAGCTTCAAAAAAAAAATTCCCTGAAACAGATACACTAGGCCCCTCCCTCTCTAAGCCTGCATAGGTTCTCAGAGCAGACAAGCTGTCTAGAAGAGGCTCAGACCAGCTGAGCAGTTTGGAAGAGGTTCACATCAACTAGGCTGCCCGGAAAAGACCTGCTGTGTACAGTGAGCTCCAGGTTTCCAGCTTTCATGAGCTGCCTGTCACACATGCTAAGGTGGCTTTGGTGTTGGAGCTGTCTTTGAGTCATCTCTGCTCCTGTAAATAAGCCCCCAGTCATACTCCTGTATGGAACCTCAGCAAACTCACTGGTTCCCCAACTTTGGTGGTATCCTTACTTTGGTCTGTCATCAGCTTCCTATTTGGAGTGAGTAAATGGCTGCTCATGTCTCCCCGGGAATAGTGAGTGTCACCTACCAAGCCTCACTGGAAGAAGTAAGTCCTCAGGGGTGAGTCTTAAGGCTTTGTAGTTGCCTGGCCCCACTTCTAAATTGCTCCTGGCTTCATAACTGTGGTGCACTGTGACCACCAGCTTTCAGCCCCTCCCATCATGCTAACCCCACAAGTGACCATCTACCTTCAAACTGTAAACCAAACCATTCTTCCCTTAAGCAATGAGAAAAATAACGAGAACTACAATGAAAATATTGAAACTGCTGTGTCCCATCATCGGTCTAGTGGTAAAGCTGGGTTCATTTTCTCTTCCAATTAGAGAACTGAAAAGCAGGGAAAAAAATCTGAGACCAGCAGAGAGCAAGAAACAAACTTTTGTTGAAAGACAAAGCATCAGATATCCAAACACACACACAAAGAAATAAAGCTCTCAGCAAAGAAGGGGTGTGCAGGAAGCAAAAGTGTACAATTCCTCCCTCCAAAGTGTTGTGTCTGTCTGCCCTTTCTTCTAAGAGTTTTAGTGGTTTCTCCTCCCTTTATTTTGGGTTTGTATGCTTAAAAGAAGAGAAGGCTACTGGCATAGTGATGCACACCTGTAATCTCAGCACTTGAGGAGCAGAGGCAGGTGGATTTCTGTAACATTGAGGCCACCCTGGTGTACATAGTAAGTTCCAGACCAGCTGGAACTACAGGAAGACAGTGTCTCAAAGCACTAACAATTTAAAAAGAGAAAAAGAAAAGAAAAAAAATGATGAGGTCCAGCCTCAGTCTGGATAGAAAGAACCCTATTAGCTAGAGGGGGAGTCCCCAGAGCTTTGTCTATGGCCAAAAAGAAGAGGCAAGCATTAACATCTTTATTACTCCTCAGTGACTCTATTTGCTAATTAGGGACTTAATTCCCTACAAAATAATGTACTGTATATTTCAGACTAGTCGAGAAAAAGGACCATAGAGGTGGCTCAATGGGCAAAGACACTTGCCACCAACCCTGATGACCTGAATTTGATCCTAGAATCAACATGGTCTAGGGACAGAACCAGGTCCTGAAAGCTTTCCTCTGACCTCCACACACACACATGTGACACATACTCAAACTGGGAGGGAAGGAGGGAGGGAGGGACAGAGGGAGGGAGGGACGGACGGAGGGAGGAACGGACGGAGGGAGGGAGGGATGGACGGAGGGAGGGACGGAGGGAGGGAGGGAAGAGGGAAGGGCCAGGAACACAAAAGGTCACAAATAGCCAAAGTAAAGTATAGAGAATAAGAGTTTGCACAAGACCCATGCAAACTGAAACACAGACACACACATGTCCCAGAATGGGCAGCAGGCCCCAGTCTTAGTCAAAAGAATTATTGGCAGGCGAGTACTACTGGGTGAGGAAGAGCTGATCTTCTTAAAGGGAGGGACTCTACATAGGTTGACTAGACCTCAGTGGGTGAACTTGCACTGAGGAATGTCTGGGGACACTAATCTGACATGATAGGCCTTAACACAAATGACAGAATATATGAATTCAGGGGTGGGGGGAGACAATGATTGTAGGAGGGTGCCAGTGAAGAATGGGGCATAAAGATGAGTAAGATGTTCTATATGAACCACACAAAAATACAATAAAAAATTTGCAAACAAAATATTCATTGTGGGTGCGTTTAATGCATTAGACCATAGTGCGCCCTCCATGGAGACACTGACTAGCCCATCGGAAAGAGCGCCCTGGTGATTCAGTGTTGACTTTTTTTTTTTTTAATTTTATTTATTTTCTATGTGTATGAATGTACTGTCTGCATGTAGGTTTGTGCACCCATGTCTTGCAATGCCTCAGAGGTCAGAAGAGGGTGTCGGATTTCCCTGGAACTGGAGTTCTCCTGGAATTGGAGTTACAGATGGTTCTCAGATGCCATGTGGGTGCTGGGGATCAAACCCGGGTCCTCTGCAAGAGCAGTCGGTGCTCTTAACTGCTAGGCTATCTCTCCAGCCCTCAGTGTTGACTTCTAAAAGAACCCGCACAAAGAACTGGCACTGATTCGCAGAATTTTTAAGGCACCCAGCAAACCTGGGTTTCCTTCTGGCAGCTATATTATCACTACCTCACAAGCTCCGCAGGTAAACCACAGGGTATGACAACAAAAGAGCAATTTCAATGTCACCACCCATCAGAAAATACATCACTGCACCTCTGCTGTTTCCGGTTTCCTGGTTACTAGGCAAAGCAAGGAGCTGACTCTCCACTCTTAGTTTCGGGGAAGACTAGAGAATTTATTAGGCTTGCCTACAAAGTGATGGAGGAAAGCATACATTCACTAGCAGAGCAGTGGTTCTCCTTTCCCAACATGGCCACCCAGACTCCAGGCATGAATTCTGTGCCCTATGCCTATGATGATGAAATGGCAAAAGAGTCCCAGCCCTGTGTGATGGGCTTTTGTATGCCCCAATGGTGTCCCAGAGTTCCATGCATGCTCCTGTTATGCTCCCAACACCAGCAGTGGGAACACTGCTGTGGGCTCAGCCTTGCCCTTAGCCCTTCCCTCTCAGTAAGCCAGATGTCATCTTTATAGTTCGTAGCTTGTCCGGTGATGAATCCATTTCAAAGAAGATACACTCTATCCCACACTTGCTTATTACCAAAAGCAGTGACAGGGAAACCTGCTTTGTTTCTTTTTCAAGTGGATCTGGTAAACATCAACTTGTAGTTGTATAAAATAATGTCAAAATTTTAAAACAAATATGATAAATAATTAAAGAAAGAAAAAACTGGGCTTAGTGCTGACACATGATATGGACACTGTCATCCTACCTTTAGATCACACAAAAAGAAACACCTCACACCCATATCAGCTTACCTCTGTGCAGTCGTTTAGAAGGGGCACGGTGGTGTCAGTTTGGTTGATATTAATTGTTTTCAATTCAATTAAATTATTTAAGGAATTTCCACCTAGGCAAAAAAGTAAAGAAGTCAAAAAGAATTTCTATTAAAAGTTAGGTGATACTTCTCTTAGAGCAAATGAATTCAATTACCTGACACCACAACTAGGGATGGCATGTAGCTACTGTCTGCAGGATCCACTATCATTTTTAATCTATGAACAAGAACATCTGGGAAAATCTCCAAACGAATCCAATGCTTTAAAAAAAAAAGAAGGAAGGAAGGAAGGAAAAACCACATTCTCAGTTACCAAAATTTAAATTATATTTAGCTGCTAAAATACTATCACTAGGGGCTGGCAAGATGGTTCAGTGGGCAAAGCCACTTGCAAATCTGACTGAGTTCACTCTCTGGATCCCACATGGTAGAAGGAGGGAACCCACTCCCGCAAACTGTCCTCTGACCTCCACATGCATGCCATGGTACAGGCACATATATGCACATAAATCCACTCCCGCAAGGTGTCCTCTGACTTCCACATGCATGCTATGGCATTTTTTAAAGTAAAATAAAATAGTATCATTGAAGCTTGAATCTTTATTAGATTTCAGTATGTGTGCTGCCAAAGCGAGCACAAATCTTTATGAGATTTTAAAATATAAAATGTAACATGAGAAATTTCCCTAACCCTGGGAAAAAAGAGTAATCTTTCCCATCATTTACTAATTAGAGCAAAGTCTCACTCTAAGTCCCACAAACAATATATTTACAGACTTCTGACCAAGAGTAGTCCTCTATACCAAGAAAGGACTACAGAGTTGAGAGGAAGAAAGTGACCCTCTCTCCTAGGCTGTCCTGATGGCCCACACAAGATGCAAAACCCACACACATGCATGAGAACAATCCCGAGAAATCTGCATTAGTCTATTTTAGAAAAACTGGCCAGAAGTAAAACGGGAATTTACACATTTTGTGCCTGAAAAACCCTAACGAAACTTTTATAAGTTGGTCATGTAAATAAAAGTTGTTATTTACACTGTTTAAACACTGACAATAAGTGCTAGCTTCAGCAACTCATATACTAACAGAGCACATGCAGAGACAATTGGCATGGCCCGACACAAAGAGGACACACAAATTTGTGAAGTATTGGACTTTAAAGTTTGTAAAAAGATTATATTTTTAAAAGTCTGACAATAAAAACTATATGGCATATCACTCTGTAACTTAAAAATAATTTATGAACTGATTTATTACTGACAGTTGCCTTTGCAGAACCTTCCAAGTGAGAGCACTTCCTGAGGCCATCACCTCACCTTTCCTTGTGACCCAGATGACTGCCAGCAGGGTTCAGTGCCATCAATGAGCCGAGAAGCCTGGTTCACAGAGGAAGACACGTTCAGGCTCTTCACCATGCGGGACCAGCTGTCTAGCAGCATTCCTGGCTGACTGCTATGCCTTTTCAGCTGCTTTCCAGAATGGCCACAAAATACTGCAGACTGTCCTGTTTCATGTGGTGGAAAAGAGGATTAACACTTGTGAAACTGGGCTAGATCCTTCATGTTTGAGAAATCAAGAATACCACATAGTGAGGCATTTCTATATTTTTTTAAAGTGTCTTTACATTTTAAAAAGCTAGTTAATACAAAAAATGGCTTCCAAAAACCTATTCAAGATTATTTTAGACCAATTTGAGAAATGAAGTCTATATAATGCTCTAATTCCTTCCACTTAATATTCTCAAGTGGCAACAAAAAGGCTCTATATCAGCTCTCAAAGAAAAGTCTTACTAAAAATGCTTTTAGGATGCGGGGATGTACATTATCAAATCTATAAGTGTTTGGATATTCACTATGCTAAACTTTAACTAGCCTTTCCATTAAGGTCAATTAGAAGAACCAGAAAATACATTTAAAAATGAACAAATTGTCATTTAAAGTATCAGAATTAAGAGGTGGAGAGTTGGCTCAAAGGTTAAGAGCACTGGTTGCTTTTGCAGAGAACCCAGGTTCGATCCACCAACCACATGGTACCAGTTCCAAGGGAATCCAACATTCTCTTCTGACTTCCATAGGCACTGCATGACATGGGTGCAGTTACATACATGTGTGCAATACACTCATACACATAAAATGAAAATAACGAAATATTTAAAAAATAAAGTATCACAATTAATGAGAAGAAAATAATTACAAGAACAGAATCTAAAGAAGGGTATGGATAGACGCAGATATCCAGAGGATATGCAGACTGACTTAGATCCCTTCCATTATCTGTCAGAAAGGACCCAGAGGGCCATGGGTGTCCACAGAAATCAAGATGCACCCAAGATTCCAACAGGAAAAAACAAAGGAAGGGTAAACTGTGAAGTGAGGTTAAGTTTGAGGTACAGTTTCTTATTTGTTTAATGGATTACTGCTCAACATTAAAATTATCTGAATCAATGAAAGTGAGCTCAAATAGTTAATTACACCAACAGAACGATCTCCCCTTCCCCCATTCTCCATTCAATATAAACATTAATAATGTTAATGAACAATAAAACACTGATATCATAAATAATATTTAAAATACAAAGTCCACAACATAGTACACACTGACACAAGAAAACACGACTTCAAACAGTCAGAAATGAATAGCCACAAAGACTAAAAAACCAAATAGAGACAGCGTGGTGGCACACACCTTTAATCCTAGCACTTGGGAGGCAGAGGCAGGTGGATCTTTGTGAGTTCAAGACCAACCTGATCTACATAGTGAGTTCCAGGACAGCCAGAACTATAGGGATACCCTGGCTCAAAAAGACCAAAAACAAAAAAGCAAAAAACAAAACAAAACAAAACAAAACAAAACAAAACAAAACAAAACAAAAAAAGAAAGAAAAATAATGCAATAACTACAATTAAGAATTTCAGGCCAAAACGGGCTGGGTATCTGTGAGTTTGAGTTCATCCTAGTCTATATAGCCAGGCCAGTCAGTGCTATATGAGACCCTTAAAAAAAAAAAAAGAAAAGAATTTCATGGGTAAGTTTACCACAGGTACAACTCAGCTGAAGTAAAATATCTAGCACAAACTGAGGAGTGACTGTTTATGACAACTAAATGAGACAAAGATAAAGTCAAATATGGGAGGAAAAAGACCAAAATGCCAGGTCACAGATAAGAAGCACTGCCAACCCAGTAACAGTATGACATGTAGTTCTATATGCACATGGAAAATCTCTAAAATGGAAACAAAGATATCTCAAAATTAATCTCAGATTAAGAAGGGAAAATACACTGACTGGTTTTAATGGACCCACAAATAGACTTCTGGTTGACTTTTGTAAAAGAAAGAATACAAACTAGACTCCAAGGGCACAGAATTTTTTTTTGGTCTTTTTGAGACAGGGTCTCCCTGTAGCCCCAGCTGTCCTGGAACTCACTCTGTAGACCAGGCTGGCCTTGAACTCACAAAGTTCCACCTGCCTCTGCCTCCTAAGTGCTAGGATTAAAGGGGTGTGCCACCACGCCTGGCTTGGGCACAGAATTTTTAAAGTGATGAAAGAAAATATCTGGCAAAAAAAAAATTAAAAAAAAAAAAAAAAAAAAAAAAAAAAAAAAAAACAGGTGTAGCAAGCACATCTGTAACTCAAGCAGTAAGGAGATGGAGGGTTGAGAATAGGCCAGGCTCTGCTATGTAGAGAATCTGAGGCCAGCATGGCTACATGAGACACTAAAATAATAGTCACTCCCCAAGTGGGACCTGATTAACCTCAAAAGTTTCTGTACAGCAAAAGAAACAACCAGGGAAGTGAAGAGAAAACCCACAGAGTAGGAGGAAACCTTCACTGCTAACACATCTGACAGAGCATTAGCTTCCAGAATATATAAACTACTCAAAAAAACAAAGAAGAAAACAAATGACTCACTCAAAAGATGGAGTAAAGAGCTGGGCAGAGAATTCACAAGTGAGGAAATAGAGATGGCTGAGAAACATCTTAAAAAGTGTTCAACACTGCTAATAATTAAGGAAATGCAAATTAAAACCACTTTAAGATATCATCTCACTCTGATAAGGCTGGCTAAGATCGAGAAAACAAATGATACCAAATGCTGGAAAGATTATGGGGAAAGGGGAACACTCATCCACTGCTGGCGGGAATGCAAACTTGTACAACCACTATGGAAAGCAGTGTGGAGAACCCTTAAAAGACTCAAAATGAACCTACCACCTGACCCAGTCATACCACTTCTGGATATATACCCACAAGACTCATCCTACCATAGAGATACATGTACATCCATGTTTATTGCAGCTCTCTTCAGAATAGCAAAGAGCTGGAACCAACCAAGTGCCCCTCAACTGACGAGTGGATAGAGAAAACGTGGTACATCTACACAATGGAGTTTTTTGCAGTGGTAAAGAAAGATGATATCACGAAATTTGCAGGTAAATGGATGGAACTAGAAGATATTATGTTAAGTGAAATAACACAGTCTCAGAAAAACAAAAGACGAATGGTATCCCTCATCTGTGGATGCTAGCACCAAATACCTAGTTGTAAGGCAAACTGAGCAACATTAATGTTATATTCCTCATGATCTGAAAACAAATGTGCTCTTATATTATGAATCTCTGGACAGGTTCTAGAACTAAGCTAGCATTTATTTTCAGCCTATGGATTTTTGGTATAGGATGGTGAGCACGCATACATATTTTACATTTCTTTTTCAATTAATTAATTAATTAATTAATTATTTTATGTGTATGAATGTACTGTCTGCATGTAGGTTTGTGCACCCATGTCGTGCAATGCCTCGGAAGTCAGAGGAGGGTCTCGGATTCCCCTGGAACTGGATTCTCCTGGAATTGGAGTTACAGATGGTTCTCAGCCGCCATGTGGATGTTGGGGATCGATCCTGGGTCCTCTGCAAGAGTGTCAGCGCTCTCAACCACTAGGCCATCTCTCCAGCCCCGTGTATACATATTTTAGAGTAACGTAAAGTTAAAATGGAAAAAGGTGAATCAAGAAATCTGATATGGAAATATCAGTTTGCTTTCAGAAGATACAATTTTAGTATAGGTGTGATATATCAGACTGGTGTAACAGCCTTTCTGGGTGTTTAATGACCATACTTAATGCCCATACCAATTTGGCCGAGGGACTTAAGGGATAACTTTGTTCCTTGCCCTCAGAGGTCAACTAAGTCTCAAGAGACTATGCATGGGGCATCTCTTGAAATGTCCTGCAAATCTGAGTTTGATCCACTAATGGGACTTCAGCCACTGTCCAGTCTATAAAGAGGAAAGTCTGCTCATGCTTCAAAAAGGGAAGCCTGGTCTAGCAAGACCTGATTTTGTCCTCAAGTGGATGGAACTAGTAAATGAAAAGCCAAAAGGAGCCAGGGGCTCCCACCCCACCCCCCCCAAAAAAAATAAAACCCCTGAGTGACCACTGAGGACCAGATCCTCAACTGACCTTGAGAAAACAAAAACCTTGGTTAATATGGGCTAACTGTGTGAACTTAAGCATCCGAAAGGAAAGTATAACCAGAAATAATCAGTAAGGCCTGAAAAATTGTACTTCAGAGAACTTACTTAACAGACAAAAAGAAAGAAAAAAGAGAGAGAGAAAGCACTGCTGCTTGGCCTGTCTTCAACTCTCACTGGCAGGTGCATCTACTCTGTGGCTGCCGCAGCTCTTGCCATTCTTCGAAGACAGGAGACGCAGCTTTTTAACCCTCCAGTATGGACTGAAGACTCATGTCTCTCCAAGAATCCTCCAAACCCTCAATCCCAGATGGGGACTACTGAGGTACCCAGCTTGCAGACTAAGCAGCTAAGGGGATTTCAGCCTCTTCAGAATGTGAACTGCCATTATTAGACTACCCAGGCTGTGTCATGGAGGCCAATGCAGGGGGATCAGGACAGGACATGTGCTTGCTGGACCTCATTTGGGTGACCATGGGAGGAGAGACCCTGGTGTGAAGCACGGGGACAGGATTGATGGTTGTTTGGGCTTGCCAGGGGGGAGCCTTCAAACACTTCCTTAAGGAAAACATGACATCTTTTAGCGAAAGAAAAGAAAATCCTCCGACTCAGGTAATATGTGTATGTACGTTTGTATATATTTATGTGTGTGTGTGTGTGTGTGTGTGTGTGTGTGTATATATATATATGCAATAAAAAAGTTTATTTAAAAAAAAAACTCCCTTAAAGAAGATCTACTTTCTCTCTCACCCTACGGTAATCATTTGCCAGCTCCTTGGCTAGGGCTGGAGCCTGCTGCACATTTCCCTGTTCTATGCTGGGGTTTTGGCTGCTTGAGTCTCGTGCTGACTAGTCTTTGGCTGACTAGACTCCAGTGGATGAACTTGCAGTGAGAGACAGACACCTGGACACAAATACTTGACCAGATAGGACTTAACATTTATGACAGAATATCTGAAATGGGGGAAGGGGGGACACACTATGGGAGAAATGGAGAAGAGTACTTTTATTGAACACAAAAACGAATAAAAACATTAAAAGTGATAAAAATAAGTAAATATAAAGACATTTTAGACATATAAAAGTCAATCTGTAATCAGGCATGTATTAAAAAATTAAAGTGTATTCTTTTTTTTGGTCTTTTCGAAACAGGGTCTCCCTGTAGCCCCAGCTATCCTAGAATTCATTCTGTAGACCAGGCTGGCCTTGAACTCACAGAGATCTGCCTGCCTCTGCCTCCTGAGTGCTAGGATCAAAGGGCATGTGCCACCACACCTGGCTAAAGTGTATTCTTTAATTTTTCTCTTAGGAGAAAAATCATGAGAGAAGGAAAATTAAAGATACAAGAAAGAATGTATGATGGGATGGTGAGAAAATTATAACGTATATTAAAAAGTATAAACAAATGCTGACTTAAAATATAACAAAAATAACATTTGGGCTGAGAAGATGGCACAGTAAGAAAAAGCCCTATCTGCCAAGTCAGAAAACTTGAGTTCAATCCCTGGGACCCACAGTTGTCCTCTTACCTCTACTCACGGTGTGGGTCCACATATTCGTCACACACGTACACACACACACACACACACACACACACAAATAATGTAACAAAAAAATTAAAAAAAACTCCCAGTTTAAAATGTTTATGTATAAAATTTCAAATCACGTAAAAAAATTTAAAACATGTAAATGGCATAAATCAGAACAAAGACCAATCATTTAAGGAGAGTTTTTGTGCTGGCACTGAATATAAGGAGGATCCAAATACGACATAATAGAACACAACAGGGAGAACAATGTGCAAGATGCTGAGTGAAAACATACTAGAATCTACACAACATGCGTGCTCATAATTATACACACTCAAAAAGTGCATACACTAAAAAAGGCATTACAGAGGGAGGCTATGGAAATACTGAAAACTCTATCAGCTGAAAAGAAAGTAAGGTAGAAAAAAGGATACAAGGAACAAATGAGACAAAACACACACATTAATAAACTTAAATAAAAATATAACCAGTAATTGTCATAAATCAAACTGGATCGGTAGTATCCAAATTAAAAGAAAGCTCATTACACTGCAATTCAGAACATACACACACATGTACCTATACACACAAAACTATCTAAAGCCCCCAAATACAGGAAATCAATAGTATAAAATTGGAAAAAGCACAAAATTATTATCACAGAATTATATTAAAAAAAAACACAACAGCCTTTTATGAACACAAAAAACGTACACAAAACATCCAATCAAAAGTCATGATCATATGCAAATTTGAAAATGTCAGCTCAAGTGATACATTCTGGCAGTAGTACCTCCAAAGTAAGTAACCAACAGTTATTTTGGTTTGGGGTTTGGAGGTTTGGGGGTTTCAGGATTAGGGGTTGGGGGTTGGGTTGGATTTTTTGAGACAGGATCCTCACTGTGCAGCTCTAGCTGGCCTGGAACCTGCTATGAGGACCAAGCTGGCCTCTACACTCAGAGATATGCCTGCCTCTGCCTCCAGAACACTGGAATAAAAGGATGCACCACCACAACCAGCATAAGCCAACAATTTTTAAAACAAGAATATTTATACATCAATGTTCACAGAAACAGTATTCACAATAGCTAAAAGATAAACAAAGATTAAATGTCTATTCATAAATAAATGGATTGTCCAGGTATGGTGGTGAATGCCTTTAATCCTAGCACTCAGGAGGCAAAGGAAGGTGGATCTCTGTGAGTTCAAAGACAGCCTGGTCTACATAGTAAGTTCCAGACCAGCTAGGGCTACCAAGAGACCCCGTCTTAAATAAATAAGTAAATAAGTAAACAAACAGATTTTAAAACCTGGTATACACACACAGAATATTATACCTACCAAATGTTCAAGGCATATTCTGCTAAGCTAAACACATTACAACAAAGATGAACCTTGAAGATATTATAATGAAATAGGCCAGATGCAGAGGATAAATATTACATAGTTCTACTTACATTATCTATATAAAATAGTCAAATTCAAAGACACAGAAAGTAAACATGGGGGTACCAGGGATGCAGAAATTAAATGCTAATGGGCAGTGTCTATCTGGTGTTTTGAAAATACATAGCATTGGGAGGCAGAGGCAGGTGGATCTCTGTGAGTTCAAGGCTAGCCTGGTCTACATAATGAGTTCCATGCTAGCTGTGACTAAAGGGAGACCCTATCTCAAAAAGACCCCCACCCCAAAAAAACAAAAATACGTAGCACTGACAGTTATACAAAACTGTACTTAATGTCTTCAACACTCCAAATTTCATATTTATAATGGCAAATTTTATGCTTTATGTATTTCAAGTCAATAAAAAATACAAGGCATACAAAATGAGGAATCAATTCCTCACCAATTTCCACTATATTCAACTAAACATGCTCTTAAGTTTCTGCAGATCATTCTAAAGTTCATGGACATTCAGACAAGTAAACCTTACTACTGTAATTCATCCCTTATTTTTATTTATTTATTTTTTTTGGTCTTTTCGAGACAGGGTCTCCCTGTAGCCCCAGGTGTCCTGGAATTCATGCTTTAGACTAGGCTGGCCTTGAACTCACAAAGATCTGCCTGCCTCTACCTCCCAAGTGCTAGGATTGAAGGTGTGCACCACCATGCCTGACAGTCCCCAGTCCCTTTATTTTTAAAAGAAAGAAATAGAGTTCTAGAGACATGGTTCGGCAGTTAAGATCACCCACTGCTCTTGCAAACAACCAGGGTTCAATTCCAACACCAACAGGGCAGTTCCAGTTCTAGGGGATCCAACATCCTCTTTTGACCTCTGTGGGTACTACACTACACACCCCTGGTACAAGTACACACATGTAGGCAAATAAGATACACATAAAATAAATAAATTACTTTGTAAGAAAGAGGTGGAGAGAAGTGGGGGGGGGTGGACAGGACTTGTCCCTTCTCCCTCCCTGTGTTCAGGGATATGCACTGTATGCATATTCACCTAAGAAGAGCAAACAATGATTATTTCACTAATGATATTTGATAGAATAGAAATTATATCCATTCAGACTTACCTGGTTCATTTATCCTGCCAAAAGTATGCCTGGTGTTATGTTTTTTGGTCTTGAAACATGTCTCACAAAAATCAAAGTCATCACAATGTCTGCATTTGAATCTGGACCCATTAATAGGAAACATTTGACAGCCGTCACACCTATTTTTAAAACAGTCATTGAGTTGATAAGAGAACAATGAGGCCTTTTTAAAAAATTTTTAGTGACTTAAGAATTTCATACAAGGTATTTTAATGTATTTTGATCATATTCAGGTATCTACCTCACTCCAGACTCTACTATTATTTGTCCTTTTTTTTTTTTTTAGGCTTATCAAGTGTGTGTTTCTAAATGCTCTTGGACATGATCTGTCCCCTGGAGTCTGGTTAACCTACCACATGTCACACCAAGGAAAACATGCTCTCCCTCTCCTAGCATCTATCAATTGCCAATACATGCTCAGCTAGGGGTGGGGCTACCCCATATCCATGCTAGGCCCTTGTCTGTCTTAAGTTTGCAAAAGCTTTGTGCATGCTGTCATAAGAGCTGATAAAGTCATTTCTAAGTAAATTCAAAAGAAAACACTTCCTCCCCCAACAAATCTAGCAATCATTAAAACTAAAACTCACGTAACCCCTGGATGAACACTAGGCACCAACTCCATTTCTGACAGCAGCCCAGTCCAGTGAGACTGCTGAGGGAAGTCCACAATGATATCCTTCCCGTTGGCACTGAAAGCTAGGACAGAACAGAAACTGCCTGAGTCCACGTTAGTACCATACAAACTTACAATTTAAAATGAAACTAATCTGGCTAGATACTACATTGTGGTTATTTGCATTTTATAAAGAGCTCTTCTCTCTTGGAGGTACATGCTAAGATACTTATGAATGAAGTGGCACCTAACATCAGAAACTAACTTCAGGAGAGAGGGGCACAGGATAAAGCAACTCTAGCAGTGAGCTGAGCACAGCTGAGGCTGAACGGTATACACGCAAAGGCTCCATAGAGTAAGACTATTCTCCAGCTATATACACCTTTATGATTTAACACATCAAGAACTGAGTATCTTCAATGTTAGTGAATAAAAACCACATTAATAATGATAAAGCTCCTCCTCCTTTAGCAAGAACAATCTTCCCTCAAAGGCCTGACTTATGAGCCACATTCTTTTTTTTTTAAAAAAAATTTTTTTTTTTATTATTTATTTTTGTATGTGTATGAATGTATTGTCTGCATGCAGGTCTGTGCACCCGTGTCGTGCAATGCCGCGGAGGTCAGAAGAGGGTCTTGGATTCCCCTGGAACTGGAGTTCTCCTGGAATTGGAGTTACAGACGGTTCTTAGCCGCCATGTGGGTGCTGGGGATCGAACCCGGGTCCTCTGCAAGAGCGTCGGTGCTCTTAACCGCTAGGCTATCTCTCCAGCCCGAGCCACATTCTTTTTTAAATTTATCTCTGTTTTAATTCTTTGAGAATCTCTTAAACAAAGAAAAATACTTTGAAAAAGTAAAATACTAAAAAAGTCATTTGTTCTTGTATATCCTGAGAAGTGCTAAAAATGGCCCCATTAAGTGGTGAAGCACTATCTGGTGGCATCCAAAGTGTCTGAAGACAGGAAAATCAGGGATGGTAACACATGACTGTAACTCTAAAACTCTGATAGGCTGAGCAGGATAATAGAGTTCCAGACCACTATGGACTTTGTAACAAAACCTTCTCAAAACAACAATAAAATATAGAACAATATCTATAATAAGCAGACACACTCAATCTGTGTACTGAGCTGGTTTTCATATATGTCAAGTAGACATGTTACACCTTTCCAACTATGCCATGTGCTTAGCAATCTGTCACATCACATATAATCTGAGAATTGTTTCTTTTTTTGTTCACATTTGAATGTTAACTCTATTCCATTTAAGGTTTCCACATATATTATATATCAAGTTCCTCTTTATACCAGAATCTGTTTTAGCTAACCTAGCTTTTGTGTGTGTGTGTGTGTGTGTGTGTGTGTGTATAAATGTTATGCTTGCATGTGTGTAAGTGCACCCATGACATACAGTGCCCACAGCAGGCAGAAGACGGCATCAGATCCCCTAGAACTTGAGTAATAGACAGTAGTTAGCCAGCATGTGCGTACTGGGATTCAAACCAAGGTCTTCTGAAAGAGCAGCCAGTGCTCTTACCTGCTGAGCCATCACTCCAGGCCCTAACCTAGCTATTTTTATGCCCATTACTTCCATTCCTTACTATATTTCTCAAATATATTCATTATATGTTTGATAGCTTAATAAAGAAATTCTAAATACATAATAAAAGGAAATTATGCTCTAAAAAATGAATTTTGTCGTCTAGACAATATTACCTTTTACAAGCCCCACACTTTGATGCGTTACAGATCCCCACTTGTATTTTGGAGTGGTAACAGAGGCTTTGACTCGAACTTTATCGCCAATCTTGATGTGAGAAGAAGAACTTGGTGGAGGATAGCCTAAAGGTTTCATTGGCAAATGCACTATAATTAGCATTTATTTCTGGGAATTCTGTCTCTAAGAAAAAGCAATAAAAATTAATACAAAATGTGCTCACCTATTAGCTCCACATGAATATACCTAACCCAGTAGGTTCCCCCTTTTTGCTGCCAATCACACTGCACATTGAGGTCATGTAATCCATCTCTATCCAGCTTGATGACTTTGCCCACATCACCTTCGCATACTTCCTCGTATGTTCGACAGCATCTAACCATCATTCCCACCTAAAATTGTAGTTAAAAGTCCAGTGAACTACATGTGGATAAAAGGCACACTGTATACATGTAGTGTTTGTCTGTTTTTGTTTGTTTTGGGGGGCACAGGGTCTCACTATGATGCAGTACTGACTGGACTGGAAGTCCCTATGTAGAGCAGGCCTGCCTCTGCCTCCTGAGTGCTGGGATTAAAGGCATGAGTCCCCACACCTGGCTAAATTTTACTCAGAACCTAGAAGAACACTCTACTACTTACCTTAAGTGAAACCACAACTCTTTTGAAAAATTGGCTGACTCTATGTCTGGAGCAGGAAAAATATAATGTGAACTTACAGCATCTTCTACTATAAAACAAAGATTATTGTATTCATGCAAAAGGACACTGAGAATCAAAAGGAACAATAACTCAGCCACGTCTAGTCCTATAGCTAATGAACTTATCATGGTGATAATAAACAACTCAAAGCTTCTTGGACACCCTTATAAACAGCAGACACCAACGTGTTACCTTGAAAACTGATAAAGCCCTAACATTGTCAAAACAAGTGAGGTAACTTACTCTGCTTTTTATTCTATAAAACCTGTACTATAACCAGAGTTGATAAAAAATTTTTTTCATCAAAGAAAACTCCCAACTAATAAATTCAAAAGCAATGAAAAAGTTAGATAAACACTACCACACAGGCACTAATAACGAATGTAGGTTTGGAGAACATGGAATAAGCATAATGACAGAATCACCCGCCCAACGTGGGATGCCCGTGAGCACAAGAACCTAAGAAGCCTATCCAGCAAAGTCTCAGGGGAGTCCAGGTCCCCTCCGGCCCAGTCCATCTCTATCAGGACCATTCCAGCGAAGCTCTGACCGTGCCAACAGCACTCCTGCTTTGACTCTCCTGCTAGCATCTTCGTTGATTCCCCACAGCATCTGTCTCCTCCTAATAAGCAGATCCTATGGAAGTCCAACTGTCTTCCACCACAGGAGGCAAGGGCCTCTCAGTGGATGTGAGGTGCTTAAATATTTTTTCAATGAAAGGTGAACAAGATCCCATGCTAAAACAAGGACCCACCTGAATGTTCTCTCTTACATACACAGCATAATCATCATTACTCAAGAAATCCGCTCGCTTTTTATAAGTCTGGCTCTCTGTCACAACAGCACCAGTAGCCTGCAAAACATAAATGGATTTTCAAGAGGAGAAGCTTTTAGAAAGTATATTTAAGAAGAAAGGGTGTAAAATCTGACATAGAGAAATATATTTTCTTTATAAAAATCTTCATATCTCCTGGCATGGTGGTGCACACCTTTAATCCCAGCACTCAGAAGGCAGAGGCAGGAGGATCCCTGTGAGTTCAAGGCCAGCCTGGTCTACTGAATGAGTTCCAGGCCAGCTGGAGCTATAGGGAGACCCTCTCTCAAACACAAACACACAAAGATACACACACACACACACACACACACAAACACACACACACACACAAACAAACCTTCATATCTGAATAGCAGTGGTACACAAAACAAATCTTTTTATTTTGTGTATAAATGTTTTGCCTATGAGTGTAAGTGCAACCCGTGTTGTACAAGGCCCACAGAAGCCAGAAGATGACACTGGATCCCCTGGAACTGGAGATATATATGGTTGACAGCCACCATGTAGGTGCTAGGAACCAAACTCTGGTCCTCTGCAAGAACAGCCACGCCATCTCTCCAGCCCACACAGAATGAATCTTAATAGCTCTCAATATACAAAATTTCAAATGCCCTTTTTTTTGTTTTGTTTTTTCAAGACAGGGTCCCCCTGTAGCCCCAGCTGTCCTGGAACTCACTATGTAGTCCAGGGTAGCCTTGAACTCAGGGAGACCCACCTGCCTCTCGTTTCCCAAGTGCTGGGATTAAAGGCATGAACCACCACACCTGACTCAAATGCTTTTTAAAATGAATTTTATACAATGGTTTTCCCAGGTCACAAAAAAATTGTTGTATCATACAAAATATGATTTATTATCTGCTTCCTTGCTTGATTGGTTGTGTTATACAACATTTTTCCCAGGTCACAAAAAATTGTTGTATCATACAAAAAATATGATTTATTATCTGCTTCCTTGGTTGTGTTTTGGAGACAGGGTCTCAATATGTATACCAGGCAAGCCTTATACTCACAATCCTTCTGCCTCAGAAGAGAGTACTGCTACGCATCCAAGGCTGGTCTGAAAGTCATTGCTATGTAAACCCAGACTGGCCTTCAACTATTGACCCTCTTGCTTTATCATCCCAAGTATGGGATTAAGGGAATGTGACACTGTGCCCAACATGCTCATTTGTGCTCTAAGCAAAGTCTTGCTGTGTTGCCAAAGCTGCTTGAATTCCCAAGCTCAGGTGACCTTCCTGTTAAGCTTCAGGAGAAGCTGTGGGACTACATGTATGAATTTCAGTGATTTCAATACCTTCTACTAACTAACCAGTGGCAATAGATTCTTATGCAGCCCTTTCTTTTAAAGCTTAAAGAAATTCTAATGGAGAAAACACAATCATTATCTCAGTAGCAGAACAGACAACTTTGTTCTGTGCCTAGCAGAACTGTAGGTAAGACTTACAAAACGGTTCTAGGAGTCAGAGGTGGCTCCTTCAAGAGACAGAGAAAACTAGCATACAATATAATCAGAATATAAGACAGGACACATGAAAGCCACTGACCACAGGGTAGGCTGCATCCTCTACATCCTCTACCACCTCCTCATCTGAATACTCATCAGACAGTGTTTCTGCATCTGAGAGCTCTGTAACCTGGACATCAGAGTGGTCTAGCAGCCATCCAACCAAGGCCTCTACACCTAAGGGCAAAAACAGTGCAGTGAAGACCAAGCACACTGACCCGTGAGCCCACAGGTGAGCAAGCAAGGACAAGGAAAGTCATACCAGGCAGACCAGATGCATTCCCAGAAGTGCCGGTGAGTGACTTCAAAGCAAATTCTATGTTCCTCCTGGGAAATCCCATTTCCATGAGCTGTACCACAATGGGCAGAGCAGGAGCTGGCGACTGCCTGCGCTTCTTCACCCGGGCAGGATGGATATGCTGTATGGACACTGGTGTTGTAGCCTCACTGGAACTGAAGTCTTCACATCCTGGGCTTGATGGGTGTGTGGACTCCACAGCCAAACACTGACAGACAGCCAAAGCAGCAGCCTGAGCAGACAAGAGGGTTCTGGAAGGTTTGTGGAAGTGCCTTCAGCTAACTTTTACTATCAAAGAATACATGAATGACCAACATCTTCTATAAAGTACATTACAGAAAGTCTAGATTTATATGTGCATCTCTCTTTTTTTTTTTTTTTGGTCTTTTCGAGACAGGGTCTCCCTGTAGCCCCAGCTGTCCTGGAACTCACTCTGTAGACCAGGCTGGCCTTGACCTCACAAAGATCCACCTGCCTCTGCCTCCCGAGTGCTAGGATTAAAGGTGTGTGCCACCATGCCTGGCAATATGTGCATCTTTTTTTATAATATGTGCATCTTAAAATGAATTAATTAATAAAACGTGTTAGAAAAGGACAAAGCCAAGCAGAGGAAAAGAGCTGGTGGTCAAATAACTCTGCTGACTGCTTCAACACAGAAAGACTAGTAAATTATCAAATAGCACACTCGGGCAAACTTCATACCCACTCCAAACTCTGATAGAGGAGCACAGTAAGAGGGACCTGACAGGATGGAGAGAAATGTCCCCTGTTAAAACTGGCCACTGAACTGATGGCCACACATATGGATCATTTTTCCCTTTGTAAGACAGGACACATGATTCTCTCATGCACCACAAATTAATCTTCAACAAGAAAAGATAACCACTCCGAAGAGTAGTTTTTTGATAATATGGGACTATCAAATAAGGGATATAAAGAAGGTGAGTTCCTAGACACTGGAATGAATTAGTTATTATCTGCAGCAGCAGGGTTTACGGGTCGGAACTTCACCTATATACACAGCACATATCTCTTCCCAGAAGAACTTGCAATTGTTTCTGACCCAAGTTCTTCTCATAGCACCTAAGCTCCTTTGTCAAACTGAACATATGAGGAAGGGATTGGAAAGACAGAGCCTTCCAATGCTAGAGCCAGAGTGAGCATGCATTTTTGGCCTGGCAATGGAGACTTAGAAAGTACTAGAATAATCCAGTGCTGACAAGAATGATGAACTCAGGACCATATATTCTAAACAACTGCTTGAGGCTACTGGAGAACAGTTCAAGCATTCAAAATCAGAAGCCAACACCCCAAACAGACATTTAACCAGTGTTATATTTAACCCAAGTGTTAATGAACTACAACCAGAAGCTAGAAATGGAGTCTGCCCGAGTAATATGAGACAGACACACAGACATATACAGACATACGCATACAGAGAGAGAAAGAGAGACAGAGACAGAGAGAGATAGAGACAGAAAGAGAGGGAGAATGATAACCAAAAATCTATACAGAGACTACTCTCTAATAATGGACTACCCTCAAATCCTAGGCCAGTTTTAAAATAGCATATGTGAGATTCTGCAGAGTCTGGGGCCTCAATAATGGAACTAAGGTTGAAGAGATTTCCACAGCTGCCTAATGCTCCAGAAGTATTTGAGTTCCAAGTCAATCAAATGTGTGTGGAGGGATTCTTGAAAATGTCTAGAAACCTAAACTAAGGGCAAAGTCAGAACAAACCATCATATATTAAAAAAAAAAATTTTTTTTAAGCCAAACACCAGACCTTCCAAAGCTCAAAGACTCTCAGATGCTGAACTGCTTATGTGGGGAAAACTCTACATTCTCCAGAAGAGATGACAGCACCAGAGACAAACCAATCTATCAGGCAAATTATCCAGATACATGAGAATAATTAGGCATGGGGAGAATAATCAATGACTGACCATAACAGAGACACATCTGCCAGGAACAGCAGAGTCTCAGCAAGCAGCGTAGACATTAGAACAAACAAGCAAGTGACATTACAGAGCTCTGAGAAATCTGTGTCTAAATACATGACATAGATCAAGGGGATAAAAAGATGCTGTCAGAACTGACAAGTGGGACCTCACTAAACCCAAAAGCCTCTTTACAGCGAAAGGAACAATCAGGGAAATGAAGAGAAAACCCATAGTGGGAGGAAACCTTCGCCAGTGACACATCTGACAGAGCATTAACTTCCAGAATATATAAACTACTCAAAAAATCAAAGAAGAAAGAAAACAAATGACTCACTCAAGAGAAGGAGTAAAGAGCTGAACAGAGACTTCACAAATGAGGAAAAAAGATGGCTGAGAAACATCTTAAAAAGTGTTCAACATCACTAATAATTAAGGAAATGCAAATTAAAACCACTCTAAGATATCATCTCACTCCAATAAGACTGGCTAAGATCAAGAAAACAAAAGACACCAAATGCTGGAGAGGTTGTGGGGAAAGGGGAACACTCACCCACTGCTGCTGGGAATGTAAACTCATACAACCACTGTGGAAAGCAGTGTGGAGAACCCTTAAAAGACTCAAAATGAACCTACCATCTGACTCAGTAATACCAATCCTGCATACATACCCACAAGACTCATCCTACCACAGAAATACATGTATAGTCATGTTCACTGCAGCTCTCTTGACAATAGCAAAGAGATGGAGCCAACCCAAGTGCCCCTCAACCAATGAGTAGACACAGAAAATGCGGTACACCTACACAATGGAGTTCTATGCAGAAGTAAAGAAAGATGACATCATGAACTCTGCAGATAAATGGATGGAACTAGAAGGTATTATGTTAAGTAACACAGTTCCAGAAAAACAAATGACAAATCGTATCCCTCATCTGTGGATGCTAGTACTAAGTACCTAGTTGTAAGGCAAACTGAGCAACACTAATGTTATATTCCTCTTTACCTGAAAGCAACTGTGCTCTTATAATGTGAATCACCTAACAGGTTCCAGAATTAACCTACCACTTATTTTCAGAATTTGGAATCTTGGTATGTGGGTAGAGGGTATTTATGCATATTTTAGAGTAATATAAAAGGGAAAAATGTGGGGCTGAAGAGATAGCCTAACAGTTAAGAGCACCGACTGCTCTTGCAGAGGACCCGGGTTCGATCCCCAGCACCCACATGGCGGCTGAGAACGGTCTGTAACTCCAATTCCAGGAGAACTCCAGTTCCAGGGGAATCCGACACCCTCTTCCAACCTCCGCGGCATTGCACGACACGGGTGCACAAACCTACATGCAGACAGTACATTTATACAAATAAATAAATAAATAAATAAATAAATAAATAAATAAATAAATAAATAAATAAATATAAAAAATTAAAAGGGAAAAATGTGAATCCTGAAATATGACTTGGAAATAACATAGTTTGTTTTCAGGTGACATAATTTTAGTATAGGTGAGACATATATACGTGTGTGTGTGTGTGTGTGTGTGTGTGTGTGTGTGTGACGTTAACATGGGAAAGATGTATTGCGACCACACATGCAAGTGTACAGATGGCCTCTGGAATACCAGACAGTGTTACCAAAGGCCACTAAACCAATAAAGCAAATACGGGTCTCCTTGAGTCAAACAAGACTCCACCGTCAGCACCAGCTACACCTCACCTGCCTGGAAATACCGTGCAGCAGAGGCAGCCATATGCCTGTATATCCCAAATCTAATTGGCTATTGGCTCTCTCCTTGGAGGAATAACCCATGGCTGATGCCACAAGCTTACATCCTCTACAGGTTAGGAGATGTCATAAGCCACAGTAAGACCCTGTCATATTTAACAGGAAAAAATGTAACTCATGGATCAACATATTATCTAAACATATGTGTCTATACCAAAGTAACCTACCATAACTATTAATGCTGTTTAAATACCTATATATCTAATTGCTTGTGCTTCATTAGTAGGATCGAAAGGTTATTCCTGGACAAACTGTCAGCCCATGAAAGGAAACAGCCAGAATTGACCAGAGTCCAAGTCAACAGCTCCAGAGAGAGTGGACTGTTTTACCTCTCATCCACCTGTGCCCCTTTTCTAAGCCTAGGGAACAACCTGCGGAAGAGGGGGCGTGGTAGAATGTAAGGGCTGCGATTGGGGTGAATGGTGAAACTACAGCAATGTAGTCTGGACACTCATTTGATCAACTTGATTGAACAAACAACCTGTCACCCCCCACTGGATGGTGGGGCTGTAGGTGTTTGGGCACAACAGCCTGCAGATAGGTTTTGCATGAAGGATGCTTGTACTCATGGATTATCACTTATAGCTAAAAATGAAAAAAAAAAAAAACTGAGAGAAAGATGCAGGACAGTTATGGCAGAATGCATGATCTGGCATGGGGTGGGGGTGGGGGGGAAGGGAAAGGGAAATATGCCTGAACTGAATTGGAAAATGATGCATGAAATGCACAAAGCATCAATAAAAAAAATGTTTAAAAAAAAAACATAGTTTGTTTTCAGGTGACATAATTTTAGTATAGGTGAGACATATATACATGTGTGTGTGTGTGTGTGTGTGTGTGTGTGTGTGTGTGTGTAGCTATATGTTGAACAATACAAGTTGGAGGAAACAACAACTACAAAAGAACTGGGACAAAGAACCAACTGAAACAGTGAAGTTCTCCCCCAAACAATAATCCTCTGCTTTGAAAAAACTTTGGAAAGACTCAGAAAAACATGCAAAACATGTACGGCAGGGTGCATGAACTTGGGTGGGGTGGGGGGCATGGGAAGGGAAATGAGTCTAAATTGGACTGAGAAATTATGTATGAAAAAGTTTAATAACAAAAAAATAAATAAGAAAAGAAACAAGACACAAAGTTGGGGAATCAGAGGAGTACTATTGAATCTGGAAGAAGGAAGCAGTGGATAAATGTGATCAAAATACATTGTATGAAATTCTCAAAGAATTAATAAAAATAGTTATTAAAAATAAAAAAGACAAAAGGATAAAATTCAACATTTTCAGTAAAGAAGTTAAAATTTTTTTTTAAAAGATGCTGTCAGGAGCAATATCAAACTATATAATGAGAACCAAGTAGAAATATAAAATCTGAAAGATATAAATAAGCATTTCTTGGACAGGATTTAACAGCAGGTTAGACTACGCAAAGCAAAGCATCCTGACTAAAACAAACTCACCAGCGTAATGAGAAAGCAAAAACTATTTTGAAAACAACATATAGAAACTTACTATGTAGTTTTTAGAGATGATTAATAGCAGTTCCAAAAAGAACAGAAAGGCAAAAGCCACCCACAGGGTGGAGAAGGTACATGCATGCACAGGTCCACCTCAGCCCAATGCAGAAAACCAAATAAAACAGAAAGTTAGCCAGAGAAAAAGTAGCCAGGGGATAAAAAGACATTTCATACAGAGCAAACAAAGGTAAGAACAGCATCTGACTCTCCATCAGTTCATGGAGACAAAGCAACTGGAGACCACTTTCAGACAACAGCCTTTCCTAATTCCTAAAGGACGGCTCTACATCTCCTAGGATGCACAGCAAGCTTCTTGCACATGAATGGGACCTCTGTTCTGTCTCAGTCTTCTCTTTATCTCTTCCAAGGAGAGGCTGTGGTTCCCCAGACTGAATTTTAACCCAAGATTTCCCATCCGAATTAGCAGCAGGAGTTCAGAATAGCTCAGAGAAGGCAATGCTGCCCTCTACCCTCACCAGTCTCTTGCTTTAACATTTTGTAGACCCTCCCTTACTTAAAACTGAAGGAAGCCCTACAAGCTGACCTGCTGCCTCACTCTGGACCCTGCTTTCCAGGATTTCTATCAAACCTGGTTTTGCCTCCTGTGTTAGTTAACCATGATTGTCAACTTGACTGGATCTGGAGACCACTACAAGGCAGCTGGTAGATACCCCTGTGAGGGATTTTCTTATCTAATTATTCGAAGTAGAAGACTCACCTTAATGTGGGTGGTGCCTTCGGAACAAGGAAGCTTTGCTTCTAGGCTATCTGCCTTCAGTCCACCCTGTTCCTGACTCTGCTACTGCTGCATTTCTTCACTGATACCAGAACCCAGCTTCTTTAGAATTCCAGTGTGGCCTGAACACCGGCAGCAATCTAGGAATGTTCCAGGCCTTAAGCATCAGAGTGAGACTGCTGAGGCACCCAGCATCACAGACTGTGCAACTACCAGGTTCTTGTTGGACTACCCACACTGTACTGTGTAAGCCACTCTAATAAATCTTCTTGTGATACAGAATTCATGCTAGCTCTTCTGTTCCTCTAGAGAACTTTGATAAACCTGCCAAACTAAACACTGAAGGTTTTGATTTTGGCTTTAATAATTTACCTAGGGCTCTGTATGTATCACAAAGCAAAAAATGACTTTAAGGCCTCCCTTTCAATAGTCCAACACCAGCTTTAAGAGCAAATATCCACGTCAATGACCAGCACAGCATACAACATCAATGCAGTAGTGGCACTGTTATCTTGGGGGAAATCAATGGCTAATTAATTGGACCTAAAGCTCACTCTGTGGGAGGACACTCATGTGTGGTATTGTAAACATAGTCAGATGCACACAATAGGAAAGATCATAGATCTTAGAGAAATCCCCAAGGTTGACACATCCCTACGCTAAGGTAACATCTTACTAACTACAAAAGAGGCATCCTTATATCTACAGACAAATATCCCAGATACCACTCAGAAAAGAAGCTTCTTTTGCTCCAGATGAGAATAGCACAGAGTAGCACAACTGCACATACACAGATATGGTCTGTGAAATGCTCATGCCCAGGCGACCTCTCCACATAAGCTCCAAGCATCATAGAATAAGGACTCAAGAAGACATTAACTACCTCTTAACCCTCGTCAAGGGAGTTCCTTCATGCAACAAGAGACCAGGAACTCAAAAGGGCATGAATGACCAAACCATGAAGAATAGAGGTCTACAGAGTATGGTTCCATGGACAGGTTACCTAGATTCAGCTTTACTCACCAGGGGCTCAGGGAACATTGTGGAAGAGGGGGCAGAAAGATTGTAAGAGCCAGGGAGGTCATGCAAGACCAAATGGAAATGAATCCTACAAGCCCCTGGGACCCTGTTCATATGTACCTACAGCAATGGTATCAGCATGCACAAGACCCATGCAAGCTCAGCTGGACAAAAACCCAGCACAGAACTACAGAAACAGGAAGCAGAGCCCAACCTTGGCTGAAGAAATATTGGCAGCTGATGGTGGTAAACTGATTGAAAAATTATGTATGAAACACATAAAAAGTTCAATTAAAAAACAACAACAACAACAAAAAAAAAAACAAAGTCTCTTTCATCCCTCTGGGACCCATTTTCATGTCATCTGCTCTATGTGATGGCCCTGCAGCCCCAAGTATACGGCCCCACTGCCGCATGCATGTACTTCACAATGAGCACATGAGCTTGGCACCCACTGTAACAGAACACCCAAGAGGCCTCTGAGAGAATGGAACACATGTGCAATGGGTCTCTCAACATTTTCCTGAAAGAACAGTCTCCATGGATTGGTATATATATACACACATGAGCATTTAACCCATGCTGCCTCTAGGTAATTTTTTCAAATAATTTACACGAATCTAAAATAAGGGTAAACTACAACCCTATCATTCTTAAAATAGTGCTAAAGTAATCTGTGGGTAATGTATAAGGATGGCTAAAGCAAAAATAATCAAGTGAATTACTTGAATGTTATCATTTAAGATTTAGAGTATGTCCTTAAGACTATGAGTATCATTCACAATTCAGTACATTGGATTAGAAATCTTTTTGTTAGAGTTATACAACTGTACCTCAAGTTCCTGCTTATCAAATATGGCCTTCACCGGAGATGGCTGGGTGGCTGAAGCCAGTAACTGCTGTAGGAGGATCATTGGGGGCTGTGGTCCTTCAGGGGACATGTCCCCAAGGTCAGGGGATGCAGCTGCTCCATCATCTGAATTTGAAAACAAAATCTGTAGGCTGTATTTTCGACAGCCAGCATCTCTATTATTAAAGACAGTGCACTATGTATGGAAAAGAGGATCTCACTTCTGCCTTACCATGTGACAATCACAATCTTAGGATCACGGATACAGAAGCTGGACTCTACAGAACGCTCCCTTCTCTGCTCTCTGTCTCCTGCCCTTCACTTGTTCATCTGTCTCTTGGAGCCCAATGCTACGTCCCCACCTCTCTCTTGCATGGGTTGTGTGCCCTCCCTTATGTGCTCACTTACTGCTTTAGTGCCCCTGCCACGCGCCCACCTGAACTGCTACTTCTAGATCTGACTTCTACTAAGCCTTGCTCAGATCACTAAGTGACACCAATTTCAGGTGTGTCACATTATTAAACTGAGATTTTTGGTCTGTTCTGAATGACCTTAGGTGAGGTTGTCAAGATTATGTTCCCATATTACCACTGCCCAGAGCTCACATCATATGACAGTAATTTTTTTTTATTTGAATTTGGCTGTTTCATTTGGTTATACTGTAACTGTCTAGACCAGGGGTTGAAATTTTTCTTAAAAGGACCAGAAAGTAAATAGCTCCAAATGGTTTCCATTATAATTATTCAATTTTATCATTAAAGAGCAAGAAGCAAGTGGCTGGCCCTAGTTCTCATAAAACTTTATTCACATAGCACTCAGGCAATAAAGGCAGGAGAGCTGCAGGTTCAAAGCTAGCCTGGGTTACATAAGAAAACAGTGTAATTTTTAAAATTTAATTTATAAAACCAGATGTTGTTGCAGCTGTCTGTCAATCATTTGCTGTAGACAGTTCCTCCTGCGGCCCTCGCTAAGCCCACAGCATGGGACTGCACTGCTCACAGATGACTGCTTACTAGTCTACCCTAAGGAGCTGCCCTTAGGGTTCCTTAGATTTCTAGTACTGAATGAATTTTCCCTTTGATTAATATCTCTCATATCTCTCATATGTATCAGGTTTAAAAGTCATTTCACAATACACTATACTGTTAAGATTCAGAAATAAGCAGGTATAAGCATTCCACAAACCATTTAACTTGCTCCATTTTCTCCAAATACTATTCAATGTTCTTATAACTCAAGCCCAGAATATCCCCATCTCTGACTGCTCCCTGGTTTCCCATAATATTAGGAGAGAGGGAGGGAGAGAAGGAAGGAGGGAAAAGGAAAGAAGCAAGGAAGAAAAGAAAGAGACTGTGTGGCTTAGGGATTTTTCTGTAATAGATATTCATAGCAATGGGCTTTTTTTTTTTTTTTGCTTCTTTATGATTTTCAAGTTTCCATGGCAATAAACATATACATGGTACCATCATTTTAAATGGTATCATAGTATTCTACTATATGGATATACAACAATATCATGACCAGTGTGATGACTCCAGTTTTTCAATATTAAAATACCAAAAAAGAAGTCACAATAGGCATAAGTAAGCATGTTATCTTTATCCCTGCTCATGTGACACATTCTCACAAGATCAACTGGCTGAGTTCAAGTACATAAATACATGCAGGCATTTATTTTAAAGCATCTCCGAAAATCCCCAATAAACAATTGAATTGCCTTGAATTCCAACTAACAATGTATTAAAGAAATGTTTTATCTCCGTAACAAGAGCTACCTCAGGCTCTCTCTGATAAGTAAAGCTCAAAATTTCTTGGGTCTGAACACAGCACATAGACTCTACATTTCTGACACCACCCTCAAGGCTGCTAGTCTACCTGCACCATACCTTAAACAGCAAGGCATGGACATTCGAGGTTTCCTTCTCACCCACCAGGCATGCTTCTTCCTCAGACTTCCAAATCTTATAAGATGATGACTACACCCACAGTTGGTGAGTACTGGTCAGGCTGCACAGTCTCGTATATTTATAAGGCATCTGTTATTTTCCTTTTGAACTGCTTATTCATGTCTTTTTGTGTATTTTTTCTACTGGAATACCCTCCTTTCTGACAAATACTTTTAAGACCTATCTTTTAAAAAAGATACCTATATGAAGAGTCTCCTGAACAGCTGGCTGAGATAGTATCTGTCTCAGTTTATCCTGGTGGGAAAGCAGTGCCCGCCCGGCTTTCAGGATGTACAGCTTTAACTGCTGGCTCCGAAGCAGGTCCAAGTCTACTTGCCCTGTGGAACAAAAGAACCTAGTAAGAAGCACATAATCAGCCAGGTCTCTCCTCTTCACCTGAAATGCCACTCTGCAACAGGAAGATGGGCAGTGATATGCCCTTCAGGAATAGATTGGTCAGGCACCATCAGTATCATTGATGAAGGGCTGGGTGAAATCCTCTAACTTCAAAGCTCTGCAGATACATATCATACTGAGCTGAACTCACAGAACGCATTACCTTTTACTGCCAAAATTAAATGTTTCCACTGGGCATGGTGGGGCATGCCTTTAATCCTAGCACCTGGGAGGCAGAGGCAGGTGGATCTTTGTGAGTCCAAGGCCAGCCTGGTCTACAGAGTGAGTTCCAGGACAGCTGGGGCTACAGTGAGACCCTGTCCTGAAAAGACCCCCCCACCAAAAAAATTAAATGTTTCCAAAATTACTGAAATTTGAACCAAACAAATGGGCAACAAATAAAATTTCTTTCATATAATCTTACAACACTCCTCTGAGGAAAATCTGAAAGACACAATTGATATAATTGAAGACATTTCCCTAAAAATGAGCTCTCTGATCTAATTATGGGCCACCATGCCACAGGTATCTAAGAGCAGACCAAAGAAACTTCCAGGAGGCTGCATGCCTGTTCAGAGGTGGGACAGTTTTCCCAGCAGGTTATGACCCAGGCCTTGGAACCAAAAGAGCAAGTTTGGGTTAAGGGAATGAGAGTACAGGGTCCCTTGGGCACTAAGCTTGACCAACCAACAGACAGATTTGTTCATATGATAAGAAATAGTAGCCACTGAAGAAACGTGGACACACTGTGATTTCTATCCAACAGCCTCCATTCAGAGTTGTGAAGGGTAGACTGTGGTTTTACCATCATAAATGCTGGAGCAACAGAAACAGATATGGAGAAGAAATGGGAGGGGGATGCTCAAAGCATGAACAGAATGAGCCAGAGGTTAGGGGTGAAACCACGAGGGTTTCTGGGGTATAAAGAACAGGTAGGAAAACAAACCAGGAATATCCAGGGGGCGGGCAAAAGCAAAGCACGAGAACAGTATGCCAGATGCAAAGGACCATGAAGAGACAAGGCAGGTGAGTCCAAGCAGGAAGCTTTGAGTGGACACTGAAGACGGCATGAGCTGGGGGCTAGCCAAGGGGACACGGACACAGGCTCTTCTTCCAAGTTTGCTAATAAACCTGCCAGTTAGAAACGATGTGATTCCTAACATCAAGTCAAACACAAGCCTAATAAGGGTCTTTTCACCATGTACATGGCTACATTCCTAACTGTGAGTTGGTAAACATATGAGCCAGCTCTGACTAGAGGACAAGCTGCTAGTTCAGATGGTAGAATCACTACGTACTGACCTGCAAAGCCCTGTTTAGGTGATTTCTTTATTTTGTGCTTTTCCAGTTTGCTGCCAGCAAGGTTTACCAATTCAGCCCAGACAGAAAGCATGGGCTCTGTGAAAGGCAGGTTGTTTACACTAAAGGCCACAGCAGGAAGCTAAAGAGAGAGCACAGAAACCTTCAAAGGGTAGACTAACAAGTACAACAACATGAGTCCTATATGTTAAATATGTACATTCTTAAGTCATTTCATACTTGCAAATAAGTCTGAAAGATATTAAAGATAAAAGTGTTTATGTATAATAGAGAAATCTATATTGATTTTTTTTCTTTACCAATTTCCCAACAATAATTCATCAGGATGGTAGTTAAGCTCTAAGGCAGTTTCTATAGTTTCTAAAGATTATATTCCTAAAATCAAAAAACAGTATTAAAAAAAGTCAAATCACATTTAAGTTGCATCAACATAACATAAACCACAGACTGTCCTTGTCACCCCTATGTGAGGACAGACTATTTCTTAAAGGAATCCTTCTAAAGATATGGCTCAACGGTTAAGAGCACCGGCTGCTCTTGTAGATGCTCCAAGTTCAGTTGCCAGCACCCACGTGGGGCTAACAACCATTTATAACTCTAGTTCCAGGGGATCCGATGTCCTCTTCTGACCTCCAAGGGCATTACACAACATGGGTACACCTACCTACACTCATATACATAAAATAAAAAAATAACAAAATATGTAAAAAAAATTTTTTAATGCTTTATAAATTTGCATTTTTTTTTCTTTTTGAGACAGTATCTCCTTGTAGCCCTAGCTACACTCCTGGAACTCACTACATAGACCAGGCTGGCCTCGAACTCACAGAGATCCACCTGCCTCTGCCTCTCAAGTGCTGGGATAAAAGGCATGCGGCACCACACCCAGCTGTAAACTCATTTTAAAGTAACTAAAATTATCTCATAGCTTCTTAATGCTTTTCACTTCCTTGAGGCTAAAAGACCTCTGCTCTATGCTCCCTCTGTGATGAACATGCCCTGTTCATCACAGTATAAACTGACACAGGAAGAAGGGGAAATCTTCCTGAGTCATAGATCTTCCAAAGACCCACTATGAAGTACAGATTCTTCTATGGTCTAGCATTACAAGCCTAATACTGGCTAAGCAAACATTCACATACTGGTTTCAGCTGATTCAACGGACAAATGCGACAAGTCCGCATGTCAGAAAACTGCACAGTGATTCTGCCCTTCGGGGTGATGCGAGTCACGGTGCCCTCTCCAAACTCATCGTGCATGACCTGGCCCCCCAGGCGCAGGCGGCCATCAATCCCTCCAATCACAGCCAGGACCGCCATGAGGCCCCCCACTTCAGGGTTCTCGGAGTCGGGAAAGTAGTCCTCTAGCAGGGTCTAGTACAGAAGGGAGAGACAGCAAGTGTGAAGAGGAAAGGTCCACAAGGCTGCCCATCCTTACAAATTTATTCAACTTAATTTTATTCTGTTACTTGCAGTTTTAGGAAACAGGACCTCACTACCTTGCCCAGGCTAGCTCAGTCTAAGCTCAGGCATCCTTTATGCCTCAACCTCTAAGCAGCTGAGACTACAGGTGCATGCCTGGTTATTGAATTTTTAATTTCTTCAATAAATTATTTCTATTAAATAATCAAATAAATATTGAAACAAAAAAATGCTTGAAGTTTTAAAAGATCATATACAGGTTCAAGCCAGCCAGGCATGGTGGTGCACACTTTAATCCCAGCACTCGGGAGACAAGCATGCAGAGCTCTGTGAGACAGAGGCCAGCATGGTCTACGTAAGGGTTTCCAAGCCAGCTATGGCTATAGAGAGATCCTGTCTCAAAAGAGACAATAACAACAAAAACTTTCAGGTCCCACCAAGCTTATCTGAAGACATGAAACTCACTCTTTCTGGTGTCTTTCCGGCACAGCTGTGGGTGACAGAGCACAGCTGGGAATTAATATACTTGTTGATAAGGCCGTTCCACTGGCTCAGGGAGTGCAGGGTACGGAGCAACCCCACCACCTCCTCCGCCAGAGTACTGCTATGTGTGGCAGTCAAGGAGGCCTGCGGCCGGGCCCTCCGCTTCCTCAGTGTGGATTCTGACAAAAAAAAAAAACAGAACAGCTATGTTGCAAACTTCTTTAAACAGAAGTCACAAGTACAGGGACAGCCACTCACCTCTGAGCAATGGCACATCAGAAGAACAAGTAGTGAGCAGACTGCCCAAGAAGCCAAACAGCTTTTCCACAAGACACTTCATGTCCCTGGCCCTTTCTGTCTTATCCCATGATGGAAGAACCGCTTGTAGTAAGTGCACAGCCAATATCTAGTCAGGGACCATTTAAAACAGCATAAAGAGGCCATTATTGCATAGACTGCTATCTTTTTATCTTGAGCCCTTCCTTAATGCAATTAACCATATGAACTTTGACATTCACTATTAATCAAGGGGGTTAGAGAAAGGATTGTCAATTAAAAATAAAATGTATCCACTTGTTTAAGTGAAAAACAATTCTTTTAAACAACTCTTGATAATCACACTACAATCCCAATAGGACAGACAACGGCAGTTACAGAAAGACAAATAAACTGGTTTGGCCATTTAAATAACTGCAAATAGCCAAGGGCCTCAGCCACCCGCACCAGATCTACTTTGTGTGACTTATAGCTGAATAAAACTCTGGCTTCCAGGTTGAGGAGCTTTGGGATGGAGCTGCCTCTTAAGGGACTGGGTTCTGCCAGCAGCATTACCTGCCTCTGCAGCGAGGCAGCAGTGAAAGGTGCATGCCCTTCCACGACCTTCATGAGCAGCGCAATCCACCGTGGGGAGCTGAGGGCAGCACAGGCCTGTGGGGTGAGGGCAATGCTCCGAACAAAGCCCAGCGTGCACCAGCTCCGGTGCTGCTCCCTGCACACCAGTCTGTCTGGAGGAGCTGCCAGGGAAGAAGACAAAACACACTGGCACCACATCTCGAGATGTCACAGCTTGAGCACCCCCTATGTCTAAATGACCGGCTACTTCATTTTTGGCTATAAGCTGCTTTATACTAGGACCAAGGTGAGAGGAGTAGAGGAAGGCTTTTTAGTTAGCACAACAAATATTCCCCAGCATTTTATTAAAACTTTCAAATGCATGTAGTAACTCAAATTAGTTAATGACTTTCATCTATTTCATCATATTCCTAGGCAACAGGAAAATGATCTTTAATTCTAACAACAGTAATCTCTAATGTGCACCTATTATAATTCTAACAGTAATATCTAATGTGCACCTATTATATTTTTTAATCTCATGTGCCCTGAATGGCCCTATGATATTATTTTGCTCTGCCTCATAAATTTCCTATTTAAATTTAAGAGCCCAGCACTGAATGAATGAGAATTAGCTTTTCTTAGCTTTTTCCTTAGACAGTACTATGTTTCCAGAACACAGGGTCCTCTGCCTCCACTTCTGTACTGCTGGGAGGGCAGGAATATGTACAACGCCCAGTACAAATGAGGTTTTTTGCTGTCTACACAATCTGATCTGACATGACTGGGACCAGACCTGTTCCTCCTGGCTTTCCAGTATCCTCAGGATGCCTCCCCCTTTCCACTGTCTCTGCAGGCTAAGATGTATAGCCTGGAGTCCGAGTTCCCATGAGGCTCTGCTGGGACCTTCCCAGTTCCTATTCTAGGAGCAGCGGCAGTGGCGGCTAACCTTGCCCCATCTTGTCTCCTGTCCTCCAGGCAGACAGGGACACCTGCCTTCCTCAAACATTCACACACTAACATTCACTTTCACACATTCACATGTACTGTCAGACATTAACATACACTCAAATCCTCTCTCCCACACTCACACACACCCATACATATTCACCTATACTCACACCACTGCTGCAACCAGCAGAATCCTATTAGTCACACAAGTACACACCTAAGACGAAAGTTCAAACTCTGCATGCACTCCTACCCATAACCCTTCCCCATGCACAAGAGACAAGTGCTTAGACAACTACTCAGATGTGCTCATGAACACCCACACCCATGCACATCTAGCACACCCACCTTCCAAGACTTTCTGTTGGGCATAGTGCCTATATTATATGGCCCTGGTATGGTACATCAGCCATGGAAGCTTTCCTACAGAAACTCACGCTCATGCCATTCACACTTTCACATTCACATCCACACAAATAACAGAGTCTCTCTCTCTCTCTCTCTCTCTCTCTCTCTCTCTCTCTCTCTCTCTCTCTCTCTCTCTCTCTCTCATGCTGATTATCTGAAGCCCACAATTACTCATTTCATACATGTCTTGTCTGTCGTTCCACTTTCCACTAACATTCGAAGCAGTCCACACAGAGTCTTGGTGGCCTCGCTCTGCATGATGTCAGCATGAACACCAACAGACAGACACAGAGTCTGCAGCAAGTTAACAATGCTGGTCAGCACCATGGCTGTCGGGTGAATGTTCCTTTCAATTTGTTCAGCTTCTGAAAAAGATGATCAAAATGAGAAACTATACTTGTAAAATAAAATTGTCTCTAAATGTAGTTTAAGGCACCTAATATCATATACTTTTTAATTTTTAAAGACCTGTTGTTTTAGGATAGCTTTAGGTTTACAGTAAAATTAAGAAGGTAGAGGGATAGAGAGATGACTCAGCAGTTAACAATGCTTGCTGTTCTTGCAGAGGACCTAAGTTCAGTTCCCAGCATCTGTATCAGGCCACCTGTGACTATAGCACTACAGGGATCCCCGCCCCCTTCTGGCTTCCAGGGACACCTACACTTATACACACACACATAATTAAAAAATAATTAAAATAAATCTTTTTAAAAAAAAAAACAGAAGGTACAGAGACTTCATATTCTTTTTTTCTTTTCACTCTGGAGAAAGAAAGAGATCTTTACTAGAAAAAATGAAATAGAATTTTCTCCCTTCCTCCTTCATTTTCCTTTTTTCCTAGAGACAAGGTCTCACTATGTTGCCCAAGCTTGCAAAACTTCGAGTGATTCTCCTTTCTTGGCCTCTTGAGGAGGCCGTACCACAGGTGTGTGCCACTGTACCTGGTGCCCCAATCACTTCTGTTCCCACCCTCCTTAAACTTCCTTAAAGAAAATGATATACTCTGTGTGTGTGTGTGTGTGTGTGTGTGTGTACACACAGGCACACACACACTCACGCACGCAGGTGCATGTGTGTGGGGGCCAGAGAGCAACTTCAGGTGTCTTCTTCAGACACCATCCATATCTTTGTTTTAATGAGACAGAGACCTCATTGGGACTTGGAAACTTGCTGGCCAGTGAGCCCCAGGGACTCACCACTACTGGGATTGCAAGCATGTATATCACCACATGCAAATTTTTATTTGGGTGCTAGGGATCCAATTCAGGTCGTCATGCTTATATAGCAAGTACTTCATGGACAGAGCCATCTATCTACCCCCCCCAAAATGACACTGTCCAATAACAATTTATTTAAAGAACTTTAGTATATAACTCAGAATCAATGAAATAATTCCCAGGTTTTACTTCTTTAGAAAGACAACTTATTCAATGTCATACAGCTACAAGCTGAATGAAGGCAATGCACCATTATCCACAGGTGTAGGAGTTCACTAATTTGTCTATTCAAACTAGCTATAGGACACAGAAGCCACCATTCTGTCCCATAGCCACCTCTGCCTTGACTCTAATTTCTCAATGAGACAGGCTCCGGATACAGTGCCAGCCCTCTTCCTCTATAATAGGCTCTGATACTACACTCCTAATGGTCGCCCACAGCAAGCACAGTCATCTTTACCTAAGCATGCATGCTCTAGGCCCACTGCGCTCTGTGGGTCAGCCTCTCCCATGCGCCACACCACTTGCTCCCTCTTGGCACACCCTTCAAGTACCATCTGATGGCTCGGACAGCTATTTCTGACATTTGATGACACTGCCCACAATGGCTGGCAGAACCTAAGAGGGAACTCTGGCCTCTTAGGCTCAGCAAGACCAGCGTTCACTCACACATCTCAGGGTCTTCTGTGTGCATCTAAAAAAATGTCCTCCAATAGCCTTGCGTTTTCTTGGATAGACTCAAATTTCAGAGATTCACATCTAAATTCTCTGCTTTGCTGCACAGGATGAAGTACTGACTAATTTGACCTTATGTGAAGCATTCTCAAGTTTAAGGACTAGGGAGGCACATGAAAGAAGCATTCGGGACACACCTTAGAGAACTTGAAGCTGACAAGAAAATAAGCAAAGGGCCCTGATCAGCACAAGGTTACAGCAAATCTAGCATGCAACCTGCTCCAGCAGAGTCAGGTTGGAGCCAACCACACCAACCAATCAGTAGTAAGGCTGGGGCTAGCAAGCTGGCTCTGCTACCAAGCCTGACACAACCTGAGTTCAATCCAGTTCAATCCCCAGAGCCCACATGGTAGAAAGAAAAGTGACTCCCCCAGATTGTCCTCAGACCCCCACACCCAAGCTATGGAACATGCATGCCCCATCTACCACAAAAAAAAAAAAAAAAAAATGTTTAAAAATGGGAGACCAGGGGCAGTAATATGGGTCACCAGATAAAGGTACCTGACACCATGTCTGAAAATCTTAAGTTTGGTCCCCTGTGCCCCATATGGTACAGAGAAACAACTCCCATAAGTTGTCCTCTAACCTACACAAATGTTCCCACATACGCGCACCTTTTGAATGTAAAGAAGGCTGCACCTTGTCTTCCATCCTGCCCTTAAAGGGAGAATAGAAAGGAATAAATGCTGTACATCAGTTTGGTTGAGCTGCTGGTTCCCAGAGCCCCTTATACACCTATGCCAGAATCAAGTGCAGCCAGAGCACGGTCTCTATATCAATCCGGACCACCTTACAACTTTCCAGAGGAAAATGACGGCCAGTCAACACATGAACAATGTGCCAAGCTACCTTGGACTAACAGACTATGAGAGTCACCCACCAGAGTCGTCCTCAGTGTCTGAATCCTCTGCAGAGGGCTGCGCTGACACTGGCAGCTCCACCAGTTTGAGGTCATACTTTCCTTCCTTCCCCATCCGGTACGAGTTAGTGCTGCCTGTGTCCCACTGGACCCTGATCCACCCATCCTCTCCCAGCTCACCAATCACACGGCCTAGGCCTGGTGGAGGCCCATCCTACAAAAGCAAAAACAGAGACCAATCAAGAAGAGGCGTGTCCTCCCCTGAACTGCCCCCTCCACCGCCATGGTTCTTCCACGGGCACTGTACACAGATGTTTCCATTAGCCTCCCCCCTGCAAAAGGGGCCCAAATCCCTGTATGTAGATTCCCAGGTAACAATCTGGCTCAATCTACCTGAAAGTGTAAAATTCAGAAATTTTTCAATTAAATATTATGAAATCACATCCTCATTCTCCTTTATCAAAGAAAAAGGGACTTAAGGAGAGAATTCTCTCAATCAGGGGCCTCCCTGAACAATTGCATTCCAGCAGTCCTTTTCAATGACCTCAGTCACTTGACAGGAGTGGAAATCTAGGCAAGCCCACAGCAACCCCATCACTACTTGGAAGGGATAAAGCTGCCTATCAGATGCTGTTACCTGGCCCCAGACATTTTCATTTCTAAGAAGACTGTGCTGCAAGTGGATTTTCTTAGCCATGCTGCTAAGCATGGGTTTTGTCAGTCTTCTTAGAAGACTTATCTTCTTAGAAGACTGTGACAAAACCCATGCTTAGCAGCATGTGTTAAGAAAACCTACATGTATGTTGCCAGTATTTTGCTCCTTAGAAATCAACAACTACGTCATCTACACGTCCTGGGTTCAGGTGTTATCTATTCCACTGTCCACTAATTGGTATCCTATGTCAGATGTGTGTGGATAATGGACTAAATGAAATCTCTCAGTACCTGGTCGCCCCACTTCCAGTCCACACCTCTCATGACCCTGGTTCCAATCTTCATCATGGCAGCCAATTCTGGCCCTGAGACTGGGAGCTGCACAGGAGCACTTTCCTTCCTTGTTTCTTCCAACACCGTAGCAGACGCTCCTCGGGCAGAAGCACTCAAATCTTCCTCAACATTGTCACAAGTAGGGCCTGTCAGAACACCAAAAACAACTGAGCCTATGCATAGCTGCAATGTCTTATCTTTATTTTTATTATATTTTTAAATTATCTATATATGCACAGATCTGAGTGTGGGTTTGTGCACGTGAGTGCAGTGCCTACACGACCCAGAAGAGGGCATTGGATGTTGGATCCCCCTAGAGTGATAGGTGGATGTGAAACAAACTCTGGTCCTATGCAAGAGCAATATGCACTCTAAGCAAGAGTGGTAAGCACTCTTGGCTGCTGAGCCACCTCTCCAGGCCCTAATGTCCTATTTCTAATACACAAAGGTCTGGAGAGTTGGCTCAGCAGTTAAGACCACTGGCTGCTCTTGCAGAGGACCCAGGTTTACACTGATAGAATGCCTGAAATTATTTCAATCTTTTTGTATTTGTTGAGGTTTTTTCTGTGTCCTAGTATGTGGTTGATTTTGGAGAATGTTCTATGGGGTACTGAGTAGAAAAGTGTAGTCTCTGGTGTTTGGGTGGAATATTCAATAGATGTCTTTGAGGTCCATTTGATGTATTGTATTATTCAGTTCAGATGTCTGTTTATTCTTTGTCCAGTTGACCTGTCCAAAGGGCTCAATGGGGTATTGAAGTCCCCTACTATGAGTGTGCTGGGATTAATCTGAGGCCTGGAGAATTGTACTTATAAAGTTCGGCGCAGCAGTTTGGTGCATATATATTCATGATTATGAAATCTTCATGGTTAATTGTTCCTTTGATAAGAATGTAATGGCTCTCTTTGTCTCTTCTGATTACTTTTACTCTGAAGTCTATTTTGTCTAAGCAACTCCTGATTTCTTTTTGGTAGCATTTGCTTGGAATATTTTTTTCTGTACTTTCACCTTAAGTTGGTGCCTATCCTTGAGTGTGAGATGGGTTTCTTGTAGACAACATATAAATGGGTTCTGTTTCCTAATCCATTCTCCCAGTCTATGTCTTTTGATTAGAGAGTTTAGTCCATTAATATTTAAGGTTATAATTGAGAGATGTGTGTTGCTACCTTTCACCTTATTATCCATTTGCATATTTAGTCCAGGTTACTACTTCTGCAGTTATGCTTTTATTAATTTCTCTTTCCAGGTGCCTGGGGACAGCTGCTCCTCTCCTCTGTCCTTTGAATTGCTTCAAGTATTCTCTTAAGGGTTGGTTTTCCGGAAATGTATTCTATCATATTCTTTATGTCATGAAAGATTTTTCTTTCTCCTTCAACTATAATCGACATTTTTGCTGGGTATAGTAACCTGGGTTGGCATCTATAGTGGTTTAGCACTGGGATTATTTTGGTCCACATTCTTCTTGCTTTCCTAGTTTGCACTGAAAAGTCAGCTGTAATTCTGATGGGTTTCCCCTTATATGTAACTTGTTTTTCTCTTGTGCCTTTCAGTATTTTGTCTTTGTTTTGGGTGTGTAATGTTTTTATTATGATATGGCATGGGGAGTTTCTTTTCTGATCTTGTCTATTTGGTGTTCTATATGTTTCTTTTATTTGTATGGGTTTGTCTTTTTTAGTTTGGGGAAATTTTCATCTATTATTCTATTGAAGATCTACTCAGTAACATTCTCTTGGGATTCTTCTTCCTCTATCCCTATGATATGGAAGTTTGGTCTTTTCATAGTATCCCACCTTTCCTGGTTGTTCCACTCTTGTGCTTTTTTTTTTTTTTTTTAAGTTTTCATAATCTTTATTTGAGCTTTTTAGCTGTTCTGTATAATCTTCCAGATCTGGTATTCTTTCTTCTGGTTCCTCCATTCTACGTCTGAGGCTTTTCCCCATCCTTTCCTGTTGATTAGATGAGTGTTCAATTTCCTTTTTCATTTCATCCTGAGATTTCTTTAGTATTTTCACTTTCTTCCGGAGCTTCTCAATCTCTTCCTGTAGCTCCTTGCTTCACTGTTTGGTTCCTCTTTTCATTTCAGGATCTTTTCAGTGTTTCCATTTCCTTCCAGAGTTTGTTATTCTCTCCCTCTCGTTTCTCCCTGAATTTTTCACTCTCTCCCTTAGTTCTCTGATTTGTTCTTTATATTCTTTGATTTCTTTGAATATGTCTACGATTGTTCTTCTAAGATCTGTGCCCTGGGTGACCTCCGGGGAGATCTCATTGTAGGAATCTTCTATAGGGTTGGTAGAGTTTGGTGTGGAATTATTCTGTGCTTTTCCCATGTAGTTCTTTCGTTGTGTTTTTGGCGTGTGGGTTTGTTTTTTTTTATTTGTATTCTGATGCGAATCTCAAATGTCTCTTCACTGTGTTAAGGCTTGCTTTGCTTGCTTCCCTCAGATGCCTTCATTGTTTTCTCCTTGTTTATGGAGTGTTGACTTGTCTAGGTTTCAGGCTTTTACTTTTGGTTATATATTGGAAGGTCTAGCTCACTCTTCCCTTTCTGTTCTGAAGGTTCTCCAAAAACTGTGTAGGTAACAACTGGGTTGGTACCCTGTGCTCACTCCACTTCCTGCCAGCCAGGTTGGTTGTGGGGCTTGGTGTTGTGGGACTGGAGTTGTGTCAGGTTCACTGTTTCTTTTATAGCCTTGTGCCTCAGAATCACTACTGTAGTCCCGATTGGACACTCACTCCACAATTCCAGTTGGGGGTTGGGGGAGTTGCTCCACCCTCCCCCCCCACCTCTATGCACTGAAGTCCCTGCAGGGCTCCAGGCCCACCAGTGTTCTGGCTGGAAGGGTAACTCCACCTGCACAGCCACACATGCCAGGTGAAGGTGAATATTCTGCCTGGCTTAAGCACCTGGCTTCTAATCCCCCTGGCTGAAGAGCTGGACCTCTATGCACGTGCCCCTGTGGCTTTAACCTACCTGTGCTCTGGCTGGCCTGGCTAAAGCCCCCAACCTCAGGTAATTTCTTACATGACAGAGGTATCATGATAAAGAAACTATAAATACAGACCGATGTTCAGAAACATAATTCCCCTGGTTTTTCTTTGGGAGGATATTTTTAGGTGTTTTTGTTTTTTTGTAGACAATGAGCTAGTTGGCACTTAAACTCATATGCACTATTAACAGAACAAGCTCCCAAATGACCAATTTATTAGAATGTGTGATTAAATCTTAACAGAAGAATAATACATGGTATTCTTTTACTCTGGAAATAAGGGAGACAGCAAGTTCATAGGAAATTCATTTTCTCTTCACTCCTTTTTTTTTTTTTTAACAGGATCTCCCTATAACCCCAGCTGGCCTGGAACTCACTATGTAGACCAGGGTGGTCTTGGACTCACAGTACCTGCCCTGCCTCTGAAGTGCTGGGATTAAAGGTGTGTGCCAACACACCCAGCTCACTCCTCTCTTGAGACAGGCTCCCACTACAGCTCAGGCTAGCCTCAAAGTCAAGCTCCTCCTGCCTCACATGTGCCACCACACGCACCTCACATTTCTCATTTTAAAAAGAGTTCTTAGTTGCTTCTTAGTTGCTAAAAGAGCTTCAAGAATTAGGTCCATTGTTCTGTACTACCTGAACACATTCCAAAGTGATGCAACTTTCTGAATGATAGATCTAGGATTCAAGATAAACTTGAGAAATTTTTACTTTTTCACTAGAGTTTCAGCATCTCTGACTTTCAGACAAAGAAACATTATAAACCAATTCAGTGCAAAAGATACACACAGACCACTCCATCTCCAGAGCAGAATTCCATTCTCTAGTGAACACAAAACATTCTCCAAGACACACCATCTGTTAGGCCACAACTCAATTTAAATACACTAAAAGGACTAATTACCTTCTCCAAACAAAATGGAGTAATTAGAAATTTGTAACAGAGAGAAACCTGGAAGATCCACAGTATGTGAACATTAAGAAACATCCACTCAATCATTTGATCAAAGAAGAAATCCCAAATGATGACAGCACATTCAGAGATGTGTGAGAACATACCCCCAATCTTAGGCAGCACAGAAAAGCAGTGCTAAAACGGACATTTATACTTAGAAAAGCATGAATTCCCAAAAGAGCTCAAGTCTAAGTTCTGAAGAAACTAGAAATATAGAACAGTAAAAACACAGTAAAACCAAGCTTAGCAGAAAGGAAAAGTAAAGATTAGAATAGAAATAAGTGAAACAGAGAACAGAAAAATTAGAGGATCAGCAAAAATGAAACGGCTTTTTAAAAACAAAACTGTCAAACCTTTAGTTATTACACATTAAGAAAGAAGAGGGTGTGTGTGTGTGTGTGTGTGTGTGTATAGACGCAATACAAATTAGAGAGAACAACAAGAGAATTGGAAAAAAAAAAAACTCTGGAAAGACTCAGAAAAAGATGCAAGACATGTATGGCAGAGTGCAGGGACTCAGGTGGGGTGGGGGGCATGGAAAGGGAAGTGACTAAATTCAATTGAGAAATTATGTATGATTTATGGAAAAAGTTTAATAACAATAAAAAATAATAAAAAAAGAAAACCACATCCATGTTTATTGCAGCTCTCTTCACAATAGCGAAGAGCTGGAACCAACCCAAATGCCCCTCAATTGACAAGTGGATGACAAAAATGTGGTACATCTACACAATGGAGTTCTAGTCAGTGGTAAAGAAAGATGACATCATGAACTTTGCAGGTAAATGAATGGAACTTGAAGCCATTATGCTAAGTGAAGTAACACAGTCCCAGAAAAACAAACAGCAAATGGTTTCCCTCATTTGTGGATGCTACCAAATCCCCAGATGAAAGGCAAGCTGAACATTATCGTTGTATTTCTGTTTATCTGAAAGCAACTATGTTGTTATAACGTAAATCTTTTTTTTAATTTTATTTATTTATTTATTTATTTATTATGTGTATGAATGTACTGTCTGCATGTAGGTTTGTGCACCCGTGTCCTGCAATGCTGCGGAGGTCAGAAGAGGGTGTCAGATTTCCCTGGAACTGGAGTTCTCCTGGAATTGGAGTTACAGATGGTTTTTGACCACCATGTGGGTGCTAGGGATCAAACCTGGGTCCTCTGCAAGAGCAGTCCGTGCTCTTAACCACTAGGCCATCTCTCCAGCCCCATAATGTAAATCTCTTAACAGGCTCTAGAATCGATCCACCACCTACTCTCAGACTCTGTAATTACTGTATATGAGTGGAAAGTATACATGCATATTTTAGAGTAATATAAAATTAAAGAAGGAAAATGTGAATTCCCAAACTTAAAAAAAAAAAAGACTGAGAGAAAGATGCAGGATAGTTATGGCAGAGTGCAGGATCTGGGGTGGGGTGGGGGAAAGGGAAAGGGGAATATGTCTAAACTGAACTGAGAAATGATGCCTGAAATACACAAAACATCAATAAAAGCATAAAAAAAGAAAATTGCAAAAATGCAATAAAAAGGCAAAATAAAAAATTAAAAAGACACAAATATAAAAAAAGAAATACAACTAAATTCTCTTCTGTATTTTTTCCCAGTCTACCCTCACTTCCCAGAACTTAATACTATTTTGAATTCCATCTTAATCATATCTTTTTATTGTATTTGTATATATTCACAAACATTATAAAGTATAACTTATATAATTTATGCAAGCTCTTAAAATGTTACATATAAGCTGGGTGTGATGGTGCACACCTTTAATCCTAGCACTCAGGAGGTGGAGACAGGTTGATCTCTGTGACTTCAAGGCCAGCATGGTCTACACAGTGAGTTCCAGGACTGCTGGGGCTACAGGGAGACCCTGTCTCAAAAAGACGAAAAAAAAAGTTACATATAAAGTATAATAACTTTGAGTTATTACAAAAGTTTATTCAGCAAAAACTTTCTTAAGAAAATGTACACAACCGGATTTTACATCATAGTAAAACAGGCCCTTTGAGGAGGGAACATGGACTACTCTGATATAGCCATTGTTTAAACTCGTTCCAAGGCTTCTAACATGATGATACTGTTTCCTCTTATAACCACCATTCCAATGTTATTCTGTTGCCCACTAGTTGCCATCTCCACACACTCATCAATCACAAGATTCATAAAGGGATCAAAGCCCCGCAGAATTCCTTGAACATGTCTACACCATTTAACTTCAACGACAACTTTTTGTCCATAAACTTCTTCAGCTCAGGAGGGTGGGCCCTGCTCATGGCGGCTCCTCCGCAGGCTCCGCGAGCAGCTTCCAAAGTATAATAACTTTATTTTATTTTATTTTATTTTTTTGGTCTTTTTGAAACAGGGTCTCCCTGTAGTTCCAACTGTCCTGGAACTCACTCTGTAGACCAGGCTAGCCTTGAACTCACAAAGATCCGCCTGCCTCTGCCTCCCAAGTGCTAGGATTAAAGGCGTGTGCCACCACGCCCAGTTAAGAGAATTATAATCTTATGCAATGTATGTATCTCTCTTGGCATTAAGAGTTGTAAGATCTGTACCTCTGCTGTCACATGGTGTTGTATTCCATTGTATAACTATAATACAATTTGGCTATCCATTCTCTTGTTGATGGATATTTTCATTGTTTCCAGTGTTGCAATAAACATTTTCACACACACACACAAAAAAAAAAAAAGGAGGAAAGATCAAAATAACTAATAAAAGTAGGGAAAGTTTATTGATGTAAAATTAAAAAATTTTGAAAGAATATTAAGAACAATAGCATGCCAACAAATAAGACTATCTAGATGATATGACTAGAAGCCTAGAAACATACAAATTATACCTAAACTGGCTAAAGAGACTGAATCATCAGTAATCAAAAATTGCTCACAAAGAAAAGCACTGGACCACATTGCTTACCAGGTAAATTCTACCAAACATTTAAAGAAGAATTAATGACCTTTAAATTCATCTAAACACAAAGCATTAGGGGACACTTTCTAATCTATCTTGTGAAGCCATTATTAGACTGATAACTGTCAAACTATAAAATAACTGCTCAAGGAAATTAAAAGAAACTCTAAAGAAGAAAGACATTCATATTTACAGAATGGAAGCTTAATACAGTTAAGACAGAAATAATCCCCAAAGTGATCTATAAATTCAACAGACTCCTTAGCCAACTCCCAAGACATTTCTACACACATGGATAAGCCATCCTTGAACTTCACACAGAAATACAAGTGCCCCAAACAGGCAAAACAAGCTCCAGAAAGAAGACTACAAAGTTGTAAAGACTCACTGTTCTCAATCCCTCAGCTCACCACAAAGCTGCAGTGTTCGAAACAGTACAGCCTCACTCTAATAACAGACACAGAGAACAACAGAGCAGGACTGAGGGTTCAGACAACTGATCTTCCACGAATGCTCTGACCACGGAGGAAAGAAGCTTTCCAACAAATGGTGCTGGAACAAATGAACAACAAAAACTTTAAAAATCAGGCTATTACCTGAGACAGTAAAAAAAAAAAAATGATCTTAAAAGCAGGCAAGACCTACTTTCTAAGAGTTAAAATAATAAGGTTTGCAGAAGAAGGTAATTTTCTTCTTCCTTGTCTTGGCAATGGCTTCTTGGTGGTCACAAAAACAGCAAAAGAAAAACTCAGTGGACTTAATCAAATTAAAAATTGCAACAAAGGAAAATAAAACTCCAAAGACAGGAGAATCTATCCTCAAATCATACAACAGCTGCTATAAGTTTATAGATTTTCAAAAGTCTAGCATCCAGGTTAATTTTTGAAGAAGGTGGAGGACTGGTGTTAACTCTTCTGTAAACGTCTGGTTCATTTACATGATACTGGGGCTTCTATAATTCAACAACAAAAAGAAAACAATTTCCAATTATGGGGGAAAACTGACAAAGGACATTTCTACAAGGACATGAAAATAGGTGTCTTTGAAGAGTCTACATGTCACTGGCAATTAGTGAACTGCAAACCAAAATCATTAGAGAACACTTCAGACCCACCAGAATGTCCTCAGTCCCCAGCATACGACAATAAAAAAAAGGAAACACTAGGAGGTGATCCAGAGCAGGGTGGCTGTGTACCGTGGGGAGCAAATGCACAGCTCTGGCGCTGGTGGCAGTCTGGTGCAGTCACCATTCACCAAGTGAAGCAGTGACTGCATCACTGAGGCAGCAGAGCAGCCAGAGGAAGATTTGATTAGCACAGCCAGAGGAAGATTTGATTAGCACATGGAAGCCCACCCTACCACGGCTACATGAAACCAAGCATGTGTAGAAAGAGTGCACGCTCACAATGTCCCTAGCTGTCCAGCTTGGTACCCAGAGAGTCTTACATTCCCCAACATTCTAGCTACTGGCTTGCTCAGCAGTGCTATTTCTTAATAAACTCAGTCTGTCTCACTGTTTTTCCCTGATCCAATTCCTTTTTCGAGGACACAAGAGCCCAAAAATCCCAGTGACTACCAGTCAGAATCCAATATCCAGCTATAAAATTACCATATTACCTCATTATTCTACTGATTTTTTAAAAAAACAAAAGAACTGCTGGGCATAGTGGTGCACACCTTTAATCCCAGCACTTGGGAGACAGAGGCAGGTGGATCTCTGTGAGTTTAAGGCCAGCATGGTCTACATAGCGAGTTCCAGAACAGCTGGGGCTTTAGGGAGACCTTGTCTCAAAAAGAAAAAAAAGAGAACCAGAAACAGGCATTCAAAAAGTTATATATAGGGCTGGAGAGATGGCCTAGCGGTTAAGAGCACCGACCGCTCTTGCAGAGGACCCAGTTCGATCCCCAGCACCCACATGGCAGCTGAGAACCGTCTGAAACTCCAATTCCAGGAGAACTCCAGTTCCAGGGGAATCCGAGACCCTCTTCTGACCTCCGCGGCATTGCACGACACGGGTGCACAAACTTGCATGCAGACAGTACATTCATACACATACAGAAATAAATAAAATTAATCAAAAAATTAAAAAAAGTTATATATAAATATTCCTATCAGCATGACTTACAAAAGCAAAATGGTAAAATAATCCAATTGTCCATTGATGCATAATTAAATAAAATGTTGACTGTTCATATAATTAAACATAAGCCCAACAATACTGACATATAACAAAACAAAAACACAAAAGCCCACGAGTCACATGAAATACTCAAAAAATGTACATCTATAGAGGCAGACACCAAATGTGTGGTTGCCACATCCAAGAAGACAGGGAAATAAATCAAGAGTGATTATTAAGTCTGGAGAGATGGCTCAGTGCTTAAGAGCACTTGCTGCTTTTGTAGAGCTCAGAGTTCAATTCCCAGCACCTGTGTTGAGCAGTTAGTTCACTGCCCATAATGCCAGATCTGTGGACCCAAGAGCTTATGTAGGAACATACATACAGGCACGCACGCACATGTACATGCAGAGAGACACAGACACGCGCGCACACACACACACACACACACATAATTTTTCAAAGAAAGAGTGATTATTAAATGTATATGAGTTTTAAATTTGGGTCACGAAAATGTTCTGAACACTAGAGTAGTGGCTGTTCAAAATGTAAACGTTTATAATGCTCTTCAGTTACAAACAGAATAATTAAAAGGGTAGTTTTATATGCTATTTGTATTTTGCTATTTTTCTTTCTTAAGGAGAAAAGGTAAGAAAAAAAAAAAAGACGCATTTTCCCAAAGAACCCAAAGCCAGCGCACACCTACCAATCAGCCGCAGTGCTGTCTGTGTGAGAGCCAGTGTGCCTGAGTTGAGCAGGAGGTCAAGGTTGTTTGCACCATGCTGCAGGGTGAGCATGCTGAGCATCACCAAAAGAAAGCGAGCTTGTGGGATGGTCCCCAGACTTGGTCCCGACGAGTTCTCATTGGTAATGGTTTGTAGGGGAACAGGCTGGATACCTAATAAAGATTGACATTAACTTGAATTTCTTGTTCATGGACACAAAAATACGTATTATACCGAACAGATGGAAGTTGGCTATTTATTATTTACTCATCCATGAAACTATTTGTTCAGTGGGTTTCTACACACTGAGAACATATTGTGATATTCCCACCACCTGTATTCCACATACGGCGATCTGTCTTCAAGATATAACATGTTTACTAAATATAAGTTATGATTCACTTTTCTAGCATTTCTCTATAGAGGCTCAAATTACCTAGGAAGTAAGTTCTAATATAGGTCACTGATACCTTACAGTATATATAGTACAATACTCATAAAATCATAAAATGTAGTTTACTCTATCAGAGTACTTTGATCACTGGCATTGCCAGAACATCAATCTGTAGCCTTTTAATCACCAAAGGTCTTTTTTTTAGCTCACCAAGCTCTTTAAATCTTGCATTTGCATCCATCAGAACACATCGAATATTCTGAACTGCCCAAGCATACAATTTGCCAAAAGTCACTTCTAGCAGCATTCGATTAAAAGGTGGGATCAAATCCACATCTTTTAAGCAGTCTGTAAGTGGTTCCCTTTCAAAGAAAGAAAAGAACTGGACTTAGGACGCCATCAACTTTCAACTTTAATAGATTTCTATAATTAAGAAAAAAAAGTCATAAAGCCTTACCCTATATCAATTCCCTCAGGAATCAGTCTTTGCCATCCACAAAACATAGCATACTGCACAGATGGAAGTAAGAAATTTTTGGCTGCCAGTTTCAAAATTGTATCTATCCCTTCCAGACGAACCTCTGCTCTCTCCAACTGCAAAATATCAATGTATAAGTCAGTGCTGTGTCTCACTCAGCACAGACAAGCACGTTCTCATAAGACTTTACCTGTTTTAGTAGGCACTTTCTCATTTTTTCCACATCCACCGGCTCTTCCTTAAGGGCAAATTCAACAATTGTACTGAGGAGTGCAGACTGTGGGTAAAGGCCCTGTACATTCTGCTTTAACCATTTGTATTTGTGAACCCCTGTGACAGTGTTCAACAATGGCTGCCATTTGTCCTAACAAAGAAAAAAATGGGAATCATTAGTACACCCTACTAACAGATATTCTACAAGTTCCTTGAATATAAATAAGTAATATCAATAGGTTTGTTGTTTGTTCATTTTGCTGGCACTAGGAACGGTACCCAGGACTTTGTAACCAGGAAATTGTAACACCTACAAGGGAAGCACTCTGTCACAGACATTTTAAATTGAGTAACTAACTTTTTTTTTTTAAAGCTACTCTTCCTACCAGAGATCAATAGTTTCTGAAATAAGTGATACAATTAATGAATGGCAAATGAAAAATGCAATGTGGACCCAAAATCAAAGGAAACACATCTCTAGCAGTATGTCTGGCCAGGACACTACCAGCCAGTTCATTAAGTGCCTAGGACCATACTTCTAATAGCAGCACACTGTACCCATTAGCCCACAGACATCAGAACAAAAGCACCACACCTTTTGCTATGTGCAGTGTCTATCAGCCAATCTCAAAAGCATAGAATATACTTCACCTTGGGAGATTTCATTGTAATCGGTCTTTTGTCCACATTTATAGGACTATGGGGCAAAATACAAGCTTCTTCTAAATCACTCTCTTCATTTCCAATTTTTTCTTCAACATCAGTAGATTCTGGCTTCTTGGGAACTATATTTTAAAATGTAAATCATCAGTAAAAATAATTTATGTAATTTTAATCAATAAATACTTAAATTTGGCCAGGTATGGTAGCACATGCAAGTAATCCCAGGACATGGGAGGCAGAGGCAGGCAGATCTCTCTGAGTTTAGGGCCGGCCTGGTCTATGCAGTGAATTCCAAGACAGCTGAGGCTACAAAAAGACCAAAAAGCAAACAAACAAACAAAAATACTTATTTTCTTCAAAAAAGTGTGTTGTCAGCTATGTCAGAGACAGAAGCAGTGAGGTACCTGGCAGGAGGCAGGGGCCTGGCATCAACAAGCTTTTCCTAAAGAGCTAGACAGTGAGGAACTGAGCTTTGAGGCCATTCAGTCCTCGATAAATACTCAACACTAGAATTTTTATAGTATAAAAAGTAGCTACAGATGACATATAGATCTGCCCTACCATGTAGGGCAGGGGCTGAAATTGTAGCTCAGTGACAAGGCTCTTATCTCACCTGTGTGAGGCAATGATAGGCAATCCACAGCATGGAAAAAAAAAAAAAAGAGAGAGAGAGAGAGAGAAGAAAAAATATGCATGTGCTTTTAGTCCCATGAAACTTTACTTATGGGGTATGAAGCCAGCAAGATGGCTCAACCTGTAAAGGGGTCTGCCACCTAGCATGGGCACCTGAGTTCAATCCCTAGAAAGCACACGACAGGACAAAACTGACTCTGACAAGTTGTGCTCTGACCACCATGTGCACACACACTAAATAAATATAGACAGGTTAAAACTTTTTTAAAAACTGTATATGGGTACTGCAATTTAAACTTCATAAAAATGTCAAAAACATTATCACTTTTCTGGTTCATTATAAGAACTTAAAACTGCAAAAACAAGTCTTAGCACCTGGGCAGCACCAAGAAAGCTGCAGGCTGTACTCGGCCTCCAGTCCCCACTTGTCCTTGCTGGCCTCTTGCTGCCATTCTCACCCTCAGTGTAACTGAACTACATAAAGCCACCTCTCTGCCAACCTCTTCAATTAGGAATACTGTTCTTTAACTTGTAGTGATGTGTGTACTTCTTCCCTCTTCTAAGGTTTCTGGCCTAATTCTGTTCAGCATATAATATAAACAAGGAAAAGGACAACACACCTGGACAGTAAAGAACTAACAAAGCAGGGCCTGTTAAAACCTCCAATGTTGTGGAACATGGTGGCACATGCCTTTAATCCCAGCACTCAGGAGGCAGAGGCAGGTAGATCTCTATGAGTTCAAGGCCAGTCTGGTCTACATAGTGAGCTCTAGGTCAGCTGGGACTAAAGGGAGACCCTGCCTCAAAAAGAAAAAAAAAAAACTCCAATGTTTTGGGGTTTTGTTGTTTGCATTGGCTTTCTGAGACATAGGGTCTCACTAGATAGCCCAGGCTAGCCTTGAACTCACAGAGATCGACTTGCCTCTGCCTCCCAAGCTCCCAAGTACTGGGATTAAAGGTGTGCACCAACATGCCTGGCAAAAACCTGAATGTTAATAAAAATAAGTCCCTTGAGCTCCCAAGACTAAGTACTAAGCCCTTAGACTATCCTTCTCAGTAAGAGTGTTTCAGCTGGGTATAGTGGTACATACCTCTAATCCAACACCCCAGAGGCATAGTCAGGAAGAAAACAAGCTTAAGGCCAGCCAAGGCTACACAATGAAAGCCTGTCTCCAAAAGAGTGTTTTCATATGCCTCTGGTATCAGACCGTGTGACCACTATCTAGCTATCCGTCCTTCATGTAGGTATTATCCTTCCTGCAAATCACTGAGTCTTATTATGTGCTTAGGGACCCTAATGCAACCTCAGTGTAATTGGTCACTTATACACAGGTTAATTTCTTTTTTTTTTTTTTGAGACAGGGTCTCCCTGTAGCCCCAGCTGTCCTGGAACTCACTATGTAGACCAGGCTGACCTAGAACTCACAGAGATCCACCTGCCTCTGCCTCCTGAGTGCTGGGATTAAAGGCGTGTGCCACCATGCCCAGCAGGTTAATTTCTTTTAAAGAAAGAAGAGAATAAAGAGGAGGGAAAGGAAAGGGAGAAGGGAGGGTGGAGAAAAAGAGAAGATGAGAAGGGAAGTGGAGAGGAAGAGAAAGAGTAAGTGGAGGAAGAGTCCAAAAGGAGAAAGAGAGAAGTGTAAAACAGAGGGGAGGGGAGGGGAGAGGAGGGGAGGGGAGAGGAGGAGAGGGGAGGAGACAGAAAGGAACCCAGCTTCAAACATCACATAGTATATCTATTCACACGTAATAAGAAACCTTAAGAGGTAACAGTGCTGGATGAGGCAAGGATATGAGGTAAGTGAATGCTCAGCCAGGCCTATAATCTGGCTATGATCTCAGAGGATCATAGCCAGATTCCTTCAGCCTCTGAAGGAAAAATACAATATATATTGTTTAGCACTACCTGTAATTTTGAACAACCATTGAAAATCTTGGACTTTATCACCTACCTTCAAGATAAAAAAGCACTTCTTACAAGAATGACAAGATCAAATGTTTTAATATAGCTCATTAAATATTTCAATATATCTCATTACCAGGACCAGGACAACTAATAGAAAATATTTTCAACTTTTCCTCATTATTTTACTAAGGCTTGCATTTTCTTCTTCAGTATCAATATTCCATACCAAATCATAACATATACAACTGCTCACAATTTAACAGCATCAAGTTGCACAATTATGACCTAGTGAGAAAATAATCAGGGCTTGTGCATCTATCTAATCACAAATATACATAAATACTAAGGCAGGACATGGAAATGCCATGGGAAGTGAACAGTATAAATAACTTCCCTCTAAGTCAGAGACTCAGCCCAAAGAAGTACACACTGTAACAGCATTTTGTGGCTTTTACATTCGCACCTCTCTTTTTCCTTCGTTCTCGAATTATCTTCTGAGCTATCCTTCTCCAACGGGGTAATGAACTCAACAGCTTAAACTTAGACATGATAGAGAGGTCACTACAAACAGCAGGCCTCAATTCATTGAAGAGAAATCTCAAACGTTCAATGACGGGAGCACACACCTCCTTGTAGGAACGGCCCTGTTCTTGATGCGTCTGCAAAGTTAAATAGGAAAAAGATGACTTCACGACAAATGCTTTGGCAACTGTCTGTACAGCACAAAAGAATTAAAATCCACTCACCTTGATGAGTGAACATTTTGCTTGGTAGACAACTCTACAAACATCCACCACAGACTTGGGCAGTGTTCTGTGCTTTACTTGTTCAATACCAAGTGCGCCTGAATGAACTAAAGATAGTGCCACATGCCCTGTAAAACACATTTTTACAAAGTCAGAAAATTAATGTGGATCACATGTCACTTGAATAATGATATAGTTAACACACATGGATCTTGAGCTTCGTACCTAAATCTTCATGTTTTAAGAGGCAGCATAGCAGTAGGCGGCCGACCTCCTCTACAGGGTGCTCAGGAGGGAACGTGATTGGTGTGGTCAAGTGGCACTGTCTACAGTACCTTTCAATTTGACACAGAAAGTCCTGCAACAAAAAGGACTGGAGGTAACCTTAGAGCTTCCAGTCTATCTGCATAAATCCTAACACACCAGAGCTTCTACATACTTGCAAATACTTGATACAAACCTCAATTGTATGGGAGCAAAATCAAGTCTCACCTTAAAACCAAAACTGCAAACAATAAGCAAAGCTGTGCTATGTTCATCAAAGATTACAGAATGCTGAATCAGAAGTAGGGGATGATCTGGCTCACCTTCACATTGTGATCCTGGATATTATTGTCAGCAATGGCTTGCAGGAAAGCCTGGGAATGATCGCCCAGGGCCCATCTGTGAGAACAGAGTCGGGACTTGCTGACAGGCGTTCCCCCAGGAGAGCTGCAATGGTCCTCATCTTTCTCTTCATTGTAGCTGTAGTGAATCTGACTGGTCTGCAGACCTCCAGAGAAAATCGACGACTGCAGCCACTCTAGAAAATGAAGAGGGAGCCATTGAGGAGAAACATGAGTAAACATTTCAGAAACAAACACTGAAAAAGATCCTGAACTGAATGCTCAATACCAGAAGGTAAACTCTGTATCATTCATGAGTTAACCTCTATCTAACATATTTCATTCTCTATATTAGCTATGTGAGTACAACTGACACTTTCTGATTATTCAATATACCTTCAGTACGGTGTGGTGGTTACTTTTAAATGTCAACCTGACACAATGTAGAATCCCCTGGGAAAAAGAATCTCAAGAAGGGATTGTCCTGTGACCGGTAGGAATATCTGTGGGAGATTGTCTTGATTACCTTAACTGAAATGGGAAGACCTAGCCCACTGCGGGCAGCACCAATCCCTGGAATTAGACCCTAGTCTGTAGGAAGTGGAGAAAGTGAGCTGAGAAACAGGCATGCATGCATTTATTCCCTGATCTTGATTGGGAACTCTGAGCTCTTGACAGTGGACATGACTAGCTGCTTCAAGCTCCTGCCTTGACTTCTCCACGATGATGGACTGTAACCGAAAATTGTAAGCCAATTGAACCCTTTCTCCTTTAAAGCTGCTTTAAAGGTTATTTTATCACAGCAGCAGATGAAACTAAGAAGCATGACATCAGAACTCAGCAGAGCAGTTCCAGCACAAGAATCACTGGATGCATCTGCTCCACTAGGTTTCATGAATACTGTGTGCCCCAAGGATCATGTTTTGGGAGCTTGGTCTTCAATATTACAATATTAAGAAGTGGTGGGACCTGTAAGATGTGGGTCCCAGGGGAGGTCCTTAGGGGTCCCAGTGGCTGTGCCCTCAGAAGAAACTGATAGAGTATCCACAGGACCCCGATTGGCTCTAGAAAGACCAAGTTGCTATAAAAGCCTGAGCCTCACTCCCAAATCACAATCTGGTTTGCAGTGTTACTATGTGATCCTGCCCTCTCAGACGCAGTCTGTCATGACGCCATCTACCATGAAGTAACATAGCCAAGTGGGCTAGCCTATGATACAGCCTGAGTCATGCTATTTGGATTTTCAGTCTCTTACAATGGGATGCAAAGAAATCTCTTCCTTTTTTTTTATGTGTTGTTGTATGTTGAAGAAATCTCTTTTCTTAGATGTCACTTAATCTTCTGTTATGATCACAGAAAAGAGATTAATAAACTGCCTGAAAATTCAGATACACATTTTCACAAAAAGCAGCAAAAGCTCCTCTTCCTCAACTAAGCACTTAATTTAACTACAATAGTGTAGGCATAAAAAGAGTAGTGTAGCAAAAGGATTTGCAGCAGAATGACCACCACAATGCTAAAAAGGTGGACGTGTCAACTGAGCTGAGTTCTAGAAGAAGACACAGATGCTAAACATGTACACAAGAGAGCAGCATGCTTAAGGGTTTCTTTAAGAACCTCCTCAAGGCAGCTGCATTTTCCAAAATGTTTGCAAAATTTAAAAAGCAAGAGAATGGGGGCTGGAGAGATGGCCTAGCGATTAAGAGCACCGACCGTTCTTGCAGAGGACCCGGGTTCGATCCCCAGCACCCACATGGTGGCCGAGAACCATCTGAAACTCCAATTCCAGGAGAACTCCAGTTCCAGGGGAATCCGACACCCTCTTCTGACCTCCGCGGCATTGCAGGACACGGGTGCACAGACCTACATGCAGACAGTACACTCATACACATACATAAATAAATAAAATAAAATAAAATAAATTAAAAAAAAAAAAGCAAGAGAATGTTTTAAACAACCGTGATCTTAGAGATGGAGAGCAATGGACTGGAAAGGAGATCTGTGTGTGCTGTAAGATATGGGATCAGCCAGGTCTGCTGAGCATATACTATTTTTTTTAGGACAAATAGGAATATTAATTACAGATGTTTATAACTAGCGGGAGGAAACTGCACTAAAAAAAATATTGGTATGCACATCACTACATTTTTACTGATGATGTACTTCATCAAAAAAACACTCCTAACCCAAGCAATCAAATCCAGGAAGTCCAGTGTTCTTACTGGGTATTTAGCACTCAAGAGCTTCCACAAATGGCCTTGTCAATTCTTCTAAAACAGATATGATCCTTATCTCCTTACTGTATGTAAAACATGGAAGAGCAGCATCTTATCCCTCAATTTCAATTACAAGCTTCTGACCCCACAGTGGATCAGGCCCCACTCCAGGGTACACAGTACCCTCTATTCCTTCAACCCTTGAGTTTTCCAGCCCAACTTTGCTGATCTACATGAAACTCATCCTCCACTATTATGACAAGTGTCAACGAGGAATACAAGCAGCATGGACTAGGGTATGTATCCAAGGGTCTACTCCACAGGAAGCCAGGCAGGCACTCTAACAAGCAGCTGAAGTCTGCTGCCCTTCTCAACTGTGCCCATCCTATTCTGTATTTATGCCCAGTGTGCTCCCACACCCAGGTCCAGGTCTGTTGCCACCAAGGAGCTTGTCTTCCTCTCAGAACTACTTCTAAATGTTTCCATCTCATCACTTACTATAGATACCCACTGCAGCAACCATTCCAAAAACCTGAAATCAGACCAGGAGAACCTTGACCTTTGCCAGCTCTACACTGCTCACTGCCCTCCACAGAGTAAAGCTTAGCATTTGAAGTTCACACAAAGTTTATATATAAGTGCTCAAGCAGTGCAAAATAAGTAAGAATTTTCCCATCACAACAGTAAGAAAACAGCACAGTGCCCAAGGCCATGGTGACTGGCCCAGTAACAGATCTTCTTTGATGTATACAGAGACTAGGAAGGAGCAGACAGCCTATCCCAGCATTCTAGCCACAGCTGTCTAATCAGTCTGTGCCCAGGATGCTGGGGGCAGACTCCCCTCCTCAAACCTCCACATCAATGAAGCTGGAAGAAGTCTGTTAACTCTTAGTAATAGGCCAGGAGCCCATTAACTATTATCAAGCAGAGCACTACTGTCCTTAAGAGACAAGAGGAGGTCACTACAATTTACTAACCTGCATCCTGGCCTACTTCCAATGTTAATCTAGTATCAGCTAAGAGTGGAGGGTCATCTTAGCCTCTCCATCCTGCACACCCAACATGTACCTTGTAAAATAAACTCAACAGATGCTTACTGCATGGACAAGAGGACAAACAGATAACAAATGCACAACTAATGAAAAAAAAAATTAAACCTATCTGATGGAAAATGGAGTAACTTTGTTATTTTACATGGTTACAGAGGTTTCCATCCCAAAATGTATCTGATTTTAGGAACAACCATTCCCCACTACATGGGATTCCTGGGCAATTATATCAGACCCATTTGGAGAGGAACATGACCTGAGACTACTTATTGGACAAACATTCCTGCACACCTGTTGGCTTCCTCGGTGGCCAAAGACCATGAAACAAACAAAAGCCACTTAAAGCTACTTTCCAACAGGCTGAGTCCCACTACCCTTATTTTTCAATACCAACAAAACTATGGTTTTATTACCCCCACCCCACGTGCACTACTCTTAAAGGCACTTATGACTCAACTAAACTAAGACAACCTGTGAACTGGTTAACAAAAAGCAAAACTGTTCTTACTGGCACATTCAACCTCCACAGGAGATAGCGGTGTGCTCATTGCTAAATAGGAAGCATGTAATCCAAGGAGGAGGCCCAGGTTCCTCTCTGTGTCTATCAGAGGTGAAGACAGACTTCCCAGATCTGGTATGGTAACAACTTCTTGGTCAGGCTGGAAAAAATTAATCCATTATCAGTTTGAGAAAACAAGGTTAATTAAAAACATAATACCAAAAATACCAGCAGCTTGTATGCTTAAGATCTACTGCCATGATGAGGACAAGACAGTGTTCTAGGCACCTGCTACTACATCTTGTGTAAGTCTACACTAGAGCAGCCATTAACAGCACATAAAGCTCTTGAAGTGGACAGTAGAAAACAAACGTACATCCCTGGGGCATAGAAGAGGGAAGCATAGGTAAATGACTTAACTAGACTATTCCCTTGAAGAATCAAAACATTTTCCAAAAGGACTGTGCATGTTTCAGAAAAGTACAAGGAATCATTGCATACTTAAAGACAGAGAAAGCAATAAAAATTTGGCAGTATTACTACAGAACAATGAACTGTGACCACACAAGTTTAGGAAATATATCACTTCTGATAAAAACCAAATGTACTTAAGAAAAGGAAGCAATCTTAATCCCAGCACTTGGGAGGCAGAGGCAGGTGGATCTCTGTTGAGTTCAAGGCCAGCCTGGTCTACAAAGTGAGTTCCAGGCCAGCTGGGGCTACAGGGAGACCCTGTCTCAAAAACAACACACACACACAGGAAAAAAAAAAAAAAAACACAAGCAATCAGATGAAAATGATGTTAAACTTTTCCAGTCACATCAAACAATGTATGGAGTTCATTTTCCCTTTCATGAATGCGTTGAGCCCTCCTCTATGGCATTTACTGACTTTTGTTACCTCTGGATCTAGAAAGCTATAATTCAATATATATATATATATATATATATATATACACACACTCCAAGCTGGGTGTGGTGGCGCACACACCTTTAATGCTAGCACTTGGGAGGCAAGGCAGGTGGATCTTTGTGAGTTCAAGGCCAGCCTGGTCTACAGAGTGAGTTCCAGGACAGTCAAAAAAAAAAACGAAAGAAAAAAAAAAAAAAGGGCTGAGAGAATAGCCTAAGCGGTGTAAGAGCACCGCAGCGCTGCAGAGGACCCGGGTTCGATCCCCAGCACCCACATGGCGCTAGAACCGTCTGTAACTCAATCCAGGAGAACTCCAGTTCCAGGGGAATCCGAGACCCTCTTCTGACCTCCGCGGCATTGCACGACACGGGTGCACAGACCTGCATGCAGACAGTACATTCATACACATAAATAAATAAATAATAAAAAAAAAAAAAGAAAAAAAAAAAAAGTAATCAAATATATATACTCCAAAATCATGAACATGTAACAAAGACATTTCTTTCTGAAAAATTAAGGTGCTATACGGTTCTTTCAACCAGAGTCCAATCTAAGCTTACAAATATACTGTAAAGACCAACGTTTAAACTCTTTAGGGGCGAATACTTCTATATTTCTAACATAAAGGCAATTTTAAGGTAATTTTTCAAGATTAGCATAGCATAAACCATAGCATAAAAAAATGTAAATTCATTTATCAAAAAAACTTCTAAACCAACTGTCCTCCAAAGGTTCAGATATTAGTATATCAGGGTAAAAAACTCATCCCATCACAAAGAAGGCCTCCCCTCACATTCCCTGATGGCAAAAAGCCTCACCTCCAAATACTGGCCAACACAAAATGCATGCATGGACTCCTGCGTGTCTTCAAACTGCAAAGCTGCTTCCAAAGCTACCACTGGATCTTCCCCCACGAATTGAGCTACAAAAAGAAGGAAAGGAGCAGTATGTCAATGCAATTTGTGCAGACAGCTCTTAGCAGATATAAAGCAGGCAGAAGGGAGTCAGCTGGGTTAACTCCCAAGTCTATGCTGCAAGGGATGATCTCCCACTCTCTTTCAGACTTGTCTGGGCCAACACGGAACTTAAAATAAGTTCTAGCATGCATTAAAGAATGAAAATGAACAATAATAAGAAATCTTAACTTGAGCCAGAATCTGTTGTTAAGACAGTCACAGACAAATTCTGTAGAATCTGGAGAACTTACACAGTGATTTGTAAGTTGAGGATTCTATTGAAAATAACATATGCTACACCTTTTAATAATGCACTAAAAAGTGAAGCTTTACCAAGTATACTATTCCCTGTTAGGGACTGTGTCTGGAAGTCCTTTATATCATACACTTTCCCATCAATTACAGTCCAGAAGCCGCCATCTTTATTGTGGTTCTCCAAATCAGCTTTGCGTATCAGTGTCACTTCCTCATTATTTCTACAGTTCTGGCCTGTGAAAAATGACTCTGTATAAACAGAAACCAAACATAAATCAACAGATCAATAGATGAAATAGATGAAATCTGCGAAAGACTAAGTAGAAACAGACAAACTCATAACCACAATGAGAGAAAAATATATTTCTTTTGAATCTAGCACAAGATACATTCTATTAAAGAATTATTTTTTTTCTTTAATGTATCCAGGGGATGTAATGATACAAGCCTTCAACTCTAGCAACTGAGAAGCTGAAGCAGGAGGATCAGACTCCAGTCTGAGGCAAGCCTGGGTTACATGGTGAGAACTTTCCTCAACAAAACAACAAATACTGTCAAACATGGGTATGTGCACCAAGCCACAGAACAAATCAGTAGACTTCAAACAAATCGAGACACAGAGGACATATGATGACTATAGCACAGTAACTATCAACATGTTTAAAGATATAGAATATACTTCTAAATAGCTGAAAATTCTGAGAGAAAATGACTATAAGAGAAAATGCATTGACGGGGCTCAAGAGATGGCTCAGCAGTTAAGAGCAGTCAATGCTCTTACAGAGGACCCAGAATCGATTCCCAGCACCTACATGGCAGTCAACAACTGTCTGTAACTCCAGGTCCAGGGGATTTGATGCCTTTTCTGACTTCTGTGAGCATTGCATGACACAGATTCACTTACAGACATGCAGCCAATACACACATACATATAAAAAGAATAAACAAAATATTCTAAAAGGAAAGAAAGTACACTGAGATAAATTAGAGCAATCAAAAGTTGCATAAATAGGGCTGCATTATGCATAATTATACCTCTAAAATGTATGGATTAGAAGGAAAACCTGAAAATTGCTTTTAAGTAATAATTTCATCAAATTAATAGAATTATATTCATTTGTCTACAGGGATGGATGGACATACACACACACACACACACATACACACACACACACACACACACACACACACTGCTTACCTTTGGAGAACTAGAACACAACATAATACTATGAAAGTAGTTCAAATGGATGAAGGGAGAATCAAGTTTTATAGCATGCCCCTTCTAATAATACTGTGTGCCAATACATCCAAACAGCTGAAGACAGGATTGTTAAGGGATTTTATAGAGGCCAAATCGTAAATAAACTCCTTATTCATGGGAAGACAGAGTTACTATGCAGTTTCTCAAGCCTTCTGGGCAAACAGAAAGCAAAGAGCATGATATCAAACATTCTAACACAATAAAACCAAATCCAAATCCAACAAAATCTCTAGGCCTAACTAGAAGCTTGAGATTAAGCCAACATAACCTCATTTTACAAAATAATCAGTTAAAGTAAGAAAAAAGACAAGGAAAGCCTGGAGCTATGTGTTCATAACCTTTTAGCTCCTACTTCAAAATCTCTCCCTAAAAAAGGCACTTTTTTGGAAGTACAGAAAAATTAAACATGGACAGTGTGGCAAATGAAGGAATTGCTATTAATCTTATTAAGGCACTTTAATGGCACTCTAATTTTAGGGTTTTTTTAAATTGTCACCATTCAAAAGTAAAATCTCTAAAAATATTGAGAGAAGATATGTTTGCAGATAAGTCTAACCCGTGATCCCCAGCTACACTGAGTAGAGGATAGCTAGGAATGCAGCCCAACACAAAATCATAAACTCACTGAAAACAGGAGAGAATTTTTTTGGTGATTATAAAGTCCCCAATGTGAATTTTATAAATGATGTCATGCCACAACATCAAAAGGTTGGAGAGGTAAGCATAGGAAATGAAACAAAATGCGAATACTTCTGAAAGCCAGAAGTGCTATTTTCTGCTGTGCTATTTTCCACTACTTTCATGTTAGAAAACTTTTAGAATGAACAGATTACAAAAATACTGATGTCCTAGCAAGCATCCATTTCTCAAAAAGTTAGAAAACTGCCCTAGACAAATGAAATTTCTTGTTGTAGGGTAAAAATGGGTACTTACATATACAAATATAGCATTCATCACTCATCAAAGAAGCTTCTTTTTGCAACAGATGGAGAGTATGACAGAGTTCCACAACTAATCACACATAGATAATTTCTGTCTGACAGATGCCTAGCCCTAAATGACACAGCTATAGTGGATCCTCTACACCTAAGACTCATGGAACATAGCAAAACAGGGAGTAGAGAGAATACTAATACATCTCTCGACCCTCACCAATGAAGCTTCCTCAACTGGACGAGACATAGAGAAAAAAAAGAGACTGCGAGTGTACATCCCTGGATAGGATGCCTATATTAAACCTCGCCCATCCATGGCTCAGGGACTTTTGCAGAAGAGGGGGCAGAAAAATGGTAAAAGACAGGGGTAGTGCAGAATCTTCCATTCCAGGCCTTTGGGACTTTGCTCACATGAACTTGCAACAATGGTGACAGCATGTACAAGACCCATGCAAACTCAAATGGGACAAAAACCCACATGGAACTGGGGAAATGGAGAGCAGGTCCCAATCTCGGCTATGGAACTACTGGCAACTGACCATTGCAGGATAAGGGAGAGTTGATCTTCTTTAAGAGAGTGACTCTAAACAGGCCAAGTACATTCCAGTGGCTGAACCTGCACCAAGGGACATCTGGGTACAAAACCGTTGCTCCATAGACCTTAATATACGGCAGAATGCATGAAATCTGGTGTACAGGAGCTACGGGGGTTGAGGACGGGAGAGGAGGTCTAAATATGATTAAGATGTATGAAATGCAAAAATAATCAACAAAAATATGCATTAAGAAATAAAAAGTCCCAGCCATACCACTCCTGGGTATATACCCACAAGACGCATCCTACCACAAAGATACATGCCCAGCTATGTTTATTGCAGCTCTCTTTACTATAGCAAAGACCTGGAACCAACCCAAATGCCCCTCAACTGATGACTGGATAACAAAAATGTGGCACATCTATACAATGGAGTTCTATGCAGCAGTAAAGAAATATGACATCATGAGCTTTACTGGTAAATGGATGGAACTCGAAGCAATTATACTAAGTGAAGTAACACAGTCCCAGAAAAAAAAAAAAAAAGGCTAATGTTTTCTCTCATTTGTGGATGCTAACACCAAATCCCCAGTTGGCAGGCAAACTGAGCAACTTTATTATTATATTTCATTGTATCTGAAAGCAACTGTGCCATTACAATGTGAATCTATAAATGGGATCTAGAATTATCCTACCACTTATACTCACACATTGTAATTACCATATATATAGATGGAGGATATGTAGTAAAATTCTAAAAAAAGAGGGCTGGAGAGATGGCCTAGCGGTTAAGAGTGCCGACCGCTCTTGCAGAGGACCCGGGTTCGATCCCCAGCACCCACATGGCGGCCGAGAACCGTCTGAAACTNAGTGGGAATGGAAGGTAACTTAAATAAGATGGGATTTACGTTCCACTTAAGAGAGACTTTTCTTGTAGTAATTACTGAATTCTGAAATTTAGAAGATTCTTAAAACCCCTTCCCTAGCTTGTATTCCAGAAGTTACTATTGAAGTGATTAGGTGTGGTGGATTAAGGGACGAATGGGTGAGACTGCCCCATGTCATTCCTGCTGTTTGATGTGCATGAGTAGGGAATTCCTGGACTTGGCTAAGTGTGTCTTTGTTTTGAGCTATTGGGATAGTTGAAGCTAAGGGTAAATCCCTATGCTCTGAATGATTGTGGACTCAGAATAAGCTGAATTGTGATTCAGTTTTCATGAAAGTTTTTGCTGTCTGGGCTTTCCCTCCCCTTTCACATTCTTTTCTGTATACCACAAGCTTAAACCAAGAGCTGACAGGAGTCCTGAGGAAGATTGCCTTAGATGTCAAACATGGGTTATTTTGTATTAAATTTGGTTAATGCTTATCTTAGCGCCGTTACTTTATTTAGGAATGAACTTATGTGTCATTTTTTTCCTCTGCTAAATTTTGTTGAGAGCATTGGATTTGATTAGTTATCTCAAAGCTTTTTTTATAGTGTTTATTTTAAAACCTTTTTTTTTTTTTAAATTTGTGTGTTCTTATCTCAGCCTCCTGAGTGCTGAGGTTATAGATGTGTTCCCCTGTGCCAGGTTAAATTTTTATATATTGTCTATAACTAATCAAATCCAATGCTCTCAACAAAATTTAGCAGAGGAAAAAAATGACACATAAGTTCATTCCTAAATAAAGTAACGGCGCTAAGATAAGCATTAACCAAATTTAATACAAAATAACCTATGTTTGAAATCTAAGGCAATCTTCCTCAGGACTCCTGTCAGCTCTTGGTTTAAGCTTGTGGTATACAGAAAAGAATGTGAAAGGGGAGGGAAAGCCCAGACAGCAAAAACTTTCATGAAAACTGAATCACAATTCAGCTTATTCTGAGTCCACAATCATTCAGAGCATAGGGATTTACCCTTAGCTTCAACTATCCCAATAGCTCAAAACAAAGACACACTTAGCCAAGTCCAGGAATTCCCTACTCATGCACATCAAACAGCAGGAATGACATGGGGCAGTCTCACCCATTCGTCCCTTAATCCACCACACCTAATCACTTCAATAGTAACTTCTGGAATACAAGCTAGGGAAAGGGTTTTAAGAATCTTCTAAATTTCAGAATTCAGTAATTACTACAAGAAAAGTCTCTCTTAAGTGGAACGTAAATCCCATCTTATTTAAGTTACCTTCCATTCCCACTTACATGCCATCAATGGAAATAGCAAGAAATGCTCTTCCTTATTAAAGATTTCTGTCAGTCAGAAAGGAAATAATGGGTTACATTAGACAAATAAGCTTTCCTCAGAGAAAGCCTCTAGGCTGATGGGCATACCCATTATGCCAGGCCAGGCCAACTCCTCATGATCATCCCGTTCCTTTCCTGGTGCCAAGTGGTTGAATCGATCCAGGTGCTCCAACAGGCCACCTAGCAGAGGTATGGCTCCGGCCTCTTGCATGAGACTGGCATTTTTACTGAGCAGGAGCACAATGGAGACTACTAGTTCTGGAAGGAGTACACCTACGTTGAAACAGAAATGTTAAAGTCGTTAAGATCCTTACAAAGTGGGCTAGAAATACAGACAGAATAGTTACATAGCATGTGGTCCGGGTTCAGAGCTGGAAAGAACACTTTAAAAAATTTTATAATCTTGCTTTATGTTTAAGTTTTAAGTCACAAAATATGGAAAGCATACTTCTACAAGGCTTGTTTTTAAAAAATATTTTATTATTTTTATGTGTATGAATGTATTGCCTGCAGATCTGTAAGTGCACCTGCATTGTGCAATGCCCAAGAAGGTCAGAAGAGGGCATCAAATCCCCTGGAACTGGAGTTATGGAAAGCTATTAGCCACTATGTGGGTGCTGGGAACCAAACCTGCTTAACCACTGAGCCATTTCTCCAGCCTGAGACTTTTTTGGGGGGAGTCTTTTTGAGACAGGGTCTCCCTTTAGTCCCAGCTGGCCTGGGGCACACTATGTAGACCAAGCTGGTATTGAACTCACAGAGATCCACCTGCCTCTGCCTCCCAAGTGCTGGGATTAAAGGTGTGCGCTGAATTACAGCTATCAAACTGAACTCACCAGGTTACAAACATAGTTTACACAAACAACTGGATTTCAAATACAGATCTATTAAATATGGGATCATTAGTCAAAAAAGTAAATGCTTAGCAATGTGCTTACTATCAGAAAAAACAGTAAAAAAATAATGCTCTCATCTCAAAAGAATAACATAATATTCTAAAAGAATAACTATTTTTATGCTGCCAAAATGAAATTAATGACCATTCACCTCATTATTGAAGTGCTAATAGTAATGACATAAATCTAAACCAACATCTCCATTTGTGTTGAAAGATTCCATTACCAGATTGTTTAACAGGGAGAGATGGAGAAAGGAGGGCAGAGAGAGGGGAAAGAAGGAGAGGGGAGGGAAGAAAGGAAAAAGTCAAGAAGACTAGAAAATTCAGAATTTTAGTTTGCAGTACATAGGAAGTTTTATCAGGAAAGGGTACATTATAACTTTCATTAATCCTCTAAAATAAACACATATCCATAGTCAGAGAACAGAAAGGTACCAGTGAAGTCCCCTTCCATTATGCAGGCCACCTCCGCAAAGTGCTGCCAGCTGGTAGAAGCAATGCTGGCTGCCACAGGCAGTATGTCTCCAATGTGCGTGCACAGAAGGGCTGTGTACTTTTTCAGCAAAGAACCAACACCCATAAGCTCAGGACCTTAAAGGGAAATTTAGAAAAGTTCATTTTCACTACTGAAAATGCACTCTAATAAAATTATTTTACTCTCTAGAATAGATTCTTTTAACTTATTTTGCCAAACAGGAACATATTTACCCTCAGCTTTTGGCTCTTTTTTTGTAGCATATCATTTGAGGAGATAATGAATTTTATTTCATTCAAGTGTAAATCCTGTACTACATAGTATCTGGAAGTTTGGATCTATAAATGCTAAGGCCATATAACTTAAAGATTCTTTAAACGTTACAAGTAGTTGTGTTTGTTTTCTTAAAGCTTGTATAAGAATGAAGCTAGGTATATTTCAGTTGTATAAAATCTTGAGCTCTTCTGCCTAAATGGCTCTTAGTAGCTTTTTATTCCTGTGACTTTTTGTCTTCAAGATCATTAAAGTTTTCTGTGACTGGTAAGTGCTTAATTCCTTTCAGAAAATAATTAAATGATTTTAGAAAAAAAAATAGCTATGAAAATATTAACAAAAGAGCCAAGCTTTTTTTATCCTTAACAGAGAAAGCTGGGTTAGGAGAGGCAGTTTCCCTGGGTACTTATAGAAGGCAGCATTTACTGCACCTCATGTCCAACACAGAACACAAACACATGCCTTTGTTTTAATCTCCAAAGGAATTATCCCAATTCTGTAAGAATTGGTAAGAAATCCAAGCTCTAATAGCTGTTAAGCAGAACTTTAAGTGAAACCTAGTCCTCTCTGCCCGCCACACTCTGCCAGCTTCCTTACGCACCAAACGAATGGTTTTCATGTTAATCATTCACTTTCTGTTAACTATGTGCAATAAATCTGACAAATCTGTAAGACTAAACTGAGCAAAATGGGTTCCATTCCTGATAGCTAAAGAATTTAAATGTTTTTAAATGTTTAGACAATGAACCAAAAACAGTGACAAATCTAATAAATATTTTATTTAAAAACTTTAAAATACAGACTCCAAAACCTGGTGCACTTAATATAGTATGAGAAGTCTACCTGGACACACAGAATGGGCAGATTACAAAAAAAAAAAAAAAAAAGATTAAAAAGTTCAAAACATTCAGGACACTTTCATGCTTTAAACAACTTACTGGAAATATCTGTGATCTGACCAACGCTTTCTCCTGGATACAGTTTACTGATGAGTAAGCGCTGAAAGCGCAGTAACAGATCCAGTGAGGCAGACCTTTCACAACTTCGCTGCTCAAAGTCCAGACACGACGAAATACGACGGGCAACATCTTTCAATCTGGCTACAGTCTGAGAAGCAATGTTTCTAAGTAAGGAAAACAGAGTTAAAAATTGTTATTTCTGTTTAAAAAAAAAAGTGAGAGCACATGATGACACAAACTAGCTATGAGAAAGCATAGAGCATACATGGTCCCATATATGTGTGTCAGCAAGCACAGCCTCATTCCAAGCTGAGTAGATGCTGAAAACCTAGCAAGGCCCCTTCACTTCGCAAACTTGCTCCTATAGACCTTACACAATGATCTAAAATAGGACCAGATCTTCCTCAGAAAGGAAAAGTTCTATATAAACCCTTAAAAGGAAAAACTATGTCAATATTTTTCACCAGAGCTACCTTTCAAATGCGATCTGTTCTAAAAGACAAAATGCACCCACATTGCTCCATCTGCTTTCCAAGTCTGTCTTCAGCACCTGCTCACAAATAGCACTTAAGTATGGTTCCCTGGGCATAGAGAACACAAGAAAGAATACAGAAATGAGGAAAAACTCCCTAGATGAGCATAAATAGGTGCCTAACAAACACAGCAGCAAGAAGCAGTAGCTCCAATGTTAACTACGCAAGGTGCCTTAGCCATGAGCCTCAGCATGGGGAGAAAGGTCCAAATATGAGCTTCTGCCAAGTACATAAAGGAGCAGAGGCTCCTGACTCAATGAGCAAGGAACAAAGTCAGAAAGAACAAGAGTCGGGAATAAGGAGAAGCTTCAAGGTCATGTGCTATATCTAGGCTCTGCAAGGAGTCACTGAAGCTGGGGACGTTTATCCACGTGAGCATGAAGGCAGTTTGGAATGGACAGGGAACACTAAACAGGATAATGCCATGTAAATTCAAGCAACCCAGGCCTGATCTCTGGTACTGAGAATAGAAAGGAGGGAGTGGGTTAGTGAGAGCAAATGGATAGAGAAGAACAGGAGCCAAAATCAGACCTAATTCCAAGGTGGCCACTAAATCAGATTCACCCAGCAGCCCCAGCTCAGCCATGGCCCCTAAAAGACCAGCCTAGGAACCTCTGCATATTAGAAAAGGCCAAAGGCATGCCTTGGGCTCCACCTCTGTAATTCCTAATGTGACAGCAGGTTTGCTGAGAAAAATTACCAATAGTGCTTACATATTGCCCACACCATGAAACCTTTAGCAGTGTGAATAAGAACAGGTAGGAAGAAAGATGTAAGTGGCTAGGAGCCCCACGTAGTCGAACTTACACAGGATGACTTCTTTTTTTTTTTTTTTTTTTGGTATTTTTGAGACAAGGTCTCCCTGTAACCCCAGCTGGCCTGGAGCTCACCCTGTAGACCAGGCTGGCCTTGAACTCAGAGATCTGCCTGCCTCTGCCTCCCAAGTGCTGGGATTAAAGGCGTGCGCCGCCACGCCCGGCAGGATGACTTCGTACGAAGTAGGACCTCACCCTGATCACAAACAACAGTGAGCACAGTGGGGTCCAGGCGACCACTCAACCTCACCTGTCAAAGTCACCACCTGACAACACTGTCACAGAAGAAACAGGCATGAAATCTTGGTACTTGTGGCCAACTTTAAGGATCAAAAGGCAGTAATAACATGGTATAAAATGTTCAACTTACCTCCTTATTCCAAAATGCAGATCCATAATTAAACTTGAGCTAGGGTTCACTAATTACAAAAATATCAATGCTTTATTTTTATGGTACTAACATAACACTAAAGAGTTATTCTTTTTTTATTTTCTGGGGTTCTTTTGTCATTTGAAGACAGGGTTTCCCTCAGCCCCACCTGGTCTAGAACTCACTATGTAGACTAGGCTGCCTTGATCTATGAGATCTGCATGCCTGTTTCTTGAGTGCTGGGATTAAAGCCATCCACTACCACACCCAGCTAAAGAGTTATTCTTAAATCCACTTCCACTTATTTTTGGCAAGAATCAGTTTCCTCAACCAACATTTTCCAAGGAATAAATGACATGGAATATTTCTAAATTCTCTTGCATCTCTAGACTGTTGTATAAAAATGGAACCAAGCCGGGCGTGGTGGCGCACGCCTTTAATCCTAGCACTTGGGAGGCAGAGGCCAGCCTGGTCTACAGAGTGAGTTCCAGGACAGCTGGGACTACAGGGAGACCCTGTCTCAAAAAGACCAAAAAAAAAAATGGAACCAAATAAGTCACTATAAATACCTTCTCATCACCATTTAAAGAATAAAATGTCTATTCTTTGTGGGATAAATTGTTTCTTCTTTGACATGGGCTCATCACCCAGAGAAGCTGAGTACTTAATGGGAGGAGCTAAGTTTGCAGCCCAGCTGTGCAAGGAGTTTCTCTGCAGTGCTGACGTTCAAGATGCTGGCATTCCCACAGAAGGTGCACAAGACTTGGGAATTCTGGCACTTTGGAATTCTGGGACTTTGGCGGGGACAGAGCAAGAGGATCCTGGGTTTTTCTAGCTACAATTCCAAGCAGCCATGTTGACTTGGGAATCCAGTCCCTGCCTCAGCTTGAGTGAGTGCCCACTTCCCAGGCATTACTTTGTAGCCAATCTCAATAAATTCTGGGCTAGTCTGAGATTGGAGTTCTCCACTTGCTTTGCCTTAGTTACCAGGGAAACCAGGAAATGGCAGAGGCAGGGCAGGGTTGTGGGTGCTGCAAGCATGGCTGCAAGGCTGTGGGTATCTTCCACCCCAAGAGGAAAATTCCTCTGCAACAACTCCTGAAAAGGAAATGTGCATGCTTACGAATGAGCCTGGAATGTACATGCATATGTGTGTATACATGCCTGCTTTGGCTCTCGCCAACGTTAGCCTCTACTGATGATTTGAAGCCGGGTATCTCTCACTACTTCCTAAAATGGCCTTCCAAAGCACTCACTATTCCTTCACTCATTTTAGTTTGTTTTTTTTTAATTTATTTTATTTTATTATGTGTATGAATGTACTGTCTGCATGTAGGTCTGTGCACCCGTGCCGTGCAATGCCTCGGAGGTCAGAAGAGGGAGTCAGATTTCCCCTGGAACTGGAGTTAAAGACAGTTCTCAGCCACCATGTGGATGCTGGGGATTGAACCCTGGTCCTCTGCAAGAGCAGTTGGCACTCTTAACCACTAGGCCATCTCTCCAGCCCCACTCATTTTAGTTTTAAGTTAAAAGTTGTTGCCACCTTTAATCCCAGCATTTAAGAGGGGGAGGTAGACAGATCCCTTTGAGATCCAAGCCAGCCTGGTCGACACAGAAAAATTCCAGGCTGAATGGAGGCTACAGGGAGACCAGACCCGCTCTCAAAAAAAAGGAAAAGAAAATGTTTAATAAAGTAGCATATACACATACATACAACATATATATACAGATATGTGTGTGTGTGTGTGTGTGTGTGTGTGTGTGTGTGTGTGTGTATGATCTATAGAATCAGGTCATGATACAGTGTCACTTCAAAAATAAAACCTTTACTGGGGCTGGAGAGATGGCTCAGCAGTTAAGAGTGCTGACTGTTCTTGCAGAGGACCCGGGTTCGATTCCCAGCACCCACCTGGTGGCTAAGAACTATCTTTAACTCCAGTTCCAGGGGAATCCGACGCCATCTTCTGACCTCCGCGGCATTGCACAACACGGGTGCACCAACCTACATGCAGATAGTACACTCATACACATAAAAAAAAATAAATAATAAAGAATTATTAAAAAAAAAAAAAGCCAGGTGTGGTAGCACACACCTTTAATCCTAGAACTCAGGAGGCAGAGGCAGGTGGATTTCTGTGAGTTCAAGGCCAGCCTGGTCCACAGAGTGAGTTCTAGGACAGCCAGAGCTACAGGGAGACCCCATCTCAAAAGACAAAAAATAAATAAATAAATAAATAAATAAATAAATAAATAAATAAATAAAATATATATATAAAACCTTTACCTTATTGTTTTAAATTACACTTCCCTGCTATTAATGTATAAAAATCTTTTTATATGCTAACTACACAGTCCAATTTTTTTGGTCAAAATCTTAAAAATTTCTTCATATCTTCATATCCTCTCTCTTTTTTTTTTGAGACAGGGTTTCCCTGTAGCCCCAGCTGTCCTGGACCTCACTATGTAGACCAGGCTGGCCTTGAACTCACAGATATCTGCCTGCCTCTGTGCCTCTGCCTCCTGAGTGCTGGGATTAAAGATATACACCACCACACCAGGCATATCCTCTCTTCTTACCCATGATTTAGAATCTTCTCTTTAAAAATCTATCCTAGGTAATTTTCAGAGTAATTCTTCAAGAGCTAACAAATTCTTGAAACCATAGTGTTAGATTTCACTAAGTTAATATGAAAAATAATAATTGCTGATTAAAACATAACTCAGCTAATAGCCACTATTTACCTAAGAAGCTGCTGGATGAGTTGAACTAGAGGCAAACACTGTTTGCCAGAGGATTCATAGATGCCTGTATTGATAAGGTCTTTGTCCAGAGGAGTCCTACTTCGATGAAACGTTGAAGCATTGGCTTCCTGTTCATCAATTTCTTTTTCCTTCTGTGCTTCTTTCTTGGCTTCAATATCCTGGAGTTCATGAAACACAAACTGGTGAGCAGTGACGTCATTAGCTCCATAGGGTAAGCCTGCTTCCACTACCCAACTGCCCTGCATCTAAATGCTGATACACATAACTGGCAATACCCACCTGCATATTCTGCCAGAAACCTCACCTCTCAGTTGTTATGGTATTAAGCACGTTACTCTCCTATGGATTCCAATGGCCAGCCTCCCACTGACGATCACCTTCTGATCATCCTGCCTCTTTCTTTAAGGTCACTGATATCTTTACTCCTGAAGTGGGAGGCTGGCCATTGGAATATACCTCAGACTCAGAAAAACCCACTCCAAAGTATTTACTTAAGGGTAAAAATACATGCTTAAAGTACTTAACACCCATTTATCTCATCTGGTCCTTTAATTAACTATATGATCACAGTGGCCAGGCACAGTCAAAAACAGGAACAATCAAACATCCTTCAATAGTAACTGAATAAACCAATAGTGTTAAAATCATTCAATGGAGTACATTGAATGTATCTCAATAATAAAAACAAAGTGATAACATATAGATGATGTGGGTGAATATGAAAGTCATCAGCTGAGGCAAAGGAAGAGGTATCAGTATCAACTGTGTGATTCCACTTACACCACATTCAAAGCAGGGAATTTAGAGGCCAATGAGCAGCCTGAGTGCAGAGGGGCATAAGGACCTTACTGGATGAGGAAATGATCTATGTGGTAAGGGAAATTCACTGAAGTAGACACAGTAGGATCTTTTTATCACAAACACTTCAAGAATTTTTTAAATTAGTAAAACCAAAGAATTTTAATAAAAAATAAATAAATCTTGTATGTAACTAAAAGCTTTGGGTTTTGAGTTTCTCAATGGATATGGCCATTACTTTCAATACATCTATGAACATACAATGTTTCCAATCTCAGCTCTACACCAAGTAAAATCGCTCATTGGCTCCTAGGTACTCCTAGGACTATACCTGGATTTCTGCTGTAATTGCTGCATTTAAGGCTGACTCCAGTCCTCCATCAGCCATCAAGCTACCAACCAAGAGATCAATCATGAATCGACGACCTGGACTTATGTTCACTTCATTGCCTGAAACTGGAAAAGGAAGAGGTTTTTTTGCCAATTTGAGTACATACCACACTCCTCCCCATACCATATTTGCGGCCCAACCCTGCTCCTAACACAAGCCCACCTGTGCAGGGCAACAGTGCTGAGAGTGCTCGGGCCCGCTCCTCGGCTGTGGGCAGCAACACAGACCAGCCACTCTGCAGCACAGCCTGGGCAGCTGACTGTACAGTGCTCAACACACCCGCACTGCTGGCCAAGGTCACCACAGTCTGCTTCAGGCTGTTCAGGAGGACACTGCCAAGACCTAAACCAAGGAATTCCGGGTCAACCTGGTGACTAATAGCAGCATGCAACTAAAAGAAAAAAAAAATTGCATTTAGAACTCCTAAAAGCAAATACATTTTTTCCAAAGTCTAATAAAAGACTGAGTAATAGTTAATTTGAAATATTATTTAAGGATAAAAATTAATCTCTCAGTATATGTTGTATATCCCTTATCCAAAATGTTTAACTGTTTCATATTTTGGATACTTTCAATTTTGGAATATCTGCATATATAAGTTACCCTAGGAATTGTTTCTTACACAAAATTCATTTTTGTTTCATATAATCTGACACATGTAGCCTAGAGGTACTTTTACACAGCATTTTAAATATTTTTGCACTGAAGTAGTTTGTGTACACTGAATTTTCTACCTGTTAGCACTGAAAAAATTAGAATTTGGCACGCCAGGCATGGTGGCACACACCTTTAATCCCTGCACTCAAGAGGCAGAGGTAGGCAGATCTCTGGGAGTTCAAGGGCAGCCTGCTCTACATAGTGAGCTCCAGGCCAGCTGGGGCTGAAGAGAGACCCTACCTCAAAAGACCAAAAAAAAAAAAAAAAAAAAAATTTCAGATTAGGGAGATTCAATCTTACATGCACTTGAGGGGGATGTTGAGACAGGGTCTCCCTGAAGCCACAGATGGCCTGGAACTCACTACAGAGATCTCACAGAGATCTACCTGCCTCTGCATCCCAAGTGCTGGGATTAAAGGCATGCACAACCACACCCAGTTTATATGTATTTTTTAAACTGGACTAAAATTTTTTTACCCACAGTAGCTGGAAATCTTATTATCGGGTACTTTATAAGAACTCTTTTTTTTTTTATTATTATTTATTTATTGTATGTGTTGAATGTACTGTCTGCATGCAAGTGTTGTGCACCCGTGATGTGCAATTGCCGCGGGGTCAGAAGAGGGTGTCGGATTCCCCTGGAACTGGAGTTCTCCTGGAATTGGAGTTTCAGACAGCTCTCGGCCGCCATGTGGGTGCTGGGATCAAAACCCGGGTCCTCTGCAAGAGCATCGGTGCTCCTAACCGCTAGGCCATCTCTCCAGCCCATAAGAACTCTTTTTTAGCCCCGCTATAAATATGTACATAGCAAAGCTCAAAACACAAAAGACTAAGCATTGTAGAGGCATCATCCATCAACCCACTGCACCAAGAAGAAGAATGGATGTGATCAACCCTTGTTAAAACTAGGTAGCCAAACAGAGTGAATAAGGAAACTCCCCCAGCCACAAAATAGGTGCTAGCACACATAGACAGACAGACAGAATAGACAGACAGACACAGACAGACAGACAGACAGAATGAGCTAAAGGGTTCTAGGTTCTAAAGGCAGCACCCAGTCTTTCAGCTTTACATCAGCCTCCTACATGGACAAAGAAGTGGTCCTCGGGACTGGAGAGATGGCCTAGCGGTTAAGAGCGCCGACCGCTCTTGCAGAGGACCCGGTTCGATCCCCAGCCACCACAGGGCGGCGGAGAACCGTCTGAAACTCCAATTCCAGGAGAAACTCCAGTTCCAGGGGAATCCGACACCCTCTTCTGACCTCCACGGCATTGCACCGACACGGGTGCACAAACCTGCATGCAGACAGTACATTCATACACATACAGAAATAAATAAAATTAAATTAAAAAAAAATAAAAAAAAAAAAAAAAGAAGTGGTCCTCAAGCTGCCCACAACCACCCACCAATCCAGGGCTTTCCCCACAAGTCTACTGCCACTCAGAATCACTTGCCCACCAGTCAACCGTGGCCAGAGTGCCACACTATTTCTAATCCCAGGCTTTCAGCATAAAGAGACTTCACTAAGAACCAGAGGAACCAGCCTGGTCTTTAAGTAGCTATGAGACAGTGCCTACCCGACCCATCCAAGCACAGATAATGCAGGTCAGGAAATGAGCACTGAAACTCACTACAGCCTGTCAAACCCTAAACACAACAGAAGCAAATGCCAAACTGTTCTCTGAGATGAGATCATTTCAGTAACTAAAAGCAAAGGGAATCCCCTGTCAAACACTCCCTGAAGGTGACCTCACCATCAAACAGGACAAGGCATTCTATGCTCAAACCATTATGAGGGAAAATCATAGTCAGAGCAGAAAACCACATGTCCCAAGAGATGGTGGCAATTTTTTTAATTGATATTTAATTTTTTAAATTTATTATTTTATTTTTTTATATGTACGAGTGTTTTGCCTGCATGTATGTAAGTGCATCCATTAATTCAATGCCTGAAGAAATCAGAAGGGGGCATTAGATTCCCTGGAACTGGAGTTATAAACCAATTTTAGCCACCAGGTGGGCGCTGGGAACTGAACCCAGATCCTCTACAAGAACAGCCAGTGTTCTTAACTGCTGAACTACCTCTCCAACTCCCAAAAATTTTAATTAAAAATCAAAACTGGAATACACAAAATCAATGTAAAATGTTCTTAGAAATCAAGAACAGAAGGCCAGTGAGATGGCATTGCAGGTAAAGGTACTTATTGCCAAGCCGGATGATTGGAGTTAAAGCCCTAGGACCTTCATGGTGGAAGAACAAACTCCCACAGGTTTTCCTTTGATCTACACACACACACACACACACACACACACACACACACACACACACACGCACGCACACAGAAAATAAAAACTTGTAATAAATAATTTAAAAAAAAACAAGGTTAGAGCTAGATGTCTCAACAGCTAAAAGGACTTGCTGCTCCTCCAGGGGAAGGGGTTGAGTTCTTGGCACTACATCAGATGGCTCACAAATGTCTGTGACTCCAATTCCAAGGGATCCAATGCCTTCTTCTGACCTACACACATGGCACACACACTAACAAATACACATAAATAAAAATAATAAATCATTTTTTTTAACTCAAGGAATAGCACTCAGATAACAAAAATATAATGACCAAAACAAAAGCCTCAAAGTGATCCAATGTGAAAAATGGAAAAAGTTACAAGACCAAAACCCTGAGGATAGAGGTGTGCAGAAGCAAGCAGACCCCATCCTGCCTATCCACATGCTAGGTCCGGCCTCAAGCAATAGTCATGCTTTCTGTTTGTGTGCACAGTGGCTCCAGCCTTGCAAAGGGCTATGGAAATGGACTTCGGTTAGTATCTTTGAAGGATTCCAAACAAACATTTGTTAAATAAATGGGTAATTCAGTAATGACTGACTGAGCTAAAAGAAGGATTTCTGAAAGGAAGAATTGAATAAACACTTACAAGGTAGAACAAGCCGGGCATGGTGGTACATGCCTCTAATCCTAGCACTTGGGAGGCAGAGGCAGGAGGATCTTTGTGAGTTCAAGGCCAGCCTGGTCTACAGAGTGAATTCCAGAACAGCTGGGGCTACAGGGAGACCCTGTCTCAAAAAGATAAAAAAAAAAGATAGAACAAAATGATTAAGACATGAATGGCAAAAGAAAGAAATTCTAAAATACCAAAGAATCCTGATGTATGGAACAATAAAAATAAATAAAAAAGCTCCACAGACATTCATTAGGCTTTTTCTCTAGAGGGGAAAAGTAATAAATGGAAGAGGGAAATTTCTTTTTTTTTTTTTTGGTCTTTTTGAGACGGGGTCTCCCTGTAGCCTCAGCTGTCCTGGAACTCACTCTGTAGACCAGGCTGGCCTTGAACTCACAAAGATCCGCCTGCCTCTGCCTCCCGAGTGCTAGGATCAAAGGCGTGCGCCACCACGCCAGGCCTGGAACAGGGAAATTTCTAAGTTAATGAATCTCTGTGAGTTCAAGGCCACCCTTGCCTATATATCAAATTCCAGGCCAGCTAAGCAAGACTCTGCATTAAAAAAGCAAAAAAAACAAACAAACAAAAAACTTCACCTGAAACCTGGAAAAAATATATTGAAACTAGAAAGCAAAGCTTCCCCCAAAACCCAAAAAACCTGAAAGGCTACCAAAGAGAAAGACATATTAGCTACAAAACCTCAAGTGCACCTACCAATGAATGACTTATCATCAACCAAAACAGGGACAAATGTTCAGAAGAACACCTCCCAAGAGCCAATACAGAAGACGGCTCGGGGCTGGAGACAGCTCAGTGGTAGAGCACATCCCTAACATATATGATGCTGAGTTCACTCTCAGCACTGGAGAGAGGGAAACAATGCTAACATATAAAGCTAAGCCTTAGCAAATTATCTTAACAGACTAAAGTAAACACACTCTTTTCAGACTCTACATCTCACATGCCCTGAAGGAAAAAACTTTATTTACAAAGGAATAGAGTACAAAGCCATGAAGAAAAAGTAAACTAGCTACTGGGGGAAAACAAAAAGATGACTTCAGAGTAAACATGGCCTCTTCAAAAATGATAGCTAATTAGAGTAAAGATAAAAAATAATGCCAATATTCATCAACCCTAAAGTATTTTTTGTTGTTTTACAATCTGTAAAAAAAGGGTATCCTGGGGCTGGAGAGATGGCCTAGCGGTTAAGAGTGCTGACCGCTCTTACAGAGGACCCGGGTTCGATCCCCAGCACCCACATGGCGGCCGAGAACCATCTGAAACTCCAATTCCAGGAGAACTCCAGTTCCAGGGGAATCGGAGACCCTCTTCTGACCTCTGTGGCATTGTACGACATGGGTGCACAGACCTGCATGCAGACAGTACATTCATACACATACAGAAATAAATAAAATTTAAAAAAATTTTTTAAAAAAGGGTATCCTAAAATTGTGATCTGAACGTTCTCCTTCAGAGGCACACAAAGTAGCAGTACACCCTGGATCCACTATCGTGGAAAGTGGAATTTAGGTTCATCCAGAGAGGGATGAAGGGAGCAAGAGAGAGAGGTGGGTGACTCTGCAGCCACTGCTGTAGGGAGTCCCACTTATGGAGTGAAGCTTTCCTGATCCCAAGAAAAAAATCAAGCTAGCAGTGGTCTCGCAGCAGGGGTTCACCTCTCTATCACCCACTGTCTCACAAAGGCACTTCTCCACATATCCCCTCCCTGAACAAGCCTTGAAGGTGACTACAGAAGTGAGTCCACAATCCAATCACACTCTCACCTGCATTCCATAACTAACTTCCAGGAAAAGCATAACAAGATCAAGTTTTTTAAGCCTTATACACAGTACTAGGTCATAATCTGATACTTTTTTTTTAATTTTTTTATTAATTTTATTTATTTCTGTATGTGTATGAATGTACTGTCTGCATGCAAGTTTGTGCACCCGTGTCGTGCAATGCCGCGGAGGTCAGAAGACGGTGTCGGATTCCCCTGGAACTGGAGTTCTCCTGCAATTGGAGTTTCAGACGGTTCTCGGCCGCCATGTGGGTGCTGGGGATCGAACCCGGGTCCTCTGTAAGAGCGGTCGGCGCTCTTAACCGCTAGGCCATCTCTCCAGCCCCCATAATCTGATACTTTTAAAATACTTTCAATGTTTCTCTACCAGTTCACTACAATAAAACTCACAGCTTTCAATGCCCAGTAGTAGTCTTATGAACTCCTGAGACTATTATAAAAGGAGTGGGACAAAAGAAGAGTCAGCACCTGAAGCCGCAGAAGATTCAGCGTTGCTACGGCCATGCACTCCTTCTCCTGAGGTGGGGGCCAGTCAGCGGTGCCATCCATCCCCTCACTCACTTGCCGCAGTAGGAGATCCAACTGCTCAAAAGTCATTGAACAGATGTCCACCACAAAAGGGACTCGGAGGCCAATGGACCACTCTGAACAAGATGACCAGGCAAAGCTCTATGGAAGAAAAAGGGAACCTAAAATGAATCCATAAGTTCAACAATGGTCCATTCCACAAGAGAAACTTACCCCTTTGTATGATGCAAAAAGTTGTGACTTATCCTTCCAATTCCCCAAATTCATGGCTGTTTGGCTCACAGAATACCTCAAACTTGCTCTCCAATTTCACCATCCCATCCCATTTTCCACATCTTAAAAAGTGAAATATTTTTCCAAAACTCTTTCATTCCTATTACTGATACATTGCATTAATGAATGGCAGTGAGATGCTCAATTATAACTCTAAGTAGACAACGCAGCATTAGCTGCATATACACAACCCTTAATGAGGACAAGAACAATCGGCAGGACCAAGAACTGGAGAAAAGCATCAATGAACTGGAACTACTGGCATTTAAAGAACACTTCATCCAACAACAGCACAATGCACACTCTTTGTAAGCAAACAGATTATTCACTACATCCTGAGATACAAAACAAAAATCCTAACGAATTTTTTAAAATTGAAACAAGTTTGTCTAACAAGAGAATTAAACTAAATTTGGTAACAGAATGCAATCTCCAAACACTGAAATTAAACAATTATACACAGACCAGAGAGCAATTCTCAAGATAGATTGGAAAATATTTCAAGCTCAACAAAACTTTTAAAATACCAAAGTTTGAAAACACAGTTAAAGCATTACCTAGAGAAAAATTTATAGCATAGAACCTTTAATAGAAAAAAGGGCTAAACCCAACAAGCCAGGATTCCTCTTTAAATAACTAGAAAATAAACAGAGCAAGGCAAGTGAAAAATAATAAAGAAGAAAAGGCAATACACTCAAAAGCAAAAAATAAGGGGAAAATAAATTGAAAAATACATATTTAAAAAGATCAATAAAATTAATAAACCTCTAGAAAAACTGACAAAAATATACAAGTTGATAGTATCAGAAGTAAAAGAGAGGACACTGATGCAGAGCTTGCAGATTCCAAAATTAGAAGAGGACATAAGAAAAACTTCACAGATAAACTGGACAACTGGATAGAATGGATCAATCCCAGAGCGCCCAACCAGGAAAACTGCCCAAGAAACAGAACACATGACTGCTTCTCCGCTTAAGAAACTGAGTTTGTTGTTATTAATTTTTTGGAGAAACAAATCTCTAGGCTCAGATGGATTCACAGACAATTTAAAGAAGAAACAGCATTAATCATAAACAATCTCTTCTAGAAAATAGGGACATGACCCAACCTTCTTCATGAGGCTAGCTTTATACTGGTAGAAAAATCAAGTTTAAAACATCATGAAGAAAGCTACACATACCAATAACTCTGATGAGTGTCAACACACACACACACACACAAACTAAATCATCAACAAGTCTATATTCTGCAACATAAACAAGATAACACGTCATGAACATATAAGGGCAAGAGCTGTGATGTGGGCACTGCTCAGTATTTAAAAATTATTTTCAGGGGTTGGAGAGATGGCCTAGCGGTTAAGAGCACCAACTGCTCTTGCAGAGGACCCGGGATCAATCCCCAGAACCCATATGGCGGCTGAGAACCATCTGTAACTCCAATTCCTGGAGAACTCCAGTTCCAGGGGAATCTGACACCCTCTTCTGACCTCTGCAGCATTGCACGACATGGGTGCACAGACCTGCATGCAGATAGTACATTCATACACATAAATTAATTAATTAAATAAAACTAAAAAAAATTTATTTTCAACAACAACAAAAAACCCTCCATGAGGCTATAGAAATGGCTCAGCAGTTAAGAGTTCTTTCAGAGGACCCACATGTTCTCGCGCCTACACGGTGGCTAACAATCATCTGTAACTCCAGTTCTAGGGGAATCTAATGCCCTCTTCTGACTTCCACAGGTATTGCATTACGGTGCACTTACACACACGCAGGTAATATACACTCATTCACATAAACAATAAAATGAAGTATTTTCAAAACCCTCTGTGCTGGATAGCTTTAGTATGAACCTGACACACCTGGGTTGAGGGAGCCTTAATTGGGGAATTTCCTCCATTAGAATGGCCTGTGGCCATGTCTGTGAGGTATTTTCTTGATTGTTAAGTGATATGGGAGAGTCCAGCCCAGTGTGTGCCACCCCTGGGCTGGATGTTCTGTACTGTATAAGAAAGCAGGCTGAGCATGGGCCAGGGGGGCAAGCCAGTAAAAGAAGCATTCTTCCATGACCTGTGTTTTTAGCTCCTGCCTCCAGGTTCCTGCCCTGAGTTACTACCTTGGGCTCCCTCAGTGATGAACTATAACCCAGGAGATGTAAGTCAAATAAACCTTTTCCTCCAAGTTGGTATTGGTCAGAGTGTTTTGTCACAGTGATTGAAAACAAACTAGAATACCCTCCTGATTTATATAATCTGAGAAGAGAGAACATTTGTCAAATTTCAACATTCATCAGAGTACTTTCCAGAAACAACCCATAACCAACATTAATGAGACAGAAAAACACACACAGAGAGAGAGAGAGAGAGAGAGAGAGAGAGAGAGAGAGAGAGAACATGCTGTCTCTGCATACATGACTGTGTAGGAAGAAAACACTAGAGTACTATGAAGCTTATAGAAGTAATGTGTGATTTGGTACAACTATGAGACATAAGGATAGCACACAAAAAAATGGTACTGCTACATAGGAGCAATAAACACTCATAAGAAACCAAATTTGAACAAAATACCAAACTTAACTATAGTCAGTACCTGAGCAGGCCCACAGGCAATTCCAACTATGTGTTTGGTGTCCAGTCCTGGCAGTGCATCAGGTTCTGGCTTGGTCACACGCAAAGTATCAAAGTGCTGGCACTGATCATTACTCCCCCAGCTGTGCACCTCACTGTCTTCTGTCAGAGCAAGGCAGTGCGTGGAACCTGCAGCCACATCAATCACCTTCTTCCCTAGAGGAAAATGAGTGCAGATATAGCATCAGCCCTATAAATTCTGTTCCAAGGACCTCTGTATGCAACTACTAGAGGACTGAAGGCATACAGTATAACTTAAGACAAAATATGTCCCTTTAATACGAAGCCAAATTCATTTGCTTTGACTATGTTACTAAAACTCATATTACATTTTTGTCAGCTATAACCACAGCCCACAAATAAGCTAATGGTACAGTTTCAAAAGAGTCTGTGGTTTTGTCTATTCCTTATTCAGATTCTTATTCTACAACATAGTGATTTTTTTAAGTTCATATTCCCTACCCTTACACTTATAAAATACATACACACCATGCAAAAACATGATTCTGTAATTAACTAAGAATATCATAGCATTAAGCCTAATCTCTTACTTCTCTGCACTGTTCAAGGATCTTGGTGAATGCGAGACTACTGTAGCATTTCATAGGAAGCTAAAATTTTACTGTAAGCACCTTCTTTAACTCTTGTAAAAGATAGGTTTGCAAATGGGAAGAACCGTTTTGGTTTTTTTTTTATTTATTTTTATTATGCTGGATGTGTTGGCGCATGCCTTTAATCCCAGCACTCTGGAGGCAGAGGCAGGCGGATCTCAAGAGTTCAAGGCCAGCCTGGTCTATCACAGTGAGTTCCAGGCCAGCTGGGGCCACAGGAAGACCTTTTCTCAAAAACACCAAAAAAAATATGTATTTATATTTATTCTATTTGTATATGAGCACTTTGCCTTCAGGTATGTGTACTAAAGCCAGAAAAGGATGCCAGATCCCCTAGAACTGGAATTAGAGTTGTTAGCTGACATGTGGGTGCTGGGAACTAAACCCAAGTCCTCTGGAAGACCAACCAGTGCTCTTAACCACTGAGCCATCTCACCAGCCAAAGAATTATTTTTTAAACATGCTCAACAGCCAAAATATTCTACATAACTATCTATTTGTTTATTGGGGGGGGCGATGGAACAGTACACAAATAGAGATAAAAGGACAATTTTGTAGAGTCAGCTCTCTCCTTCTACCTTTACATGGGTTCAGGAATCAAACTCAGGATATTAGGCACAGTAAGCACCTTTGCCAGCTGAGCCAACTTGCCAGCCACAAATTTTGACATTCACTTAGATTGGTGGGGTAAGGGTATTTTCAGTTATTATATATTCTCCAGTCCCAGAGGTAGCTGTGCAAAGCACACTTCTCACTAAGGATATTTTCTGAAAAGAAAATATGTTCTTCTCACATAATCACAGTCATATTTAAATATTTCAGTATTTTTCTATTTATGTACTATTAGCAAAACATTATATCTTCTCTTGTTGATAAATCTAATACAGTCAACACAAGGAATGTTTCCATAGCCTATCAATATAGAGTTCTGCTGAAGAAGCACTATAAGAAGATTCTACCTGAAGAGCCTACAATGAGTTAAAAACAAAAATATTGTATCAGCAGTCATTTAAATATTCTCACGCTAAGCTGTTACTAATTCTAGTAAATGACTGAGGAGTTCCTTTATTTAATAGAAGAAAATATAAGAGGCAAAGTAAATTCCAAGAGTTGTATAACATGCTTAATTGTGTTATTTTACAACTCCTTTCAGGAACTTGGAAAATAATATAAAGACTTGATCAACAACTGAGAAGACTCCTTGTGATCCAGGTATTAACATGCTATAAAATAAAACTGATGGAAAAAACTGACAAGTCTTACTTAAAAATCATACTTCCAAACCCTCTCAAAAAAGAAACAAAAACAGAGAAAGAAAATGAATGGATCCATTAAACTAGTCCGTGCACCAAATGCAGCCAAGTCCTGTCCTGTATTTGTGAATAAACTTCTATGAAACACATTGGGCAAACTCCCTTACATAGTTATAATGTACCCTTAAGAAAGAGGCTGCCCTTTCCTGAACTAAAAAAAACACTGAATGCCCCACCTGACACACATGCACGAGCCACCTCACCCGGCTCACTGACCTCACTCTTCTTCCCTGCTTTCTTGTCAACTTGCCTGTACTTTACCAACTCCTGTTTAAGATGAAAATGAGCCGGGCGTGGTGGCGCATGCCTTTAATCCAAGCACTTGGGAGGCAGAGGCAGGCGATCTTTGTGAGTTCAAGGCCAGCCTGGTCTACAGAGTGAGTTCCAGGACAGCTGGGGCTACAAGGAGACCCTGTCTCGAAAAGACAAAAAAAAAAAAAAAACAAAGATGAAAATGAGCTACAATCCCACCCCAGTGCCCCAGTGACAGGACTATACTACAGAGACCCTCATACACACCTGTACACAGCTACAATTTCTGTCCCTCTATCTACAATGCATACTAGATACCTCTGTAACTAAGCATGCACAATTTGTCTACCAAGGACAAATTCAAATCAGACCAACTGGGGGAGGGGGAATTTAATCCTACTTCACACTATGGCCCTAAAGCACTGTAGATAACTAGGGTCTCAGCAATGTCTGCAACAAAAGCACTTATAACTTCTCCAAGCAGAAATTACACACACACTGAATCCAGCTTGCTAAGTGATGAATGAATGTCTGTTACAGAAAAAAAAATGCCCAATGTTAGTAAAACTAAACAGCTTTCAAGATGAATTTGATGAGAATAATTTTAGACCACTTAACAGAACAGACAAACATTTCTCAGTTATCTATACCTATCAAGATGTTAGAACATTTCCAAAGATGGTCCATTCATGAAATATCAAGTTAGGAAAATATATGAAACCCCTCCAGATTATTAAAGAATCTGTCCCTAATAATTTTAAGTTTACATTTACACTCACCTTGTAAACCTTCCAAGAGTTTGGGATAACGGACATGTTCTTCTGTTCCATGCCCAAGTCTCTGATTGTCACCTTTTCCCCATGAATAAACCTGGCCATCTTTTGTCAAAGCAATAGAAAACTGACTTCCACAACGGACTTTGACAACATCCAAGTCTTGAAGCTTTTCAATCAGCTTCGGGGTTTTACAGCCATCACTCCCACCTCTACCCAACTTCCCGTAGTCACCATCTCCCCAAGACCACACTTGGCCTAGAAAACATAAATATATTTGAGTTAACAACAATAACAACCACTGCACATTTCAATGGAAACTTTTAATGACTGAAAATAATATAACCCCTAAAACAAACAAACTAGTATCACCAATATACATAGTTATACTGCATGGGTTATTTACTAAATGCAATCTAGTTTATATTATAGACTGATATATTAGCAATTTTAAAAGGAAAGCTGGTTTTCCTTAGTTTCAATTAAATGGAAAACAAAGTCCTGACTCTTAACTTCTTTGGGCGCCAAACTATTCAACTAAATATTGAACACAGAACACAATAGTGTACCACAAACACTTTCCTGTAAGATTTGCATTGAGGAAGCACAAGTATGAATAAGCGATGTTCACAGCCCACTTGTGGCCATTAACATCAGACCAAATTTTCGTAACAGCAATTTGACACAAGGAATGCCAAGGACAGTAAATACCCCGCCATAGCTTATCTAGCTTCTAGCCAGGATTGTAAAGCCTGCCCTGGAGTCCCAGCTACTCAGGAGGCTGAGGATCATTTGATCACTGCAGCCCAGGAATTTAAGGCCCAATAGGAAAAATTGCAAGATCAGGTCTCAAAATAAAACAAAACAAAACAGAAACAAAAACAAAAACAAACAAAACAGAAAGTCTTGGTTAATTGTTTTGTAAGATAACTATTAACTAATATATAGGTAACTATGTAACTAACTCAATAGAAGGTATTTAAAAATTAAAAATATCAAATTCAAACTTTCATTTTAGGAGGAAACTTTTAGGTAGCAATTGAGACATCTTTCTCTAGGACTGCTGAAACAGCAGCAGAAGCAAGAGAATTCTAACAATATCAACATCTGTTCTAGCAAACAGGAAGACCTCTGCAGATAAGGAAGGGAGAAACTCCACACATCAATTCTCAACATGCCATTCTTCTGTGGGAGAAGCAAGTTACGTGGATCCCCAACTGATGGGCAGACCCCTGAGGCAGGGACTGACAAAGTACACAGCACCATAACGCAATCAGACAAATGCAGTGCACAAAATGAATGTATTTCTAACCATCAAGGCTGTTAAATGAAAACTAAGAGCTAGGCATGGTGACACATTTCTATAATCCCACTATTCCAGAAGTAGAAGCAAAAGGAACATGAGTTCAGAGCTCATCTGGGCTATATAATAAAATACACAAACAAATGTAATTAAATAAGTAAATAAATAACCTTGCACTAGGCAAGGATGTATCTCAGTGGTAGAGTTCTTGGATCCTGGATCCAAGATTCCCATTACTACAAAAAGAAAATACAATCTCACTAACAAATACAAAGTGGGAACTGAAATTATAAACAAACAATTTAACATTAGACTGGAAAGCACACAATGATTTAGTGGCATTGACTGTAATGAGGCAACTGTGACAGCTAAACATTAGTGGGTATATTTATATTGAGATAATTCAGAACAACACTCCATTTAGCTCTGGTTTTCAGTTGAAAAACAAAACACCCACTAGGGATGGTAGCAGCACTAGGAAGCTATCTGCCTGCAGCAAGCCCAAACCTGAGAACTTCTTGAGCCTCCTGAATGAAGCTGTAGAAGCCCTCTCCTACCTAAAGGAGAATGACAGGAGAGGGCATCCTCATGAGGTTCATACTACTGCAGGTCTCACTCTCCAGGGGAACAGCCACCAGCATTCCTGAGAAACTGCCCAGAGCAGCACAAGCTCTACATACCATTCTCAGTCACTGCCAGGGTTTGAGCATCTCCACTCCCACAGGCAACATCAATGACTTTTAGTCCTTTAAGCCCAGCCACCAGCATTGGAATGGCCTCGTCTTCACTGGAGCCTTGAAACACATACAATTGTCATTCTCAGCTCTTAGAAACAGCAACCTCCTACCACATGTCTGTGCACACCAAACATACCATGGCCTAGGCGGCCGTAGTTCCCACGGCCCCAAGTGTACAGCTCCCCCTCAGCAGTGATGGCCGCGCTGTATGTGCTTCCACAGGCTATGTGCACCACATGCTTCCCAGCCTGCTTCCCTGAGAAAGCAGAGATCACTTTGGGCTCCTCGAGAGGCCTGTGGAAGGAAGGCAACAAGTAAGAACATGTTAGGCATTTCTTAAGAGTTTAAAAAGGAAACAGGTGGGCTGGAGAGATAGCCTAGCAGTTAAGAGCACCGACTGCTCTTACAGAGGACCCAGGATCAATCCCCAGCACCCACATGGTGGCTGAGAACCATCTGTAACTCCAATTCCAGGAGAACTCCAGTTCCAGGGGAATCCGACACCCTCTTCTGACCTCCGCAGCATTGCACAACACAGATGCACAAACCTACATGCAGATAGTACATTCATACAAATAAATAAATAAATATTTTAAAAAATAAAAATAAAATAAAAAGGAAACAGGTGATCAAAGCATGCCTTTCTGGTATCTCAACATGGATGCAGTGCCACCACTTTTTAAGCTGAAATCCCACATCAAGCAAAAGAATATCTGTTTAAAGACTTGTACAATGAGGGGCTGGAGAGATGGCCTAGCGGTTAAGAGCACTGACTGCTCTTGCAGAGGACCAAGGTTCGATTCTCAGCACCCACATGGTGGCTAAGAACTGTCTTTAACTCTAGTTCCAGGGGAATCTGACACCCTCCTCTGACCTCCGCAGCATTGCATGGCATGGGTGCACCAACCTACATACAGACAGTACACTCTTACACATAAAAAATAAATAAAAATTTAAAAATACTTAAAAAATAAATAAAGACTTGTACAATGAAACACAAAGCAGCTTTATTTTTAATGCCCCAAAATATAATCCATCAGCAAGAAAGGAATGAACTGCTGATATGTCCCACAACATGGCTAGATCTAAAACACTACTGCAGGCGAAAGAAGAAACAAAATCCTGTACAATGTAAGACTTTCGCTAAAATCAGTTCTAGAAATGACAAGATCATATGCAGAGAGGGCAAGGCAGAGGTTATGGGGGTAAAAGGTGAGAAGGGACCAGTGCAAAGGTACAGAGAACCTGGGACCAATGGTAATACCTTCTATCCTGATTGTGGCAATTCCTACACTGTATCTGACAAAACCTACAATTGTCAAACTTATTACATAAATATATATTTGTGGAACAAATGTAGACAGAAGGAGGCTAAGAAGTATACTGTAATTTATATTTCACAGATGAAAAGTATAAGGAAATAACATCTGGAAAAAATTTCCAATTAACAAAATGTCCTATGTTTATAATCTACAACAAGCATCCTAGGATGAATAGCATTTTCTTGAGAATATGCAGAAGCCAATCTTGGTTCTCCAAAGATGGTTTACTCACTTTGTGCCCCAAAAGAAACATGGGTATCCACAGGGAAAACTAGCCACCACTGGGTACAACCTCTCCCTTCTTATTCAGCTCAAGTTTCCACTTGCCCAAAAGTTTATCTCCAACTCCTGCCATTTGCATTCATCTTTTCACTTCCCTGAACTCCTAGGACAAGGGAAGTTATTCATTCTAACTAAGCGATACTCATAGACAGTACACTGAAAATACCTCAAAGGAAATGAAGAGTAGCAGACTAAACCCTGCCTTACTCCCTGTTGTCCTGGTACCTTGGTGCCTTTGGAGTCTCAAGTCCCCCAGGCCAATCCCAGCCTCCAGTCTGAGATAACAACTATTTTAAATTCCTTTCTTTTTCATTATACTTTTTACCTCACTTTTATAATTATTTCTAACACTATAAAATAATGTATCCTGCACATCACAACTTTTCTTGCAGATTGAGCAGTGATGCGTCCATCTCCACTCAGAGCATAACACACCTTTCAGTCTCTTCTCCAGAGACACCTGCATGATTAGGGTTGGGATGGTTCTTATTGTGGACATGCCCGTTCCTCACTTGTGCTTTGGCCACATGAGTGACCTTATGCGGACATTACATTTACCTAGTACCAAGATATTCCCGCCAGGTTCCACTTGCAACAGCAAAATGTAAAAGGGTTTCATTACCTCAGGGGAACAGGCAGATCTCTCAATTTGTACTACTGGTCATTTATAACCACTTTCTCTTTATTTCTATTCTTTCATGGTAACCAAAATAATACTGATTTTTATATACTTTTGTTTTGTTTTTGTTTGGTTGTTTTGGGTTTTTTTGGTCTTTTTGAGACAGGGTCTCCCTTTTAGTCCCAGCTGGCCTGGAGCTTGCTATGTAGACCAGGTTGGCCTTGAACTCACAGAGATCCACCTGCCTCTGCCTCCTGAGTGCTGGGATCAAAGGCATGCACCACTACACCTGGCTGATTTTTATCTACTTGTAAGAACAGTATATGGTTCAACAGGTCATATTGGTAGGAGGCATGGTGAAGTATTTTGAGAACAGGAAACTATGTAGGATTTGATTTAGAAAAAAGGAAGGGTGCAGCTGCTGGCAATTGCTAAAACTGGTTAATAGAGCAGGAAGGTTTATTCCCACCATCAATTTGTGGTAAAGCTCTCAGGGAGTCAGTCACCAAGAATGAACACACCACAACATGGTACCCCTCCTCATCAAAGCCCTGCACTGAGGTAGCTGGAAGCCACACGGACATAGTCTACTTCCCACTCTGCCATAAATATGAACACTCAGAGGGCATGCTAGTTTCAGAAGTGAGATATACGTACACAGTGTCTCCGTGGCCCAGCCTTCCACCATCCCCACAGCCCCAGGAGTACACCTCCCCAGTAGCAGCCAAAGCCAGGTAGTGGTGGCCATCAGAATGCGCAGCAATTTTCACAATGTTTCTGGAGGCAAGACCCTGAACCAGCTGTGGAGCCTGAAAAGGTAAAATCAGAAGAATACTTAGTCCTACGTCATGGATAATAGAAACAGCGTGATTCTCCTTATTCTTCTCCATGGACAAACCTAATGTAACAGAAAGACCAGAAGCCTCTAGGGCTATGGACCCAACTCATCCCCAAGAGAACAGAAAGAATTCTCCAAGTAATCCATGGCATGACAAGTGCTGGTACTCAACAGGGCAGGCACCCGCTGTGTGGCACAGACACCACTCAAATGAGACACACGTCCTGGTGCGCCACCAATATCAGACTCTACTCTTTGTATATTGACTACCTAGCCCGAAGAAGCTGATTTCTAGAAAGCAATCATGATTAACAATGGGATTTATTCAATGGAGTTCTTAATCTGAACAACTCAAATCCTAATAATAATTACAACTAGCCAGGCCTGGTGGTGCATGCCTTTAATACTAGCACTTGGGAGGCAGAGGCAGGTGGATCTTTGTGAGTTCAAGGCCAGCCTGGTCTACAGAGCGAATTCCAGGACAGCTGGGGCTACAGGGAGACCCTGTCTCAAAAAAAAGACCAAAAAAAGATAATAATTATAATAATAATAATTACAACTGAGATGATTAGACATGACTAATAATATATAATGAGCAGATGCTTATCAACAACCGAGAAGACCAGACCACAAGGCATCTGCAGCAGGGATCCCACCCACTGAGGGAGGCATGCAGACACACTACACCCACAACCTACCAGCATGTCACTGTTGTAAGCCTGTGTATACACACGGCCATTACGGGACAGGATCAGGAAACGCTTCTCTGCACAGGCAATCTGCATAACCCCCAGACTGGCAAGGCCTTCACACTGGATTGGACCAATCACATTGGCATAGTATTTCCATCCAATTAACCCCCAACCTATGACCTCCTGTAAGGATCCCTGCAAGATAAGAAAGCCTATAAGCACTTATTTTCTTTGGAGAAATTAAATGCGTAGAGCTAATACTTAGAGACTATGTCAGCTAAAAACAAAGCAGGTAAAGGAAAGGGACTGATTCAAAGAATGAAAATAACTCAGAACACTTTCCATGGTATTTTACTTCAACAGAAACACTCAAAAGTAATATTAAGAGCCCATCAATGTTTTGTTTTGTTTTATAATTTTGTGTGCCACATGTATGCCTAATACCTGCAGAGGCAGGAAGAAAAGAGTGTGTTGGATCCCCTGGAACTAGAGCTACAGATGGTTGTGAGGTATCATGTAGGTACTGGAAACCAAACCCAGGTCCTCTGCCAGAGCATCAAGTGCTCTTGACTGCTGAGCCCTCTCTTCAGTCCTCTTCAATATATGTTTAAATCCTCAAACCACAGCAGGGTTACTTCAATTATTGTGCCATATAAAAGACAGAAACTCAAAAGCCTAAGCATAGGGCTGGGAGCCTCATTGGTAGGAGTGACAGGGACAAGCTATTTGGGAACAACGTGGAAATAACAGCCTACACTGGATTATCTCACTAGCATACTGCAAACCCCATATGTACACACACACACACACACACACACACAAACACACACACACACAGAGGCATGCACAGAAGAACACATACCAGTATTATTAGGTTAGTAAAATTTTTTTTTTACTTTTTTTATTTATTTTTGTACATGTATGAGTGTACTATCTGCATGTAGGTCTGTGCACCCGTGTCGTGCAATGCTGCGGAAGTCAGAAGAGGGTCTCGGATTCCCCTGGAACTGGAGTTCTCCTAGAATTGGAGTTACAGATGGTTCTTAGCCGCCATGTGGGTGCTGGGGATTGAACCCGGGTCCTCTGCAAGAGCAGTCGGTGCTCTTAACCGCTAGGCTATCTCTCCAGCCCCAGGTTAGTATAATTTTATCAATAATTCATGCTCATTAAAGGGAGATTTTATTAAGAAAAAAATGTGTCAATACATAGAATATTAAACAGCTTTAAAAATTTAAGAGACTAAAAAAAAAATAAAAATAAATAAAAAATAAAAAAATAATAAAATAAAAAAAATTTAAGAGACTAGACTGAGTACAGAGGACCCAGGTTCAATTCCCAGTAGCCATATGGCAGCTAACAACAAACCATCCATAACTCCAGTTCCAGGGGATCCGACACCTTCTTCTGTATGCACTTACACACATGTAGGCAATACACTCCTATACGTAAAATAAAAATGATAAATAATTTTTTTATAAATAATTTTTAATTTAAGAGACTATCTCTAGTTACTGATATAGAAAGATTCCAGTAAAAAAAAAAAAAAGAAAAAAAGAAAAGAAAAGAAAAAAAGATTCCAGTAAAACAAGCACCCACTAGCTGGGCATGGTGGCACACACCTTCAATCCTAGCACTTGGGAGGCAGAGGCAGGCAGATCTTTTTGAGTTCAAGGCCAGCCTGGTCTACAGAGTGAGTTCCAGGACAGCTGGGGCTACAGGGAGACAAGACAAAAGACAAAAGAAAAGAAAAAAAACAGGTACCCACTAATATGTTCATTCCAGAGAACAAGTAAAAGTTACAGAAGAGACTAGAAAAGTGAGATCAGGCAAGAATGCATGGGTAGATGGAGCTGGGAGGAAACAGCAATGTAGCATCATACATATTTTGATTATCTTGAAGCATGTGGTGGTATTTTATAATATAACTTGTTTTCTAATGAAATAAGTACTGTTCGTATTAAAAATAAAATGCTAGAAAAACTTGGAGTCAAAACCAGGTCTACTCTGTATAACCCTAGAAAGCAAACAACCACCCCAAACATTGTCATGGCTACAATGGGAGGGGAACTCTAACAATCAGATCCCTTCTTATGTGGCATCCTTGGTGGGTAGGCATTCCCCAGGTTCTCTACACACAGAGAGACCTCTACTACGACCACTACCATTATATATACATATTACATAAATTATAACTACATTAGCATTGTGCTATGGTAAGCACTACATACTAAGTGAGAGCAACAGAGAGTATGCTTAGCATGAACAAGCCATGAGTTTGACTCCCAGCACCAAAATACAAAAAAAAAGATTCTCTGGAACTTTCCCTAAAGATGGCAGGAAGACCACTGTCATGTGGATAAAGGTGAGGTCTCTGGGGCTCCTAGTCTGATCACTAAGTCCTGCGTAACTCATCACTCACTCAGAGGACTGACGAACACTGAACTATAAACATGATTAAACATTCTGACCAGAAAAAGTAAATTAGACATGTGCACAGAATGGGAATCTAGGAGAGCTATAAAGCAGGAGGGCTAGAGCTACTATGTCCACAACATATAAAGAAACTGCTCTGGGGCTTAAGGATGTAGCTCAGTGGTTGTGAGGGTTAGCACTGTCAACCTGACAATCCAGAATCACCTGGGTAAGGGTCCTCTGTCCACACCTGCAGGGAATTATCCTGATTTCCTGAACCAATATGGAAATCCTATCTCAACTCCAGGTGGGGTACTCTATGGGCAGCACACTGCACCACACGGGGTAGAGAAGTGAGATGAGCACTAGTACACACATTCTTCTTCTGACTGAGAACATAAAGTAACCAGCTGCTTCAAGCTATTCCTTGACTTCTCTACTATGGTAGGCTTCCTGGAGCTGGGAGCATTAAATAAAACATTAAAATAAACATTCCTCCCTTAAGTTACTTTTGAAAGAAGCATCTTATCACATCAACAGGAAAAGAAACTGAGACAGCATAAAATGGGCACTGAGCACTAGCAAGCGTTCAGCAAGCATTCGCTGCTCTGTTTATAGACCATGGATGCATTGTGATCAGCTGCTTCAAGCTCCTATTGCAGTGAACACTTGAACTCAGAGCTAGAAAAGACCCTTTCTGCTTTAAGCTGCTTTCATCCGAGTATTTTATCAAGAGACAGTGGTAAAGTGCTCTCTGAACATGCTCAAGGTCCCAACCCTCGTCATTGCACATACACACAAAAAAGAAAAAAATCCTGCAGTAATGCATACCTTATGAGAGGTTGGCGAGCTACACAGAGGTGGCATGCAGGGCGTGGCCAGACGATCCAAATGGGCCATGACAACAACTGCAGTTTGTCGTAAATCAATGGCAAGCTCATTATCTTGTGGAAGAGTCAGGTACCTCAGGAAACTCTCATTGGGGCTCAGAGGGCCAGATAAAAGCTAGAGAAGAGAGATAAATAAATTCAGACAAAGAAGAAAAAATAAAGTGACACCATTGGCCTCTAAGCACTCTTTCTGTTTTGGTAATTACTTATACATTATCTGTTTGTTTTAGCCATCAAACCACAATGTTGATCATCTGTCTATACTATATAGTTATATGCCTCTATACTTGCAATATAAATCCACAAAATGCTGATTACATTTTTTTGGACTATACATGTGCAAGCACCATATGGCCTGTTAATAGGACTAAACTACCCTACAGGAACACTGCCCTGAAACCCCAATAAGCTGGCCAAGGCAGCAGCTCAGTCCATACATTGCTTAGCATTAGGACCTGAGTTCAATCCCTGGAACTCACATTTTAAAAGCCAGGCCTGCACTGGGGAAGCTGAGATAGGCAGATCCCTGGGACTCACTAACCAGCCAGCCTAAACCACCTGGTGAATTCTAGGCCAAGTGAGAGATTATCTCAAAACAAAGTAAGGAAGGTAGGCAAGCTCTTGGGAACATAGCACAGTACTAGCTTTGAAACTTAAAAACAAGAATCCTCACTTTGAGTTGAATGTTGCCCACTTTGGTGGGTTTCTGTTTCCCGATGTTTGCAGCCCTAGGGATTGAACCCAGGGCTTCACATATGCTACCCAGTGCAGTAAGAGTTTCTCCCCCTTTTCTTAATTCTTTTTTAATTTTTATTTATTTTTTATGTGTATGAATGTACTGTCTGCATGTAGGTTTGTGCACCCGTGTCGTGCAATGCGGCAGAGGTCAGAAGAGGGCGTCAGATTTCCCTGGAACTGGAGTTCTCCTGGAATTGGAGTTACAGACGGTTCTCAGTCGCCATGTGGGGGCTGGGGATCGAATCTGGGTCCTCTGCAAGAGCAGTCGGCACTCTTAACCGCTAGGCCATCTCTCCAGCCCCATTTTTTTTAAAGCTAGTTTTTTTTTTGTTTATTTTATTTTATTTTATTTATTTATTTTTATGTGTATGAATGTATATCTGCACGTAGGTTTGTGCACCCATGTCGTGCAATGCAGCAGAGGTCAGAAGAGGGTGTCAGATTCCCCTGGAACTGGAGTTGAAGACAGTTCTCAGCTGCCATGTGGGTGCTGGGGATCGAACCCGGTTCTTCTGCAAGAGCAGTCAGTGCTCTTAACCACTAGGCAATCTCTCCAGCCCCCCCCCCTTTTTTTTAATTTTAAGATAGGGTTTCACTAGCTGCTCAAGCTAGCCTTAAATTTTTGATCTTCCTGGCTCAGCCTCCAGTCTAGCTGGGATTACAGGTCTGTACCACCTGGTCTAGCTAGTAAAAATTTATTTTATTTGCAAATTAACAACACAATTCTAATTATTTCAAAGACAAATGAACCTTACTGTCACTTAAGGTAACAAATGAGGCAAAAGCATAATAGCAAAATGCCTAATTCATTCCAGAAATCCAGAGGTGATATGAAATTCAAAGGGCGTGGTGGCGCACGCCTTTAATCCTAGCACTTGGGAGGCCGAGGCAGGTGGATGTTTGTGAGTTCAAGGCCAGCCTGGTCTACAAAGTGAGTTCCAGGACAGCTGGGGCTACAGGGAGACCCTGTCTTGAAAAGACCAAAAAAAAAAAGTTCAACATGCCACAATCCTGGGGTTCCATCCCAAGCCTACATCTTCTGCCTTTCTCAAGTCAGCTTCCTCACTGGTGAAGGACTAAAGACAGGAAGACCAATAGATGACATGAGTCACATGGTGTCTGAAACATGGGAAAGACCAAGAGTACAGACCAGTTCTTTTCTGATGTTTATTTCAAGTGTCTATTTGTCCTCACAATGAAGTTTGTGCTCATGGACCCCAATCTCTACAAGTAGCACAGAGAAGAGAGCCACCTGGCACTCTCTGATGAGATCTTTGCACACAAGAATTCTTTCAATATGGACAAAATGGCATTTCTTGTTGGATGATCTCCTTTGAACAGGGCACATGGCTCTTTTCCACACGGACCTCAGTCTCAGCCCTTAGCATACTTCCCTCAACATCACTGCCAAGGGCCAAGGACAGTCTGCTTCTCATGCTTTGTTTCTGATACAGTGTCAGGATTTTTACCATTCTTCATTCTTCTACTAATTCACCCTTTTGTGAAGGTTAGCATGCCTTCTTTACATCTTCCACCACATGCACTATGATATGGCCATTTTGTGATTTCTCTTTAGTGGTCATGTTTTGAAATCTAATCCCCATTATGAGGTTTTAAAAGGGTAGAAATTTAATCTAAGTATATGGTTTTATACTAACATGACAGGGAGGTAATTAAGATATGACAGTCATATATCCAATTATACTGTCATTAAGGCAGAACCCTCATGACCAAATTCTGATGACTTTATAAGGAGATCAAACACACACACACACACACACACACACACACACGCACACACACACGCACGCACGCGCGCGCGCACACACACACACGCACACACGCACTCACGCATGCACACACACACACTTTCGCCTGGCACTAACCTTGGGACTCTCTCACAAGAAAGCAATTACCAGAAAGCTCTCAAACTTGTACCTCCAGAACCATGACCCAAAATGAACCTCTTCTTTAAAAACCTGCCTCATGAGTACTTCATTACAGGAACATAAGACAGACTAGTGTGCCATCTAAAATTCACTCCCCAGAACAGCCACTCACTGCATGGTAGCTGCCAAAAGAAGCACTAAGCCTCATACAAAAAAAGAGCCCAGCCCTATTCTTCTTCGTAAATACAAATTCCAAAACTGCCACAGGAAGAATCTTAAAAGCTTGTGTAACAGTCCACCTTGTCGATATAATGCATGTGTGAACTCCCATCTGCCCCCTCTGACTTGCTGCTATCACTGTTAAACAAGCATCCCAAAACAAAACTACTCCCAGCAAAGTGCATTCTGACCTTATCTTAAAAAAAAAAAATTCTAATTTTCTGATACTATTATAATAAGGATGGGGTCACCTAAACACAGAGCCCAAGTGATACATACGTGCATGTCCCCCTCTGCATGTGGCATGTCTTTACTGCAGATGATGCTCTGGAACCTTTGCAGCAGAGGCAGGAGAGGGGCACTGGTGCCCTGGGCAGATCGCTCATTATCAGTTTCCTGGGCCCCACTGTCCCACAGTTGAAGCAACAACAGGATGGCAGACAACATTTGGCTGAAGGAGGAAGGATATTTATTCTCTAGTAAAAACAAAGTTAATGTTTGCCATGGCCCATCAAACACAGATAATAAATAAATAAATATGCGTACATAAATGTTTAGAAGGACACTGGATATGAGAAGACACTTAAAATAATGTCATGGAAATAATTCTTGACAGTTAAATTACTTAATCAATGCCAAGAACTGAGCACAAGACATCTGCCTTCTATTGATAGGAAGCATAAAAAACAACTAAGAGAGTCAAGTAGTAGTTTTTACAGCAAATTTCTAGAATCTTAAGTTAATGGAATAAGAATAATTGTTTGAGAAAAACTAAACAGTTATTTAGAAAAAAAAAAAAGTCTTAAAAAGACTAGACAACTGACCCTACGAAGGAAGTGAAGACAACAAATGGACTGGCTTTTGAATAAAGACAGGGCCCTGGGATGTGGTTCTGCTACAGCCACAACAATACAGTAGAGCAGCAGTGTGCAGATACACTGGCATCTCCTGACGTCCTGTGCTACTCACCTCAGCGTACCTCGCTGCACAGCCAGCTCCAGCAGGATGGCCAAGGCCAAGTGCTGGTCCTGCAGGGGAACACCTCCTGGCCCCTTGGTCCCCGGTGTCCCATGAACATCCCTGAAATGACAGAACCAGGAAGGCCAGGCAACATCAGAGAAAGCAGCAAACAAAGTCATACCAAGAGGTTAATTCTATTTTCCCTCCCATGTAAAAAGATGTGGGTGTAAATACATGCACACACAAACATACCTACCTATATGTATTCATAGATGGTTCTTAGTTTTGGGGTGGGGGTATTTTTCCAGTGCCAGAGATTAAAGCTCGAGCCTTAGACAAGCTGGGCAAAAGCTCTAACACTGAAGTATACCTCCAAGCTGCTAAAGACATCTATTTTTAAAGCATTAATGCAGATATTACATTACACTAGAAGACATACTGCACATTTTTAAAGCATACACAAGGTCATCGTTATTCACAAAATGAGTAGAAAGATGTTCAGAGGGCTGGAGATATAGCTCAGCTGGTAAAGGACTTGCCTAACAAACACACAGCTCTGGGTTCAATCCCCAGCACTGCATAAGTTGGGCATAGATATACAGACTTGTAATCCTAACATTTGGAAAGTAGAGGCAAAAGATCATAAATTCAGTGTCATCTGTCTCTACATAATGAGTCTGAGGTCAGCCTGGTTAATGAGACCCTGTATACAGTGCCCACGGAGGCCAGAGGAGGATGTTGGATCCCCTGGAATCGGAGTTCCAGGGTGGTTACTGGTCACCAGGTGGGTGCCAAGAACTGAACCCAGGACCTCTGCAAGAACAGCCAGTGTCTTTAACTCCTGAGCCACCTCTGTCTTTCATTATGGTAACAAAAAGCTAATGGACACATTTTTACTTTTTTTCTGCTATCCAGTGGATCAAACCCAGTTGTACATCCTTGCAGCACCAGTTAAACCATCTTGTTTGAAGAGCAATTCACTTATGTTATCTATCCAGGCATCAAACCAAGCACCACCCAGTCTTCCAAACAGTGGCTCTTCACTATCACCAAGAGGAACATAGGAAGTGCTCATTTAATGATGGATGGGTCACCAAATTGTCAAAATTCTCCAAAGAATAATAAATTCTAAAAACCATCTGATATTTTCCACTGCATTCAAAGTGACACTTTCTTGGGTCCAAGTCATAAATTATCATGTATTCAATCATTTTAAAAGCTGAGCACTAGGTCAGTGACCTGGCTCAGTGGGTAAAGGGACGTGCTGCTGAAACTGACTACCTGAGTCATATCGCTGGGACCCAAGGGGTAGAAAGAGAGAATGGACTCCCCACAAACTGTCTTCTGATCTCTATGTGTGCACTGTGATGCATGTACCCATACACACATGCGCACGTGTGCGCACACACACACACACACACACACACACGAGTGAATGAATGAATGATAATAAATATTTAAAGCTGAGAAGCAAGATCTGGAGAGTATGTTAGAAAACTAGCTGAAAACAAACCCTCAGGTTCCTTGAAACCTAATGAAGTAGGTGAGCATGAGACTCCACCATCAAACTGGAACTACGGGAAAGGAACTATGGGAAAGCAAGACCAGAACAGACTCACCCAGTCACGACGGACCTCAGGAATCTCGTAGCTCTCTCTACCACTTCCAGCCACACAGAGGACACTGTGCTCTCATCAAAGAGTGAGGCCTCCGGCAGGGCTCGCAGAGCATCCAGGGACTCCTGCAACAGCTCACTACAGAGGTCCGCATCCTCACCTGGACACACACAGGGAGTGAGAAGAGGCTGCCCACCCCTTAGGCAGTGCTCACAAGCAGCACTCTAGTCACTCCCACAGTGCTTCCTACCCCTGAGGTAAAAATACAAACTGTAGGACTCCTCACCCAACAGAGGAAAATCTAATACAGATGTTAAAAAGATGTTCAATTCCACCTTCAATGGCTTTCACATAATAGATTGGGTATCCCTTATCTGAAATGTTTGTTGTCAGAAGTGATTTGGAATTCAGATTTTTTTTTCTATTTGTGTGTGTGTGTGTATGTGTGTGTGTGTGTGTGTGTGTGTGTGTAAACAATGTGATTCCTTGAGAAGGTGACTCAAGTCTAAATGTGAATTTCACTTGTTTCATGTACATCTTACACACAGAACATGGAGGCAATTCTGTGTGGTATTTTTCGTATGACTGCATGTGGGATTTCCACTTTGTGGTATGTCAGTGGGTGGAAAGAGTTCAGGTTTTAGAGTACTTCAGGTTTCTCATTTTCAGATTACAAATGTTCAACTGCTAATAACAACTTGTTCTACACAAAATAAACAGGTACTGAAATATTCCATGGTGAGAGGTGTGGGATGGAATTGTAGTAAATTCACATTTAAAAAAAAAAAAAAAAAAACCTAGCCGGGCGTAGTGGAGCACACCTTTAAATTCCTGGCACTTGAGAGGCAGAGAACAGGTGGATCTTCTGTGAGTTCAGCCAGCCTGGTCTACAGAGTGAGGTCCAGGCCAGCTGGGACTAAAAGGGAGACCCTGTCTCAAAAAAAAAAAAAAAAAAAACCTAAAAAAAATAAAGAGGGAGGTCAGCAGTGGTGGCGCACACGCTTTAATCCTTGGGAAGCAGAGGGCAGGCAGATTCTCTGTGAGTTCAAGGCCAGCCTGGTCTACATAGTGAGTTCCAGGACAGCTGGGGCGACAGAGAGACCCTGTCTTAAAAAGACCAAAAAAAAAAAAAAGTAATAACAATAAAAAGAGACCCTGCAGCCTCTTATTTTAAAAAGGAAAGTAAGGTGGGACTGGAGAGATGGCCTAGAAAATAAGAGCGCCGAATGCTCTTGCAGAGGACCCAGGTTCAACTCCCAGCACCCACATGGCGGCTGAGAACTGACTTTAACTCCAGTTCCAGGGGAATCCGACACCCTCTTAAGACCTGCATTGCACGACACAGGTGCACGAACCTACATGCAGACAGTACACTCATACACATAAAAAAATAAATAAAATTAAAAAAAAAAAGAGAGCCAAATCATTTATGAAGAAATTTAAATGATGGGAAAAACTGCTCTTACAGAGGACCCGGGTTCGATCCCCAGCACCCACATGGCGGCTAAGAACCGTCTGAAACTCCAATTCCAGGAGAACTCCAGTTCCAGGGGAATCCAAGACCCTCTTCTGACCTCCGCGGCATTGCATGACACGGGTGCACAGACCTACATGCAGACAGTACATTCATACACATAAGAAATAAATTAAAAAAAAAAATTTAAATGACAGGAAAACTTGCAGAAAACGACTTGAAAGAATCAGTATTTTAGCTGGGAGGAGGACAATGACCATCACAGGATCTACTGGGGCAGAAATAATCAGGGAACCCAAAACTCCTGACTTATGAAGAAAACAGAATGGCACACCATACATATACCTGAACGCCAAGCCCTGCGTAAGAAAGCAAAGGCAAAGGACAGTGCAGCTCGGGATCCAACTCTGGCCAGTCCTTCCACCCCTCTGCCTGCGGACCGGGAACTGCAGACACACGCAAGGGGTAAAATTGGTCAGTCAGAGGAATGTGAAGATACTCAAATAATACACAATACCTGAGAATCTGACCACAGTGTCATCAATGGTCTTAAGTGTCAGGATCATTGGTAGATTTTGGTTTCAATTAGTCATAACTTTTATCGAATATATCCTTTCCAAAGAAAAGTTTCTCTTAGAAAGGCATTTCATAAAAAATTTTCAGGGGCTGGAGAGATGGCTCAGCGGTTAAGATCACCAACTGCTCTTGCAGAGGACCCGGGTTCGATCCCCAACACCCACATGGCAGCTAAGAACCATCTTTAACTCCAGTTCCAGGTGAATCCGACGCCCTCTTCTGACCTCTGCAGCACTGCATGACATGGCTGCACCAACCTACATGCAGACAGTACACTCATACACATAAAAAAATTTGAAAATTTTTTAAGTAAATAATTTTAATATATGTGTATATACATATTTATAGTATAAACTTAATTACAGCTTTTATGTATTTTACTATAGAGTGTTTCATATATTCTCACACACACACACAGTAGTATGGATCAGGGGAAATGCTATCAAATCTGTAATGATAGAGCATGATGTCACCAAGACACAAAGTCAAGTTACATTAGGAGTGTAGCTGTGAAGACCCCAGGGAAACTGCATACACATCTCTGTGAGAGCCCCAACTGTGCAGGGGAAGATCTAAGGAGAAATGGCACTAGCTGCTGCTGCCTATGAGGTGGCACTGGGTGCCAGGAACACAGGAATATATTTTTGATTGAGAAATACAAATACGGTCATTAGAACAGAGTATATATGCTAGGTCTGATCAGGAGACTTAGGAGGCTTATCATCAACATCTGCCCTTGAGAAAGCTAATCCAGTCTATGCATGAAGCTTGGCTCTCTTCAGAAGGTCATGACCTTGTCCCCAAGGAAGACCCCTATGGCCCTAAGCCACAGTAAAAACCACTAAGTCTTCAATAATTGGCTACTTTACAAATGTTCAAAAAAAGAAAAGACAGAAGTAACTTGGACCCATCCATGCCCATACCAGTCAACTACTCAACTCCTAGCTACTTCCCCAAAAATATATATAATACACCACTACCTAATAAATGGAAAGAGATTTGTTAACACTTAGAAGATTATCAACAAACATCAGTCAGTGACATCAGATGTTGACAGGAATATGGAAAGCACTCATGCCAGTTCCATGTACAATGTACAATGTACAACCATGTACAATGGGGCAGTGACTCTGAAACAAATGGGATAGTTTACTACATCAATGCTCTTAGGTTAGTGTTTAAGCCTGAACAGAAGGCCCAGAAATTGTACTTCTGGGCATTTATCAAACAGAGATGAAACTAACACTGGACCAACACCAACACATAAATATTCATGATTTTATTCATGATATCACCAAACTGTAAACAAGTGAGACAAACTGGGATACACTCACACTATGGATCACTACTCAGCAATAGGTATACATGTCACCAATCAGGAATTTCTAGAGAATTATGCTAAGAAAACAATCTAATCTCAAAAAGCTAAAGAGGTTGCTGGAGAGAGAGTTCAGCCGTTAATAACACTGGCTGCTCCTCGTTAGTATAGTGGTGAAAAAAAAAACAAAAAACACTGCCTGCTCTTACAGAGGACCCAGATTGGTTCCCAGTACACTTACGGGGGCTAGCAACCAGCCCTAACTCTAGTTCCAGGGGATCCAAGGTCCTCTTCTGAACTCCGTGGGCACTGCATGACCCAGGTACACATACATACATGCAGGCAATACACTCAAACACATAAAAAAAAATAAAAATAAACTTTGGGGGGGGTTGGGGTTGATTTTGGGGGGGTGCGGGGGGGTTCTTGGTTTTGTCTTTATTTTTTTTTTGAGACAAGGTCTCCCTTTAGTCCCAGCTGGGCTGGCCTGGAGCTAGCTATGTAGAACAGGCTGGCCTTGAACTCACAGAGATCCATCTGCCTCTGCCTCCCAAGTGCTGGGATTAAAGGCGTGCACCACCACGCCCGGCTATAAACAAACTTTTTAAAAAACTAGAGCTCAGTTGCTGGCAAGGGGTTAAGGCAAAGAAGGGGAAGAAAGGTTGTTGTGCACAGAAGAAGCCTTGTCCCTTGAGAAAGAGCTGCACAGCCTAAACCCACAGTGTAGGAAGTGCTCCTTCACATCACCGCCTGCTTTTCTTTATTTGGGTTTTAGTGCTTAAAAAAAGAGAGACAGAGATTTTTCCGGAGTACCCTGCCTGTGGTTTGTAGGCCTGTACAAATAAACACATGTAATTTTACCTGCAAAGAAACACACACACACACATACACACACACACACACACACACACACAAATTATGACCATGCAAAACTGAAGAAACCTAAGCAAGACAAGTAGACTGTATCAAAGGCAATGTCCTCACTGTAAAATTCTTATAGCTCTCAAAATGCTATGAAAGAGATAAACTTGAGTGATAACGAAGAAATAGACTTTGTACCATTTCTTACAACTACAGGAGACTCCACAACATAAAGTCCCATTTGAGGAACTCCTCCACTTGATGAGGGATTCAAGTCCCTTTGGCATCTTAGGGGAATCACACAAGAGGGCTTCAAGTCTCACAGCATCTACTACTCACATATGTAGAGCCCGCAGGTCAGTGACTATCACTATGAGCTGCTTCTGATGCAGCCAGGAAAGGAAAGGAAAAACTGTGCCCCAACTATTATCAAAAGGGAAACCCCTGAGCAGTTCCTTGGCACAGTTCACACAAAAATTATAAATATGACAATATGATTTCAGCCAGATTTAAAAAAAACAAAAACAGGGCTGGAGAGATGGCCTAGCGGTTAAGAGCGCCAACCGCTCTTACAGATGACCCGGGTTCGATCCCCAGCACCCACATGATGGCTGAGAACCGTCTGAAACTCCAATCCCAGGAGAACTCCAGTTCCAGGGGAATCCGAGACCCTCTTCTGACCTCCACGGCATTGCATGACATGGGTGCACAGACCTGCATGCAGACAGTACATTCATACACATACAGAAATAAATTAAAAAAAAA
>VZQC01000756.1:522819-596896 GCA_009823505.1 Rhizomys pruinosus | reverse complement strand
AAATAAAAAAAAAAAAAAAAAAAAAACAGGAAAATGGGGGGGCGGGGGATCCACAGCTAGCACTTGTCTATAGGACAGCCAACAACTTCTGCATCCTCTACACACTTCCCATGTGCACTCCAGGAGTAGTAATCACAACCAAAGTAACAAGCCCTAACCATATAAAATACAAGTTCTACCTGACAAAGTTTTCAGACAATCATACTGTGGGGGAAAAGTTTACCTGACCCTTAAACATTTCAGTAAGATTAGTTAATACCACAGGAGAGAATCTGCTAATGTTATCAACAAATTAAAAACTGTATGTCTGCCCTGGCATGGTGGCATATGCCAGCACTAGGAGGCAGAGGCAGGCCAATCTCTGTGAGTTCAAAGCCAGCCTGGTCTGTCTATAAGTTCCAGGACAGTTGGGGCTACAGGGAGACCCTGTCTCAAAAAGACAAAAAAACAAAACAAACAAAAAAACCTATATGTCTGAAAATATCTATTGTAGTAATAAAAGAAAACCTATTAATAATAATAAAAGAACATCGCATTAGGAGGGGGGAAAACAAAGTATCTGAACTAGTCAAGCACTAACTACTATGCTCTATTCCCTACACAATAACAAAAGAAAGAACAAAGTTGAAAGCCTATTTTCAGGTTTAGACTACAACTGATCTAAATCCTTGACTGGCTTCTACAGTTACTGACAGAAAAGTCTTTAAAATAATGCAACACAGCCCATTCCACGCAAGATTATACTAACCACACAAACAGAGTAAAATACAAGAATAAAATTTCACAAAGTGAATAAACAGACTAGACTTTATTTTAAAATGTCCCTAAACAAAAGACCCAGAACTTCAAGGGACCCCCCCCCCCCCGCAAGCAAGATTCTTTCATTTTGTTATTACCTTTTCTTCTCCATGGGAGGTAGAGAAATGCTGTTGGTTTTCCACTTAACTTTGACATTCTCCTGAAAAACAGTTCTATTCAAGGCAATGAAGTAGCGTTCTAGGATCACCAGCCTCTGTTTCAGTCTTGAGGCTGAGAGTGTGGTGGTGGCTGACTGGATGGCCAGGGCTTGCTGTTCTTTAACCAGCACAGAAAGACATTCCTTCAGTTCATTCACATCTACAATACAACACAAGAAGAAACAAATATATATATCTGACGTCAGATCTCAGGCACGGTTGGTGGCAATGCTGAGAAACCAGATGAGGACAGGAAACACATGTGTAAGACCTGCCCAAAACAGTTCTTAACACCATGCACATATAGGAGGTAGTCCTGTATATCCATTTTGATGATGAAGAAACTGAGGCAGAGCGTGGGTAAGTAACTTGACTAAAGTCACACCAAACAACATAGTATATGACATGGACAGATCTCAGTCACTGTGGTAAGCTATCATTTAAAAGTTGCTAACACGCCGGGCGTGGTGGCGCACACCTTTAATCCTAGCACTTGGGAGGCAGAGGCAGGCGGATCTTTGTGAATTCAAGGCCACCTGGTCTATAAGGCGAGTTCCAGGACAGCTGGGACTACAGGGAGATCCTGTCTCGAAAAGACCAAAAATAAATGACAAAATAAAAAATAAATAAAATAAAATAAAATAAAAAATAAAATATTTATAAAATAAAAAAATAAAATAAAACAAAACAAAACAAAATTAAAAAAAGTAAAATAAAAGTTGCTAACACAAAACTGCAGGGCTAGAGGTATAACTAAGCAGAGGGGCACTTGCTTACCATGCACAAGGCCCAAAGTTCAATCCTCACCACCACAAAGATAAATAAATCCTCAAAACCAGAAAATCAAACTTCTTGGCAGCACACTTGTTGGACAAAGAGGAAAAACTCCTAGCCACCACTGTTATGGCTCTAATTCAAAATAAAAACAATGCTGTTCTCTTGTTGTTGTGTTTCCGTTCATATGCAAATATGCTTATGTTCAAATCCATGCAAGAATGAATGCTCACATGCATGGATACATGCAAGAACTTGTGCACATATATGCACATGTGTGTGAAAGCTAGAGAACCTCAAGTGTCAAGTCCTCAGGTGCCATCCACCTGTTTTTTTTTCAGTGAAACAGGGTCTCACTGACCTGGAAATCACCAAGTAAGCTAGGCTGGTTAGCCAGTGAGCCCCAGAGATCTGCCTGTCTTCCCTCCCCAGTTCTGGGATTAAAAGTGAGAGCCACCAACTTGGTTTTTTGTTTGTCTTTTTGAGACAGGGTCTCCCTTTAGTCCCAGCTGGTCTGGAGCTCACTATGTAGACCAAGCAGACCTTGAACTCACAGAGATCCACCTGCCTCTGCCTCCCAAGTGCTAGGATTAAAGGTGTGCACCACCATGCCCAGCCACCAACTTGTTTAATATGGGTGCTGGTAATTGGTCTCCACGACCCCCAAAATTACTCAGTATGAATGCCTAATGAAAGATAATATATTCATGGGAATATCTTATTGGAAAATAAAGTACTCAGATGTGTGATAAGGGATCAAGTTATTCTCTCTAGTGTATGTCTGAAAGTTTTCAAACTAAGGGTTATTTTTGAAGTAACTAGTGGATAATCACATGACTAAAAATAACTTTTAAAATTCTGATCTAGCCATTAAGCTTAACTTACATAAAAATATACAGAATAGCATTGTAAACTAAGTTACCTCTCACCAACCCCTACACTAGCACTACTCTTTATGCTATGTTTTGATTACAATCCTGTCATCAGCCTCAAAGACTCACACCCTCACACATAACCACAATGCCCCAACCAACCCCCCTTGAATGGAGGATGTCAATGTTCCAACCACTCATTGCCATGGTTTTCATGGGACCATAGAGTTCTCAGAAGGCATTAAAGAATACATCTTACAAGCTGAAAGTCTGAGCTCCACTCCTAGCCAATCCCAGCCAATACGCACTGGGGAGCATCACACCCATCACTAGTGGTAGGAAGGCAGGCCTGGAGATCTGAATCTAAAACTGAACTACCTAAGAGCTGACAGCTATGAAGAACAAGATGAGCAACACCCTGACTTCCACACTGGTCTCAAAACAGAAAAGAAATGGTTTACAATGAAGCAGAGCCAGCCTTCCCAGGGCATCCTCTTTTACAATGAAGCAGAGCCAGCCTTCCTAGGACATCCTCTTCAGCCATTCTTCACTAGTCAGCATCAAAAGGCACCTGGCCCTCACTAGACGGAACACATTTACAGAGACAGCAAAGTCACGGACTTGCTGCAAGAGAAATTCCTTTTAGAAACCAGAAAAGACAAGCACTTTTTTTCAGGCAAAGTGGTACCTTCACTTTAAATGTTAATATAGGTGACAGGTTTCACTACATTTCATAGTTTCCGTGTACGACTTTGGCCATACCCAGCTTCATCTTCCCTCCCATTATTCCAATTCCCCCAGTCTCGCTTCTATTTTCACATCCTATATACAATGACTTAATAGATAGAAAACATGCAATATATATCTTTCTGTGTCTCACTTATTTTACTTAATTTGATGACCTCTAGTCGCATCCATTTCCTTCAAACAACATAATTTCATTCTTTTTTTTTTTTCTTTACGTGTATGAATGTACTGTCTGCATGCAAGTGTGTGCACCCGTGTTGTGCAATGCCGCGGAGGTCAGAAGAGGGTGTCGGATTCCCCTAGAACTGGAGTTCATTCTTATTTATCGCTGAACAAATCTCCATTTTGCAAATGTATTTTCTTTATCCATTTCTCTATTGATATACACCTAGACACACCCATAACTTGGCTATTGTAAGTGATTCAATAAAAACAGATATGCAGCTGGGCATGGTGGCGCACACCTTTAATCCTAGGACTTGGGTAGCTGAGGCAGGTGGATCTTTGTGAGTTCAAGGACAGCCTGGTCTACAGAGTGAGTTCCAGGAGCTGGGGCTACAGGGAGACCCTGTCTCAAAAAAAACCCAGATATGCAAATATCTCCATGGTGTGCTGATCTGAGCCCTTCATGCATATACCCAAGAGCAGCCAGTGCTGCTGATGGGACTTTTACTTTTCAGAGAACTTCCATACTAATTTCCACAGAAAATTAGTATGGAGTAATTAATCTAGAGAAATTATAGTCTCATCAGCAGCATATAAGGGTTCCTTTATCTCCACATCCTCACCAGCATTTGTTATTTCTTTTCTTAATCACATGAAGTCTAACAGGAGTAAGATACAATCTCAATGTTGTTAATATGCTTCCCCTATGCCTAGCTGAGGGGAAAAAAAAATCTTAAAAGTTCATGCAGTTAAGAGCACTGGCTACGCTTACAGAGGACCCAGGTTCAATTCCCAGCACCCAAAGAATGGCTAACCATCTATAATAACTCCAGTTCCAGGGGATCCAATGCCCTCATCTGATTCTGTGGGTATTGTATGACACAAGTGCACTTACATACATGTATACATGCAGGCAATAAACTCACACACATAAAATAAAAATGGTAAGTAAAATATCTTTTAAAAATTGAATCTTTTGCCGAGCATGGTGGCACATGCATTTAATCCTAGCACTCAGGAGGGAGAGGCAGGCAGAACTTTGTGAGTTCAAGGCCAGCCTGGTCTACAGAGTGAATTCCAGGACAGCTGGGGCTACAAAGAGACCCTATCTCTAAAAAGACAAAAAAAAAAAAAAAAAACCAACTCATTTTCCAGGCGTGGTGGCTCACACCTTTAATTCTAGCACTCCGAAGGCAGAGGCAGGCGGATCTCTGTGAGTTCGAGGCCAGCTTGGTCTACATAATAAGCTCCAGGCCAGCGGAGGCTAACAGGAGACCCTGTATCAAAAAGACGGATAAATAGGGGCTGGAGAGATGGCTCAGTGGTTAAGAGCACCAACTGCTCTTACAGAGGACCCAGGTTCAATTCCCAGCACCGTGTGGTGGCTAAGAACTGTCTTTAACTCCAGTTCCAGGGGAATCGAAATGCCCTCTTCTGACTTCCGCAGCACTGCACGACACAGGTGCACCAACCTACATGCAAACCGTACACTCATACACATAAAAATAAAATAGGGGCTGGAGAGATAACCTAGCGGTTAAGAGCACCGAATGCTCTTGCAGAGGACTGGGGTTCAATCCCCAGCACCCACATGGTGGCTAAGAACCATCTGTAACTCCAATTCCAGGAGAGCTTCCATTCCAGGGAAATCCCAAGACCCTCTTCTGACCTCCGTGGCATTGCACGACACAGGTGCACAAACCNAAAACTTTTTGTCTTGACAAAATTGTTATAATTTCATAAGAGAATTCACATATATCTATTCACAATTATACATTTGAACCTAATGTGGTGGCTCGCACCTTTAACCTCTGCACTTGGAAGGCAGAGGCAGGCAGATCTTTGTGAGTTCAGGGCCAGCCTGGTCTACAGAGTGAGTTCCAGGACAGCTGGAGCTACAGGGAGACCCTGTCTCGAAAAGACCAAAAACGATTCATAGAAGAGGGCTTGAGTTGTAATTTGGTGAAAAAGTTACCCAACAGGTCAGGCCCTAACTCATTCTCAGAAACACAACAATAAACTGTTAAAAGATTCATACAGCAGCAAAATACATATTGGTTTGTTCCCAAGTACATAGAAAACTTTTAACAGGACAAATTATATCCTGAGCCATAATAAAAGACTCAACAAACTTAAAAGGACTGAAATCACAAAGAATGTTTATTAGCAGAGCAAAACTAAATTAGGAGTCACTAAAAAGAAGCACATGAAAATTTCCTACTATTTGGAAATTAAGCAAACGTTTCCAAAGGAAAAAAAATGGAACATCAAAAACCAATTTCACCTTAATTAAAACAGAAATGAAAACAGGCTTCCAAATTTATGAGATATGAACACTGCTGGGGGAGGGGAACAAATATCAGAAAAATGAAAGATTTAACATCAGTGACCTAAGCCTCTGCCCTAAGAAACCAAGAGGGGCCAGTGAGATGGCTCAGCAGAAAATGGTGCTTCCTGCCAAGTATGAAGACCTGAATTCAATCCCTAGTGTCCCTATGGTGGAAGGAGAGAACTGAGGCCCACAAGTTGTCCTCTGACTAACACCCACACGAATACATACGTTAATTAACTAACAACATTTTTTAGAGCCAGGAGATAGAAGAACACAGAGCAAAAAGCAAACAAGAACACAGAAATGAAGAGTAAAACAGAAACTGACCAGGCACCAGGCACAATAGCCCATGATTTAATTATACCACACTAGAGGCAGGTGGACCTCTGTGAGTTCAAGGCCAGCCTGGTCTATATAGCAAGCTCCAAGCCAGCTGGGACTAAAGGGAGACCTTAACTCAAAAAGACAAAAATAAAAATTGGATGAAAACAATGAAGCCAACTCTGAAAGAAAATGATTAAAATGATAACTTATGTAGCATCAATACATTACCTCACCTAGTCTGCTAACCTGACAACACTATGAGCTGGGAACTCTTAGGTACCACAGACAAAAATTAATTTGTATATCTACTCATATGTATGTCCATGCAAGCAAAAAACAAGTATGAATGTTCACACCAAACTGGTAACAGCAATAAAAAATAAAACTACAATTCTGGTAAGCAGTCATGTCTTTGTAGTCAATGAATTTTCACAAGAGTATTTCATATATTCTTTGTGTATTAAAATTTTTATGTAGCATAAAAATATTATTCAATGGTACAGCATGTGCTTGGCATGTACAAGACTATGGGATCAATCTAGGGATAAAAATGAAACTTTGAAACAGAAATACATCAGAGATTTTTAAAAATTCAACAAGATAAAGTAAGAAGCAAAGAAGAATAATGTAAGCTCTATTTCCTTGGTTAAAAAGAACAGGTGATTTCAGGTGCACAAACCTACATGCAGACAGTATAGTTATACACATAAAAAATAAATAAAAATTAAAAAAAGAACAGGTGATTTAAAGTCTGCACATGTAAAAAATACCTACAACTCAAAAACAGATTTTTTTTCCCAAAGGCAAAGACTTAAATAGACCATTTCTCCAAACAACATTTACAGATGACCAACAAATGCATTTAAAAATGTGCAGCATCTGCCAGGCATGGTGGCACATGCCTTTAATTCCCAGCACTCGGGAGGCAGAGGCAGATGAGTTCAAGGTCAGTCTGGTCTACATAGTGAGTTCCAGGCCAGCTGGGGCTACAGGGAGACCCTGTCTCAAAAAAACACCACACACACACACACACACACACACACACACACAACATGCAAAAAAAAAAAAAAATTCACCATTAGTAAATCAGTAATGAATACAAAACAGTCAGATATCAGTTCTCTCCATCAGGGTAGCTGTTATTAAAACCAAAGTAAGTGTTGGCCAAGGGCATCAAACACTCAGAGTTCTTGTGACTTGCTGAAGAATGGAAAACAGTGTGGCCTCTGAAAAATAATTAACTGGTTCTTTAAAGAAAAAAAATTTTCCACATTATCCACCAGATGCCACCCGGTATGACCTAAGGTATTTTCAGTATATACAAAGAGTTGAGAGCACTAACTCAAACAGACACTTATAAACCAATGTTCATGGCGAGCATCTATAAATAGCCAACGGAATACTATGACCAACAAACCAAGCACACAACAACTCACTGATTATTGCTAAAAGAAACAACAAAAAAAAAAAGAAGAAAAAAGTTTGACAGCAACCTTAGCATCTGAGCAGCACGCACTCTCTGTGAGTCAAGCACTCCGGTACTACAAGTGAGATCAACACTGACATAAAAAAAAAAAAAAAAAAAAAAAAAAAAAAAAAAAAAAAAAAAGAGCCAGGCGTGGTGGCGCAGCCTTTAATCCTAGCACTCTTGAGGCAGAGGCGGGAGGATCTTTGGAGTTCAAGGCCAGCTGGTCTACAGACGTGAGTTCCAGGACATCAGGGACTACAGGAGGACCCTATCTCGAAACGCCAAAAAAAAAAAAAAAAAAAAAACCACAACAGGGCCTGGAGAGATAAACACTGTGTGGTCATGAGGTACTTGTAACAGTCAATGCACACACATCAAAGCAGAATCCAGCTGCAGAAGGTGGGGCAATGTTTCATAGTCCTTTGGGTTTTCTAAGATGAAAAGAATTCAAGACACAGGTGATGGTGACTGTACACAGCTTGCATGTACTTAATGAATTATACGCTTAAAATGTTCATTATGGGAGCTGGAGATACAGACAGTTTGGCAGCTAAGAGCACTGGCTGCTCTTGCAGAGCATGGGAGTTCAATATCCAGCACCCATGTGGCAGCTAACAACCCTCTGTAACTCCAGGAGTCCCAGGGGAATCTAACAATATTCTTCTGATCTACATGGGCATTGCACAGCACAGGTGTACATACTCATATGCAAGCAAAATGCTCATACACATAAAATAAAAATAAAATATTTTTAAATGGTAATAATAGTTAAGTTTTATGTTAGGTATACTTCACCATAATACAAAAATTTTTAATTCTAGAAAATTCCATTAATAAAAATTCATTTACTGACATCAGAATGAAAAAAAATTACAAATCAAGCTTTCTAAAATTAAAAACATCTCAGAAGACTGTAATACCTGGTTGCTTGCCCCATACCCAACTCTCCAGGATTGATCTGGCCCTAAAGGTGGGTGCAGGTGTGTCTTCTTCATCCTTTTTCTCTTTGTCATTGAGGTCTTCCTTCTTGGTTCCACTCTGAGTATCAAGACCATCATCTGGAATTGAAAACATTTAAACTTATAATTGATTTTCAAAATGCAACAGTCAAGTTGCACCCAATGGTTCACACCTATAATCCCAGCACTTGGAAGGTGACGTGAGATAAGGAAGCCCTCTACAAGTTCAAAGCTATTCATAGTGAGTTCCAGGCCAGCCTGAGTTACAGCAAGGCCCTGTCTCAAAAAAGTCGCCAAGTGGGCTGGGACCAGGGCTGAGCTGGTGTGTGCTTGGCTAGCACACATGAAGTCTTGGGTCCCATTCCTAGCACTGCATAAAACCACAGGAAGCGGCACATGCATGTAATCCCAACACGCAGAAAGTAGAGGCAAAAAGCTGAGTTCAAGGTCATCCTCAAGGGTTCAAGGCCAACCTGGGTAACATGAGCCCCAGTCTCCTTACCAAAATAAAACAAAACAGACCCTGAGCTCTGTCAGCTTCATGAGCTTGCTGCAATTTCAGCACTGACTTCAGCTATACTGTCCACCTAGCCAACTAAGACAAATCCCACTGTGCAGAGGAGGACCAGGACAAACAATACTGTACAGACAAGCCTGCACGGCATACCAGCACCACCTGAAAGCCAAGAGCTGGGGCGAGAGCTCCACTGACAGTGACTCTGAAGGAAATGGAAAATCTAATGGAAAATCACCCCAGTGCTAGGGGCTGGAGAGTAGATAAAGCCAAATCCCCAGAACCCAAGGAAAGGCCAGAGGCAGCAGAAGCGGGTCTGCTGTCTCAGCCATTCCCATGGGAGGAGGACGGTGCACACAAGCAGCTCCAGGAATCTGATGGCTAGAGAGCCTGCAGACATCCTAGAAAACATGAGGCCCCTGAATCAAAACAAGGTGGATGGCCAGGCATGGTGACACATGGCTTTAATCCTAGCACTCAGATCTCTGGGAGATGGAGTCAAGCCTGGTCTACATAGCAAGTCCCAGGCCAGCTGGGGCTACAAGGGAGACTATGTCCGAAATACTTCCCCCACTTAAAAAAAGATATGACTGAAGAGTTCCCTCAATCTGCACAGATACACATGTGCTCACATACACTTAGACACACACACAATCTGCACAGGTGCACACATGTACTCACATACACTTAAGACAATCTGCACGGTGCACACATGTACTCGCATGCACTTAAGACAATGTGCACAGTGCACACATACACTTAGACACACACAATATGCACAGGTGCACACATGTACTTGCATACACTTAAGACAATCTGCACAGGTGCACACATGTACTCGCAGACACTTAAGACAATCTGCACGGTGCACACATGTACTCGCAGACATGACAATCTGCATGGTGCCACATGTACTCACATACACTTAAGCATACACTTAAGACAATTTGCACGGTACACACATGTACTCGCACACACTTAAGACAATCTGCATGGTGCACACACTCAAGACAATCTGCATGGTGCACACACGTACTCACAGACACTTAATCTGCACGGTGGACACACGTACTCGCACACACTTAAGACAATCTGCAAGCCTGGCGTGGTGGCGCACACCTTTAATCGTAGCACTGGGAGGCAGAGGTAGGTGGATCTTTGTGAGTTCAAGGCCAGCCTGGTCTACAGAGTGAGTTCCAGGACAGGACAGCTGGGGCTACAAGGAGACCCTGTCTCGAAAAGACCAAAAAAAAAAAAGACAATCTGCACGGTGCACACACATACTCGCACACACTTAAGACAATGTGCATGGTGCACACAAGTACTCGCATACACTTAAGACAATCTGCACAGTGCACACATGTACTCGCAGATACTAGACACACACACAGAATAAAAATGTCCCACAATGTTGGCCTGCCCAGGATGATGCCCAGTCACTGACTCACTCCAGCAGCCTGGCCAGACAGTGAGGATATAAGATTGGGGACAACTACATAAACGAACTATGGCTGTGATACCAGTTGTCACCCCAATGCTTGGGAGGCTTGGCAGTTCCAGATCAGCCTTGGCAACAGTGAGACAGTGAAACAGACAGGCAAGCAGACAGACAGATTATTAAGAATGTCTTGGTGGCACACTCCTTTAATCCTAGCACTTGGGAGGCAGAGGCAGGTGGATCTTTATGAGTTCAAGGCCAGCCTGGTCTACAGAGTGAGTTCCAGAACAGCTGGAACTGTCTCGAAAAGAAAAAGGAANTATATTCATGGGAATAATCTTATTGGAAAACTAAAGTACCTCAGATGTGTGATAAGGGATCAAGTTATTCTCTCTAGTGTATGTCTGAAAGTTTTCAAACTAAGGGTTATTTTTGAAGTAACTAGTGGACAATCACATGACTAAAAATAACTTTTAAAATCTGATCTAGCCATTAGTTAACTTTACATAAAAATATACAGAATAGCATTGTAAACTAAGTTACCTCTCACCAACCCCTACACTAGCACTACTCTTTATGCTATGTTTTGATTACAATCCTGTCATCAGCCTCAAAGACTCACACCCTCACACATAACCACAATGCCCCAACCAACCCCCCTTGAATGGAGGATGTCAATGTTCCAACCACTCATTGCCATGGTTTTCATGGGACCATAGAGTTCTCAGAAGGCATTAAAGAATACATCTTACAAGCTGAAAGTCTGAGCTCCACTCCTAGCCAATCCCAGCCAATACGCACTGGGGAGCATCACACCCATCACTAGTGGTAGGAAGGCAGGCCTGGAGATCTGAATCTAAAACTGAACTACCTAAGAGCTGACAGCTATTGACAGGAACAAGATGAGCAAACACCTGACTTTCCAGCCATCTTCGGTCTTTCAAAAGCAGAAAAGAAATGGTTTACAATGAAGCAGAGCCAGCCTTCCCAGGGCATCCTCTTTTACAATGAAGCAGAGCCAGCCTTCCTAGGACATCCTCTTCAGCCATTCTTCACTAGTCAGCATCAAAAGGCACCTGGCCCTCACTAGACGGAACACATTTACAGAGACAGCAAAGTCACGGACTTGCTGCAAGAGAAATTCCTTTTAGAAACCAGAAAAGACAAGCACTTTTTTTCAGGCAAAGTGGTACCTTCACTTTAAATGTTAATATAGGTGACAGGTTTCACTACATTTCATAGTTTCCGTGTACGACTTTGGCCATACCCAGCTTCATCTTCCCTCCCATTATTCCAATTCCCCCAGTCTCGCTTCTATTTTCACATCCTATATACAATGACTTAATAGATAGAAAACATGCAATATATATCTTTCTGTCTGTTCTCCACTTATTTTACTTAATTTTGATGACCTCTAGTCACATCCATTTCCTTCAAAACACATAATTTCATTCTTTTTTTTTTCTTCTTTACTGTGTATAAATGTTACTGTCTGCATGCAAGTGTTTGCACCCATGTTGCTGCACTGCCGCGGAGGTCAGAGAGGGGCTCAGATTCCCCTCAGAAACTGTTTATCGAGTTCATTCTTATTTATCGGCTGAACAAATTCTCCATTTTTGCCAAATGTATTTTTCTTTAATTCCATTTCTCTATTGATATACACCTAGACACACCCATAACTTGGCTATTGTAAGTGATTCAATAAAAACAGATATTGCAGCATGGGGCAGGGTGGCGCACACCTTTAATCCTAGGACTTGGGTAGCAGAGGCAGTGGATCTTTGTTTGAGTTCAAGGAAACAGCCATTCTGGATCTACAGAGTGAGGTATCAGGAGCTGGGCGGGGTACAGGTAGACCCTGTTCTTTTTCAAAAACAAAAGCCCAGATATGCAAATATCTCCATGGTGTGCTGATCTGAGCCCTTCATGCATATACCCAAGAGCAGCCAGTGCTGCTGAGGTGGGACTTTTCTTTTTCAGAGAACTTCCATTACTAAATTTTCCACAGAAAATTAGATGGAGTAATTAGTCTAGAGAAATTATAGTCTCATCAGCAGCATATAAGGGTTCCTTTATCTTTACCTACATCCTCACCAGCATTGTTATTTCTTGTATCTTAATCACATGAAGTCTAACAGGAGTAAGATACAATCTCAATGTTGTTAATATGCTCCCCTTATGCCTAGTCTGGAAGGGGGAAAAAAAAATCTAAAAGTTCTATTGCATTTAAGAGCACTTGGCTACGCTTACAGAGGACCAGGTTCACATTTTCCCAGCACCCAAAGATGGCTAAGAACCATCTATAATAAACTCCAGTTCCAGGGGTCCAATGCCCTCATTCTGATTCTGTGGTATTTGTATGACCACAAAGTGCACTTACAACATGTATACAATACACTTACACACATGCAAAAAATACACTAACACATAAAAATAAAAATGGAAGTAAAATATCTTTTAAAAATTGAATCTTTGAGCCGAGCATGGTGGCACATGCATTTAATCCTAGCACTTCAGGGAGGAGAGAGGCAGGCAGTAACTTTTGTTGAGTTCAGGGCCAGCCTGGTCTACAGATGTGAATTTTCCAGGACAGCTGGGCTACAAAAGAGACCCCTATTCTCTAAAAAATGACCAAATAAAAAAAAAAAAAAAAACCAACTCATTTTCCAGGCGTGGTGGCTCACACCTTTTAATCCTAGCACTCCGAAGCAGAGGCAGGCGGATCTCTGTGAGTTCACGGGCCAGGCTTCAGGGTCTACATAATAAGCTCCAGCAGGCCAGGCGGGAGGCTTAACAGGCGGACCTATGTATCAAAAAGGACAAGTTATAAATTAGGGGCTCTGGAGACAGAATGGGCCTCTGCACGCTAGGTTAAGAGTCACCAATGGCTCTTTACAGAGGTAACCCAGGTTTTCAATTTCCCCAGCACCGTTAGGTGGTCAAAAGAACTTCTTTAACTCCAGTCTCCACGGGGAATCCAAGATGCCCTCTTCTGACATTCCGCAGCACGTGCACGACACAGGTGACCCAAGCTATCATGCAAAACCGCCTTACATTCATACACCATAAAAATAAAATAGGAGTGTAGGAGAGATAACCTAGCGGTTAAGAGCACCGAATGCTCTTGCAGGAGACGGTTCAATCCAGCACCACATTGGTGCATTAAGAACCATCGTAACCTCCAATTCAGGAGAGCTTACCATTTCCAGGGAAATCCCTAAGACTCCTCTATGACCTCCGTCGGTGGCATTGCACGGACACAGTTGTGCACCAACACCTACATGCAGACAGTACATTCATACACATACCAAAAATAATAAAAAATTTTTTAACAAATTTAAAAAATATATAAATAAAATAGAACCAGGGCTGGCCGTTTGACACTTCCACAAGAAGATTCTCGCCTGACCTCTGGCACTCTGGAAGGGCAGATGACAGGCAGATCTTTGTGAGTTTTCAAGGGGGCCAGCGCTGGATCTTACAGCATACGGCGTGAGTTCAAGGACAGCTGTAGCTACAGCGGAGACCCTGTCTCGAAAGACCAAAAACGATCTCATAGAAGAGGGCTTTTGAGTTGTAATCTTGGTGGAAAAAAAGCTTACCCCAAACAGCCGTTCAAGGCCCTAATCATTCTCAGAAAAACAACAATAAACTGTTTAAAGATTCAACAGCAGCAAAATCACATTATGGTTGTTCCCAAGTATCATAGAAAACTTCTTTTAACAGGACAATTATCCTGACCATAATAAAATGGACTAACAACATACTTAAAAGGACTGAAATCACAAAGAATGTTTATTAGCAGAGCAAAACTAAATTAGGAGTCACTAAAAAGAAGCACATGAAAATTTCCTACTATTTGGAAAATTAAAGAAAGTCTTCCAAAGGAAAAAAAAATGGACACATCAAAAAACCAATTCCACCTTAATTAAAACAGAAATGAAAACAGGCTTCCAAATTTATGAGATATGAACACTCTGCGGGGACGAGGCGAACAACATATATCAGAAAAATGACGTCAAGATTTTAACAATTCAGTGATCCTAAGCCTCCGCCCTAGAAACCAAGAGGTGGCCAGTAGATGGGCTCGCAGAAATGGTGCTTCCCCTGCCAAGGTATGCAAGACGCCTTGAATTACAATCCCTAGTATGTCTCCTACTGGAGCCTGGAAGGATAGAGATACTGAGGCCCACAAGTCTTTCCCTCTGACTAACACCCACACGAATACATACGTTAATTAACTAACAACATTTTTTAGAGCCAGGAGATAGAAGAACACAGAGCAAAAAGCAAACAAGAACACAGAAATGAAGAGTAAAACAGAAACTGACCAGGCACCAGGCACAATAGCCCATGATTTAATTATGATACCCACACTAGGCAGGATGGACCTCTGTGAGTCAACGGCCAGCCCTGTTGGTCATATTATACGCAGCTCCAAGCCAGCTGGGACTAAAGGTGAGACCTTAACTCAAAAAGACCAAAAATTAAAAACTTGGATGAAAAACATATGAAGCCAACTCTGAAAAAATGATTACAAATTGATAACTTAGCTGTAGCATCAATACATCTAACCTTCACCTAGTCTGCTAACTTGACAACACTTAATGAGCTTGGGAAACTCTTACCGCGGTACCACAGACAAAAATTAATTTGTATATCTACTCATATGTATGTCCATGCAAGCAAAAAACAAGTATGAATGTTCACACCAAACTGGTAACAGCTAATAAAAAATTAAAAACTACAATTCTGGTAAGCAGTCATGTCTTTGTAGTCAATGCAAATTCTTCACAAGAGCTATTTCATATATTCTTTGTTGTTAAGTAATTTATTCTAGCATTAAAAATATTGATTCAATGGTACGAAGCAATGGTGCTTGGCTTATGTACAATGACTATGGGATCAATCTAGCGGATAAAAATTTGAAACTCTGAAACAGAATACATTCAGACGCACTTTGTCTAAAAAAATATCAACAATGATATAAGTAAGAAGCAAAGAAGACATATGTAAGCTTCATTTCCTTGGTTTTAAAACAGAACAGGTATTTCAGCGTTGCACAAACCTACCATGCAGCACGAAGTTATAGTATATACACATAAAACTATACAATAAAATATAAAAATTTAAGAAAAAGAACAGGTGATTTAGTAGTCTGCACATTCCGGTTAAAAAAATACCTACAACTCAAAAACAGATTTTTTTTCCCAAAGGCAAAGACTTAAATAGACCATTTCTCCAAACAACATTTACAGATGACCAACAAATGGCATTTTAAAAAAATGCCTACAGCATTCTTGCCAGGCATTGGATGACACATTGCCTGTTAATTCCCAGCACTTCGCGGCAAGGCCAGAGGCAAGATAGTTCAATGGTTCCAGGTCTGGTTCATACAATAGTGAGTTCCAGGCCAGCTGGCTACAGGGAGACCCTGTTCTTATTCAAAAAACACCCACTACACACACTACACACACACACACACCACATCACACATCAACCATGCAAAAAAAATAAAAAAATTCACCATTAGTATAATCAAAGGTATCAGTAATACAAAACAGTCAGATATCAGTTCTCTCCATCAGGGTAGCTGTTATTAAAACCAAAGTAAGTGTTGGCCAAGGGCATCAAACACTCAGAGTTCTTGTGACTTGACTTGTAAGAATGGAAACAGTCTGGTGGCCTTCTGAAAATAAGATTTACACTGGTTCCTTTAATTAGGATATAAAAATATTTCCGACATCTATACCAAGATTGCCACCCGAGCTATGGACCTAAGGTATTTTCCAGTAATCTCTATACGAATAGAACGTTGCAGAGCACTAACTCAAAACATGGACGCTATAAACCAATGTTATGGCGAGCCAATTATTCTCAATAAGAACAATAGGAAAGACCATACCAGGTACATCCACTATGACACATATAATCAAGACCACATGACACACAACACACACACACACTACACACTAGAATATTATTTTGCTTTTAAAAGAACACAACCAGACAAAAAAAAAGAGCCAGGCGTTGTGGCACACGCCAACCTTAGCATTCTGGAGGCAGAGGCTGGCGACTCTCTGTGAGTTCAAGGCGCACCTCCGGTCTACAGAGTGAGTCCAGGACAGCTGGGACTAAAAAAAAAAAAAAAAAAAAAAAAAAACACAAAACAAAAAAAAAACAAAACCACACACGAGGGCCTGGAGAGTATAAACCACCTGTGGTGGTCATGAGATGCCGGCTGATTTAGTATCAGTCAAGACCACCACATCAGCAGAACAGATGCATGAAAGGTGGGCGCAATGATTCATAGCCTTGGTCTAAATGACAAGAATTCACAGACACAAGGCTGATGGATGAAACTGTACACAGCTTGGCATGTTACATTACATGAATTATTACGACTTAAAATGTTCTATATAGTGGGAGCTGGACGCATACAGAAGTTTTGGCAGGCTAAGAGCACTGCTGCTCTTGCAGAGGCTCCGAGTTCAACTATCCAGCACAGATGTGGCAGCTAACAACCCTTCCTAACTCCAGGAGTCCCCAGGGGAATCTAGATACAATATTCTTCTGATCACACATCATGGGACATTGCACAGCACCAGGTGTACATACCTCGAATGCAAGCAAAAATGCTCATACAATAAAGATAAAAATAAACACATTTTAAATGCAATCATATAGTTCACAGTTTATGATATGCGCTAACAACTCCACCAAACAAAAATTACATCTCTCAACACAAACTTCCATTTAATAAAAATTTCCACTCTTACTTGACATCAGCAATTGTAATAAAAAAATAACTAACATCAACGGTCTTTCTAAGAATTTAAAGAAACATCTCAGACAAGAGCTGCTAATACCTGGCTCGCTGCTTGCGCCGCCATACCACCTCTCCAACGGTGAGTTGATCTGCGCCCCTTCAAAAGTGTGGGCTGCATGTGGTGTCTTTTCCGCCGCCCTCTTGTCATTGAGGTGCGTTCCTCTCTTGGGTTCCACCTGCATTAGTACAAGCACATACATTCTTGGACAGAAACATCTTTAAACTTATTACATTGCATTTTCAAAAGGAACGCAACAGTGCAAGTTGCCACCCCAATGGTTCACACTATAATTCCAGCACTTGGAAGGTGACGTGAGATAAGGAAGCCCTCTACAAGTTCAAAGCTATTGCCATAGTGAGTCCAGCCATGCCTGAGTTACACACAGGGCCCTGTCTCAAAAGGAGGGAGGAGGGAGGGAGATAGAGACAGAGGGAGGTGAGGCGAGGGAGGCGAGAGGATGGGATGGCTGGACTACTTAAATCATGTCATCTCGTACCACAATGCTCGTTCCCAAGAAGATGTACAAGCTTTCAAAGTGTCACAAAAAAGCACGACTGAATGTTTCATGATTTTTTTTTAAAAACTTTCAATTAGTATAACCATACAAAGATTTAGCACAGTTACTTTAGCAATTGAATGCTTGCACATGGTACTTAAATTACCAAAGATAAACGGCTATATATATCTTGGGGCTGGAGGAGAAGACCCGACCTAGCGGTTAAGAGCTGCCGCAGACTGTCCCAGCTGGGGGTGGGGGGTAAGGCGGTTCCTCTGTTCCGGATCCGGAGTACTACATAGAAGGACGGAATGGATTAGGCGAATGACAGACAGAGACCACACCAGAGATGGCTTATGAATCTGCTGTATTTTACTGAGAGCAGGCAAACTGATTACATAGTACATGTCAGGAAAAGCAGATCATGATCAGCACATCTTCAGTAACAATAAGCCTTTTACTAAAGAGTTTAAGTTTAACATATTAACCAGAAGCACTAACCAGAAACACTAACCAGAAGTATTTACACAAGGCACTTTGCTCAAGATTAGAACATCTCCGGGAACAAACAGTAGTCGTAAAACCATCTAAGACAATGGGTGGCGTTGCTTTGTGAATCACATGTCCTTTTCTTTTTGAAGCCCATTTAGTTCTGTGTTTCTCTCCCATTTTCCTGGCGCTCTGATCTATCCGAATCGCTTTGTTATCTATTAAGCTACGGCTGGGGAGAATCTCCTTAATTAGTGTCTGTTTTTCTTAAGGAAAAACACCTCCCGCTTGCTCATCTGACCAGTATACATTATAAGCAAAACTGTTAACTAAGACTCCTATTTCCTAATTTATACAGGTGTACAAGCTCCTTCCTCAGGAGAACTGAGCCTCTTATTAAGTCTGGAGAAACACTTTTGCTACTTGTAACTAACTATGATATCACTCAGTGTAATGTCTTCCATTCACAATATCTTTGCAGGGACTTTTAGGACAAAAATGTCTTTAGATAATATTTCTCTGCATGATTTTGCTTAGGTTCACAGATAACCATGCACGCTGTGTAAATCAGATGTTATTGGGTGGAAGCTTCTGTTTGCCTCCTGATTTATTTCCAGACTACAAATCCCCTTTGTCTGGCGTAATGTAATTAATGAAGATAGGTGTGCTGCCAGGGGAATAGAATCAAAAGACACGTGTTGCAAAGTTCCGACACCCAAAGAAGCAGATAAACATTCTTTGATAGTCTGCGCATTCGTGATTTTCGGAAGCTCGAGGCCGAGATACTCTGCCCATGGGACCACCACGGGAGCATGCTCCTCTGTCTAGTTTGTCTTGCCAATGCTTACATAAACACTTGACTGACACCAACTGAGTAGGAAGGTAACTATTCAGCCTATATCGTGCCCGGAATCACAGTTTATTACTTAGGGAGCCAAAGGCAGTAACTCAGGGCAAGAACTTGGGGTCAGGAGCTGAAGCACAGGCCACGGAGGATGCTGTCACTGGCTTGCTGCCCCTGGCTCGCATCCCCAGCCTGCACTTTATGACGCGTACAACTGGACAACCTGCCGCAGGTCGGCACTACTCATTGTGGGCTGGGGCCCTCCCACACTATCATTTTGGCAATTAAGACGAAAGCTACTACGCACAATAGATGGACCACAGGCCAAATTCCAATGGAGCCAATTCCCCAGTTGGGACTCCCTCAACCCAGGTGTTTGTCAAGTTGACACTAAAGCTATCCAAGCACACAGCCCGAAGAGACACATATCTCCTGTCTAGTTATTTATGTACTCGATTCATCCATGCTCGCACCACAGGTACGACGCTGGAGTGTGCTGGGTGTGGAAATTCGAATGCAGCGACCAAAGCCTGCTCTCTGACAGCAGATGCCCCCGGGTGTTCGCGGATCCCCAGCACAACATGGCGGGCTAAGAACCGTCTGTAACTTCCAATTCCAGGAGAACTTCCAGTTTCAGGGGAATCCAAGACCCTCTTCTGACCTCCGCGGCATTGCACGAATCAATTAGGTGTGCACAAAAACCTACTAATGCAGACTAGTACATTCATACAACCCATCACAAAAATAAATTTTAAAAAAATTTCAAAAAAATAAAAATCAAAAAAAATAAAAGGGTCAATATAAAGAAACCGATATATCATTCAAAATCTTCAAAGCATGAGTTTGTTCTTTTAATTCTATGAAGTCCTTTTTATTTTTTTATAATTTTAATTGACTCTTTGTGTATTTCATACAGAACATCTCGATCAGTCTTAATCACTTTTATACCCGCTTCCCCACTGGCACCTTCCCACAGGCCCTTCAATGGAATTCATACACTCTGACATTTGTCATAAGGCCTACTGTGTGCAAGCCCATTATCCACTGAGGTCTAGTCAGCCTATCCCAACTCCCTCACTTTAAGAAGATCAGCTCTTCCTTACTCAAGAGTAATCAGCTGCCAATAAATATTTCTTTAGCTAGAATTGGGTTCTGCTGCTTATTTTCCCAGTTCCATGCTGGGTTTTTGTCTGCTTGAGTTTGCTGGGTATTAGGCATGCTGACACCACTGCTGTAGGTTCACATGAGCAAGATTCCAGGAGCTTTAGGATTCTCCTTCCATTTGGTCATGCACCTCCTCCCTGGCTCTTACAATCTTTCTGAACCTTCTTCAGCAGTGGTCCCTGAGCCCTGGGTGAATGAAGCTTAATGTAGGAATCCTGTATAAGGACCCACACTCTGCAGACTCCTAATCTCTATGCTTTGGCCACCTGTGAACTCTTATGTTGCTGCTAATGTTGTCTTCTAACAGTTTCAGAGTTTGGGGTTTCAATTGAGGTCTTTGATCCATTTGAAGTTGGCCTTTGTGCAAGGTGAAAAATAAGAGTCTAGTTTCATCTTTCTCCAAGGGGCCATGTTGACCCAGGGACCCAAACACCATCCCAGCTTGAGTGAGTATACACTTTCCAGCCATTACTTTGTAGGCAACCTCAATAAATTCTGGTCTAGTCTGAGACTGGAGAGTTCTTTCCCTTGCTTTGCCTAGCAACCAAGAACTGAGAAACAGCAGAGACGACACTAGACTGTGGGACCCTGCTTGCATAGCTGCGCACTCTGGGTGCCCGGCCTGGGAGGAAAATTCTCTGCTGCACCATGCTATTTTTTTTTTATGTCTGTGAGTGTATTGCTTGCATTTAGGTAGGAGCTCCCATCTTGTGCAATGCCCCAAGGTAGAAGATGGCACTGGATCCCCCAAAACTATAGTTATAGATGGTTGATAGCTACCATGTAGGTGCTGGGAACTGAACCTGGGTCCTCCGAAAGAGCAGACAGTGCTCTTAACCAATGAGCTATCTCTCCAGCCCAACCGTGCTATACATTTTACAAATGAAAAAAAGAATGGGGAGTGCAGAAATGGCTCAGTGGTTAAGAGCACTTGCAGTGAACTGGGGTTCCGTTCCCAGCACCCACACGCCAGGAAACTTCACTTTCCAGGAGATCCAACACCCTCTTCTGACCTCTGCTCTTCATGGCCACTGCAGCACATGGTACACTTATATACAAGCAGGCAAAATACTCATACACTTACAAAACAATAACTAAATATGTTTATTTTAAAAAATGCAAAATTCTTAATTAAACTCAGTGCACTGGAATATTGCTTCTTCAGAATGAGAAGCTTTGATAGTGACCAAGAAGCATCACCAAACACGCTTTAGGTTTGACCTCAGGAGCATAAATTAGAACACTACAACAGAAAAAGTGGATTTAGCCCCTGGAGATAATGACAACTATCACAATAATCAGCCCACAGCTCACAAGAAAAGAAATGTCCTTCTCAATGTCTATACTCCTTTGTGACTGCAGAATTCAAAGGGTACACAGGAAACAGAACACAAACTACCCAAACACACCATCAACTCAGAAATATTGAGGAGGGTCTGGAGAGATGGCTCAGAGCCTAACAGCACTGGCTGCTCTAGCAAAGGATGTTTGGCTCCCAGAACCAACATGGCAGCTAACAACTGTCTGTAATTCCAGTTCCAGGGGAATCCATGCCTTCTTCTGACCTCCTCAGGCTTTGTACAACACAGGTACACTTACATACATGTAGGCAATATACTTATATGTGTAAAAAATAATAAATAGTATATTTTTTAAATAAAGAAAAATGCTCAGGAGAGGCTAGAGGTAAATGTAGTTCTGTGGTAGAGCATACTGCTAAGCATGCAGGAGGCTCCATCCCCAGCATGTGCAGACACATACACAAATGTACACACACACACACACACACACACACACACACACACACATACACACACACCTACCCCTGCTGGAGAGAAGGACAAGGGGCTAAGGTCCCAGGAAATACCTAAGGGCTTTGAGTAGAATTCCAGATTCTCCGTCACCTCACCTCTGAGGACCAGTAAGCACTGACTCATCTTAGGACTTGAAGACATTTCCTGTCCAGTTTACAGTGAGGACACTTGTACAAACTGCCCAAAGGCAGTTTTCTGTTCAAATCACTGTACCAAGAGAGCTGAAGACTTAATGGAAAGGGGACCAGGAGGAGCAGATACAGTAATGTCAAAGGAAAATGAGGTCCAGCCAGACACTGTGGGCTGAACTCTAAATACTGTACTAGTAACACTTTCTACACATCAATCCTAATTTCTAGATAACCTAAATCCTAAAAAGCTATAATTATTATTTAAAATAAATGTGGGCTGGAAGCACAGCACAGTGCCAACTGCTTGCCTAGCTTGGGCTAATAAGTCCTGTGTTTGATACAAAAAAAATTTTGTTTCCTGTATGTTCCTATCAGACATCTTTGGAAAGATAAAATATCTTAGAGGATTGGGGAGGAGGGAACCTACTGGTTCCTAGTTAAAGAGGACTGTGAAGAAACTTAACTCTTTATTGAAAATAACCTGAAACAAAGTAAGTATTTTACTAATTTAAAATCTTTACCAGGTCTAATATTGAATTAAAAATAGGCATGTTAGCAGGGAGCAGTAGGGGACCTATAAATCCAATCTACTCAGGAAGGTTCAAGACCACGTGAACCTAAGAATTAGTTCAAGGCCAGACTGAACAAAACAGAACCTCTGAATTTCAGAAAAATTAAAAGAAGGGAGCGGAGATACTGCAATTATTTTTTAAATTAATTATTTTTTATCAAATCTAGACCTGTGCCCCCATTTCCCCACCCCACCAGTGCTCGTGCATTCTGCCAAACATGCTTTTCATCTTTCTCAGTCTTTCTCAATACTCTCCATGTGGAAGTTGAGATACTGCAATTATTACTATTCTCACTGTACAAAATGCTTGAGGAAAGCAACTAAGTACATGCCCATCAACTGATGATGAGATAATGAAAATGTAGTGCCTATACACAATAGAATTTTACTGAGCTGTAATGAAAAATGAAATTGGGAAATTTGTAGGTAAGTGGGTAGAACTAGAAAACATTATTTTGAGTAAAGAAAACCAGACCCAGAAAGACAAACATCAAATGTTCTCACTCAGATGTGGCTCTTAGCATCAAATCTTCAGATGTGTGTTTAACTTGGAGGATCTATAAAATCCAGGAAACTAGAAAAGAGCCATTGAGAATGCATGAACTCAGGTGGGGTGGGGGGCATGGGAAGGGGAATGAGTCTAAATTAGACAGAGAAATGATGTATGAAATGCACAAAACTTCAATTTAAAAAAGTTTAAAAAATGAAATCGCTTCTCTAAATTAGCTGAATTCTTGCTTTTATGAAGATTTCCATTTAAAAATAACTAGTGAAAATTATATCCAATGGACCAAAGATGAGATAAATGTGAAAAATAATAAACTTCCGTGTTTTTCCAGGGAGGGAGGGAGGGAGGGAGGGAGGGAGGGAGGGAGGGAGAGGGAGAGAGAGAGAGAGAGAGAGAGAGAAAAGAAGAAGGTGGCATTGTGAAGGAAAGAAAGGCCTTAAGGGAAAGGAGATAGTAGAACACAGGTGATAAGAGGAGGATAATTGGCCCTAGTGGGGTGTGGGAATGAAACTTCGCCTGGCTCGAGGCAGGACCTATAAGACCTGTCCCGAGGAACTCCGAGAGTTATCCGATATCTCTGTGGGCATTCAGTTTTGCTCTGTGAGTTAACTAATAGCTCTGTGAGGGTCCGGATATTGCAGTTTGTTTTTCCTGCCTCACCTATCTCGGCAAAGTTCCAGAACCGGATGGTCCCTTCCCTTAAGTTATGGTGGGCAAAATGTCACACTTCTAGATTACTGGTTGCACAAACAGAGGCTGTCAGCTCCCCCCAGCCCCGGAGCCAGGTGCTCCACCCTGCCCTTCCACGCCCCACCACGTCCACGTCCTTGCCCGAGCACAGTAGCTTTTAAGAGAGTATATAAACACACTGCATGGCATGAAAAAATAAAACTGAGCTCTTCTCCCTGAACGTTCTCTGAATCCATGTCTTTCTTTCATTTCTTGCCCCGTAATTTCTCACAGTCCCCTCTCCTTTCCAGAAGCTCAACCTAGGAACTGCAGCCTTGTGAAGCTGCCAGCCTGGTTCTAGGAGAGAAGAACACTGTGTGGATTGCGGCCACCCATGATTAAAGGACCAACAGGCGATATATATATTTAAACAGTGGGGGGGGGGTTAAAGTGGGGAGAGGGATAACTCACACTAAGGGTGTTTGAAAAAGCCATGTTGAGGGCTTGGAGAGATAGCCTTAGCGGTTTAAGAGCACCGACTGCTCTCTGCAGCAGTGACCCGGGTGTTCGCATCCCCACACCCACATGGCGGCCTAGAGAACCGTCTGTAACTCCAATTCCAGGAGAACTCCAGTTTCCAGGGAATCCAAGACCCTCTTCGAACCTCGCGACTGCATTGCACGATCATAGGTTGCACAAAACCTACAATGCAGACAGGTACATTCATACAACCATCACAAAAATAAAAATTTTTTTTAAAAATATTTAAAAAAAAAAAAAAAAAGAAAAAGCCACATTGAAATCTATTCTGCTTCCTAAATACATACGTGTGCATACATACATATATATGTGTACACACACACACAGAGTGTTTAATGGAGTTATCCTACACATGGAATTATATATAGGTTGCCAAATAAAAAGCCCAGTGCCAGACGTAGGATATCTCCCCTCCAGTTCTTGGTCAGGGGTTTCCTGAGGATTCCCAAACAATACAGGCTCCTGCCATTGTTTTTGGTTTCCCACAGAACATGATAGTAAATCTTACTGCTGAAGATACCATACACTTGGCCACAGATATGGAAATACCAAGTTGGTACTGATGAAGCAGCTTCCTCCCTGCTGCCTAGCTTTCATAGTACTGGAAGGTGATACGAGGCTGCTTGGGTGAAAGGTCCTACCTGACTGTGAACTATGGTGAACTACAAGATATTCCAGGTTTGTAACACGGGCTACGGGGCTGACTAATCATTTTCTGGATTTCAGGCCCACTCCACAGGAGGAAATGCACACCTGATACTGTAAAACTGACCAAGAACCCATGTCTGGGGAGCTCATAGGCAACCTACTACTAGTATGCTGGTAAATAGATATAGTATCAAAATGCCCTCTAAATTCCTATCTCTAAATCCATAGATTAGAGAGTTCTCAGACTTCATCAAAGAAGTTTCCTTGTACACTGCATGGCAGTTAATGCAGAACTCACAGCTGGCTTAAGCAGAGAACAACTATGCATTGCTCAGCCACGAGTGGACATCTACATTACACCCCTTCTCCCTGAGGCTCAGGGACCATCCTAAAGAGGGGACACAAAGATTCTAAGAACTAGAGGTCAGGGAGGACAGGAACAAAGTTGAGTCTTTCAGACAAGACAGGGCCACTGTACTTGTAAGGTTGTAGCCCACCTAAGTCAGGGATTCCAGGAAGCCAACTAAGGCAGAAGTCCTGAGAAATAATTGCCCTGGACTGTGCTCATGCTATCTGAGAAAAATTGCCACAATTATCCTGCAATCGTACTCCCAGGAGACCAGAACCAGTCCTCAGTCTCTCAAGATGCTCCTACTGACCCCAGTCATATGTCCCAGTTTCCCTCAAGATGCTTTTACTGATACCAGCTGCAGACCCACCTATGCCCATCCCCCCCATCTTCTTGACCCTACTTCCTTGTAAACTCACTCCCTTGTGTGCCTGTGTAAAATAAAACTGCCATTTGGGGGACATTCTAACACTGGTCATCCTAATCCTGACATAGGCAGGCCAGCCGCCATTCCTAAAATAAACCCAACTTCCTTTTCCTTGAGAGTCCTGACATTTTCTCCTCTCTGCACCATCTTCCCTCAAAATGAATCTAACAGTACTGATGACCTCACAGTAGACATGACTGCCTACACAAAATCAAGTCAACTGACATGTCAACATGGCGGGGGAGGAACTCATAAGCCCTCACTCAAGGCTGAGACACTACAGAGTTGATGGCTTCCAGTCAGTTTCCTTTGTGTGTGTGTTCCAATAGTTTGAGCACCAACTGGGGGAAGGGGCATGAAGCTGGGAGGATGTAGGAGATAGGTAGTGGATTTGGTAGGAGTAGATTTGGCAGGAGTGGAGGAGTAGAGGAGTTGGGAGAGAGGTAAAATGTGATCAAAATATATTGTATGGCAGGGGATGTTGATGCACATTTTAAAGCCCAGCACTCAGAGGCTGAGCTAGGTAGATCTCTGTGAGAGGGAGGCCAGCTTTGTCTACATGGTGAATTCCAGGCCAGCTGGGGCTATAGAAAGACCCTATTAAAAAAATAAATAAATAAAAAGCACCTAAGCACAGAAGGCATGCAGGCAATGGAAGGTGGCTGGCAGAGCGCAAGGCACCTGCAATCAGGAGGAGAGTACAGCTGCTCCACTTATCTTCTCTGTTATATTTGGTCCAGGACCCCATGGAATGGCACTCTGACATTTAGGATAAGGCTTCCCACCTCAAGTCACCCCAATTTATAAACTTCCTCACAAACATACCCAGAGCTTTGTTTGTCTCCTAGGTGACTACAGATCCTGACAGGTTGACAATCAATATGAACCATCACAAGGATATAAAAGATTTGCTATCATTCCTGCTGCAGCTCCTCCAGTCAGTGTTCTCTAGAGTTGTCTAGCACCAGGCATGTCCTTTCACAGGCCACTGAACTGGGAATGTATGCCATTAATCCTAGGTTCAGACCATGCAACAGATGCCAATTAACACAGAAACCAACCACTGCCCCATGTGCGGAAAACAAGAGACTACAGAGTGCTTATCCCTGAATACGACATCCATATCTAACTTTGCCTCCCAAGGCTCAAGAATCATTACGGAAAATCAGCACAAAGTCTGTAAGAGCCAGAAGTGATGGATGACCACAAGGAAACAGAATTTTCCAGACACCTGGTCAATTACTCATAAGAACTCACAGTAATGGTGATAGCATGCACAAGTCCAATGCAAGCTCAAACCAGACAAAATCCCAGCAGAGACATGAGGAAGAGGGCAAAGAACTCCAACCCCATCGAAGAAAACTGGCAAGAGATGGCTACTGGGAGTGGCAGAGACCGTCTCTTTCAAGCATGGGACTATTGGTAGGCTAACCAGGCTCCACACTGAAGGACACAAATTAACCTCCACAGGCATTACTGCCTATATAACAGAGTGTATTAAATTGAGTAGGGGTAATAAGAGGAGGTGTGAATGGGGAAGAGGATCTAAATGCTATCAAATCGTATGAAACTTGTCAAAATTCAATTAAAAAATGTTTTAAAATGATCCCTAGGATAGAAAATAAACAGTACCTTAAATATTGGCCAGCCTTTGAAGGGTGGGAGAGCCATCTCTCAAAAATTATTTAATGGGGGGGCTGGAGAGATAGCCTAGCGGTTAAGAGTGCCGACCACTCTTACAGAGGACACAGGTTCGATCCCCAGCACCCACATGGCGGCCAAGAACCGTCTGAAACTCCAGTTCCAGGAGAACTCCAGTTCCAGGGGAATCCAACACCCTCTTCTGACCTCCGCGGCATTGCACGACATGGGTGCACACCTGCATGCAGACAGTACATTCATACACATACAGAAACAAATTTTAAAAATTTTTTTTAATTTTTAAAAAATATTAAAATAAATAAAAAATTATTTAATGGGGGCTGGAGAGATGGCTCAGTGGTAAGAGCTCCGACTGCTCTTGCAGAGGACCTGGGTTCGATTCCCAGCACCCACATGGCAGCTAACAACTGTCTTTAACTCCAGTTCCAGGGGAATCCGATGCCTTCTTCTGACCTCTGCGGCACTGCACAACACGGGTGCACCAACCTACATGCAGACAGTATACTCATACACATAAAAAATAATAAATAAAAAAATTTTTTTTAATCATAAAAATAATACAATGCTAGGCATGGTGGTTAAGACCTTTTAATCCCAGCAGGTAGATCTCTGAGTTCAAGGCCAGCTAGAGCAAGTTCCAGGCCACTTGGGGCTATAGGGAGACCAAGTCTCAAAGACCAAAAAATAAAAAATAAAAAACAAAAAACAAAACAAAACTACAAACTCAGAAACTCTTTCTCACATACTGTATTAGTCACTTTTCTGTTGCTGTGATAAAACTACCATGAGCAAGGGAACTTATAAAAGGAAGAGTTTATTTGAGCTTACTATTGATGATTCCAGGGAAACAGAGTCCATTGTGGCGGGAGGCATGGTGGCTGGGGCTGGAACAGCAAGCCAAGGGTCACATCTCGCAATGAGCACAGGAAGTCAAGAGAGACTGGAGACCACAAGGCTTGTTAAACTCTCTAAACCTGCCCCCAATGACATACTTCCTCCAGCACAGCCACACCTTCTAAGACCTCCAAGAACACTGCCACCAATTGGAGACAAAATGTTTGAATACTTAAAGCCTATGGGGGGACACTCTCATTCAAACCACCACATTCCACTCCCTGGCCCCAATAGGCTCCTGACCATATAAAACGCAAAATGCATTTAGTCCAACCTTAAAAGTCCCCATAGTCTTTACCAGTCTCAATTCTACTCAAAATTCTATAGTCCAAAATCTCTTCTAAGACACAGGCCAATCTCTTAACTGTAAGCGCCTGTAAAATCAAAAGACAAATTACATACTCCCAACATACAGTGGAACTGAATACACATTCCCATTCCAAAAGGGAGGAATAGAGGCATAGTGAGGAAAAACTGGATGAAAACAAGACCAAAAACCAGCAGGGCAAACACCAAGTCCAGTAGCTCCATGTGCAACTTCTGGGACTTGACTTCCAAAGGGCTTAGATGGCTCAGCTCTTCCAGCTTTGCTTGCAACATACATCTCTTTCTTAGGCTGGTACCACTCCCTGTATGCAGCTCTCCTTGGCAAATATCTCACAGCTCTGGCATCTCGAATGTCTTCTTGGGGTCTCCACTGCCAACCAGGCTTCACATTCACAGCTTCACACAATGGCCTATCAGGGCCTTCTTTATTCAGGGACGCCCCTGCTGCACTCTGCCTGGCCTCTGTGGCTCTCTGAAACCGAGGAGGAAGAACTGATAACCCCTTCACTCTTGCATCCTTCATGCCTCTAAAGCTAGCACCACACAAATGAAATTGCCGAGTTTGGCTGCAAGTTGGGGATGAACTCTCTCCTACTTTAACCACATTTGCAAATTTTCTCTGCCCTGGACTTGTTGGAGTAGAAAATGCTTTCATTATTTTCCTTTCAAAAATTGAAGGCTTAGCTGGGTGTGGTCTTGCCCTGAAGGTACTACTTCTGTGGTTTACTTGTAAATCTCCAGGCCTCTCCTTAATCACTTTAATCTCACTTTTTCCCTTGTTTACTTATAAATAGCTAGGTCTCTCCTTAATCACTTTAATCTCACTTTTTCCATTGTTTACTTGAAAATAGCTAGGCCTCTCCTTAATCACTTTAATCTCCTTATCAAAAGGAACCTCTCCTTCACATGCCTTGGCCCCACCTTTAATCTTCCTAGTGCAGTTTTCGGATCCAAACTGTACATTCTGCATTTCTTTCTGCCCCATCTGCTCTTCTTCACTGTAGATCTGTACAATATTCACCACTAAGAGCCATGCCACCATTTCTACATTAGGCTGTCTTGAAATATCCTCCACCAAAGACATTAGTCCATTGCTTTTCAACGTAGCATCAGGCAGGCATTTGGGCTGTGGGCAAACTGCTGCCAGACTCTTTATCAAAATATCCCAGTTGCTGCCTAAGTCTTTATTTTCTTCTGGAACTACATTTTTTGCAGCAATGCTTTCTTCTAGGCTTCTACTAGAATGGCCCATTAAGCTCTGCTTACAGTAGTCAACAGCTTTTCTAGCCCAAAGTTCCAAAATCTTCCACATTTCTCCAAACATCCACATGGTCAGGTTCTTCACAGCCAACAGCCCACTCTCTGGTACCAAATAAGTGTATAAGTCACTTTTCTGTTGCTGTGATAAAACCACCATGAGCAAGGGAACTTATAAAAGGAAGAGTTTATTTGAGCTTACTACTGACAGTTCCAGGGAAACAGAGTCCATTGTGGCGGAAGGCATGGTGGCTGGGGCTGGAGCAGCAAGCCAAGGGTCACATCTCGCAATGAGCACAGGAAGTCAAGAGAGAGACTGGAGACCACAAGGCTTGTTAAACTCACTAAGCCTGCCCCCAATGACATACTTCCTCCAGCACAGCCACACCTTCTAAAACTTCCAAGAACAGTGCCACCAACTGGAGACAAAATGTTTGAATACTTAAAGCCTATGGGGGGACACTCTCATTCAAACCACCACACATACTAAAGTCCTAGAAGACACAGACATTTGGTAATTCTGGTTAGAGACGGCTCTACACCATTCCTCCAGCTGACATGTGCAGCACGTGGATACACATCCTGGCCTCCAGGGAGGGGTGTAGAACTAAAGAGTAAACAACAAAACCCCTGGTGACTGCATGGACATGAGGGGAGGATGGCACACCCAGAGAACACAGGAGCTCTGCAGTACTTTCCATCCCCACCCTTTGCCATTTCTGTCTTCCCACACTGTACTATTTAGAATAAAGAAACAAATGTGTTTTCTTACATACAGTGAGTCTTTCCAGCGAGTGACAGAGCCTAATGGTGGCATGCTGAGAACTCCCAAGTTTGTAGATCAGGCAGACATGTGAGTAGATTGGGAACCCCAGGTGCAGCTAGCATCTAAAGTGGGGCAGTCCTATAGGACCAAGCCATTACTTTATTTAACTTAACAGAGCCTGTGCTAACTTTAATAAGAGTGAATATCAGGGAGCTGGGGAGATGGCTCAGCAGTTAAGAACACTGGCTATTCTTGGGAAGGACCCAAGTTTGGCTCCCAGCACCCACATGGTGGCTAACAACTGTCTGTAACTCCAATTTCAGGGGTTATTTAAAGCCCTCCTCTGGCCTCATGGGTACTGCATACACTGGTGCATTTACATGCAGGCAAAACACTCATACACATAAAATTAAAATAAGTCAAAAACACTTTTAAGAGTTAATGTTGGAGGGCTAGAGAGATGCCCCAATGGTTAAGAGCGCCAACTGCTCTTGCAGAAGACCCAGGTTTGATTCCCAGCCCTCACATGGTGGCACATGCCTTTAATCCTAGCACTCGGGAGGCAGAGGCAGGCAGATCTCTGTGAGTTCAAAGCCAGCCTGATCTACAGAGTGAGTTCCAGGCCAGCTGGAGCTATAGGGAGACCCTGTCTCAAAAAAAAATTTTTTTTTATTTAATTTAATTAATTAATTAAAAGAGTTAATGCTGGGGATGGAATGATGGCTCAGTAGTTAAGAACTGGCTGCTCTTACAGAGGACCCAAGTTGGATTCCTGGCACTCATACAACAGCTAACAACTGTCTATAACTCCAGTTCCAGGGGAATCCAAACCTTCTGGCCTCTGAAGGCATTGGACAACATGGGTGCAATTACACACATACAGGCAATATGTTCATACATATAATATAAAAAAATTAAAAAAAAAAAGTTCGCCGGGCATGGTGGCACACGCCTTTAATCCTAGAACTTGGGAGGCAGAGGCAGGCGGATCTTTGTGAGTTCAAGGCCAGCCTGGTCTACAGAGCAAGTTCCAGGACAGCTGGGGCTACAGGGAGACCCTGTCCCAAAAGACCAAAAACAAACAAACAAAAAAAAGAGTTAATGTTTTAGTAATAATGGTTCTAAGTCCTCTTTAAATGTTTTATAGAATTCTGCTTTGTACCCATCTTGACCTAGGCGTTTTTTTATTTGGGAGGTTTTTTATTACATCTTCAATTTCCTCAAATATTATGGATCTGTTTAAACTGTCAATCTCTTGGGGCTGGAGAGATGGCCTAGCGGTTAAGAGCACCAACTGCTCTTGCAGAGGACCCAGGTTCGATCCCCCAGCACCCACACTGTGGCTGAGAACTGTCTTTAACTCCAGTTCCAGGGGAATCTGAAGCCCTCTTCTGACCTCCGAGGCACTGCACGACACGGGTACACAAACCTACATGCAGATAGTACATTCACACCATAAAAATAAATTTTAAAAATTATTTAAAAAAAATTAAAAAAGAAGTCTACTGTAATTGTAATGGGTTTCCCCTTACATGTAATTTGTTGTTTATTTTGTCTTTGTTTTGAGCATTTAGAGTTTTAACTATGATATGGTGTGGGGAGTTTCTTTTCTGATCTTGTCTATTTGGTGTTCTATGTGCTTCTTGTATTTGTATAGGTTTGTCTTTTTCAGTTTGGGGAAATTTTCTTCTATTATTCTGTTGAAGATTTGATCAATACTGTTGTCTTGGGATTCTTCTCCTTCCTCTCCCCCTATAATGCAAAGTTTGGTCTTTTCATAGTGTCCCGCATTTCCTAACTGTTCCACTCTTGTGGGTGTTTTTAATTTTTCATATTCTTTTCTTGAGCATTCTAGTTCTTCCACTTTATCTTCCAGTATTGATATTCTATTTTCTGCTTCCTCCAATCTGTTCCTGAGGTTTTCTCCCATTCTTTCCTGTTGATTGGGTGAGTGTTCAATTTCCTTTTCCATTTCATCCTGTGATTTCTTTAGTATTTCCATTTCCTTTTGGAGGTTGTCATTCTTTTCTTGTAGTTCCTCGCTTCTTTGGTCTGTTTCCATTTTCATTTCAGCCTGGTATCTCTTCAGTGTTACCACCTCCTCTTGGAGTTTGCCATTCTCTCCCTCTAGTTCTTTCCTGAATTTGTCATTCTCTCCCTTTAGATCTTTGATTTGGTCTTTATATTCCTTTATTTGAGTATGTCTAAGATTGTTCTAATATCTGTGTCTTGGGTTGTTTCTAGGGAAATCTCATTTGTGTTCTTGTGCAGCTGCCATCTGATTTAGAAAGTCTCCTCTTACAGAACTGGTAGAGTTTGGTGTGGATTTATTCTGTGTTTTTCCCATTTTGTTTTTTTGTTGTGTTTTTGGCATTTGGGTTTATTTTAGTGTTTGTATTCTGATGTGAATCTCCACTTTTCCTTCCTTGCTTTGGAGGCTTGCTTTGCTTGTTTCCTTCAGGTGCTTTCTTTGCCTTCTCCTTGTTTATGGGGGGCTGGCTGGTTCGAGTTTTAGATTTTCACTTTTCGTTATATATTGGAAGGGCTAGCTAACTCTTCCCTTTCTGTTCTGGAGGTTTTCTGGAGAATGGATAGGTAATAAACAGGTCAGTTCACCACTGAGTACTATGCACACTCTGTTTTCCTCTGGCCAGTTCCTCTTGGTTGGCTATGAAACCTAGTGTGCTAGAAATGGAGTTGTGGAAGCTTCCTGTCTCTTCTACTTCCTTGCACCTTGAACTGACCTTGGACTGACTACCTCTATTCCCCCTGGGACACACACACCTCAGCATAAATGGGGGGTGGGGGGTAGGGAGGTTTGCTCCCTTGACTAAAACTATTCAGAATACAGAGGGAAATCTCCCAAATTCCTTCAATGAAGCCAGCATCAATCTACTACCAAAACCAGGCAAAGATACAACCAAAAAAGAAAACTATAGACCCATCTCATTAATGAACACAGACGTAAAAATTCTCAACAAAATATTTGCAAACTGCATACAGACCCCTATCAAAAAGATCATCCATCATGACCAAGTTAGATTCATACCAGAGATGCAGGGATGGTTCAACATACATAAATCAATAAATATCATAAAACACATAAATGGGCTAAAAAACAAAAACCACATGATCATCTCAATCAATGCAGAAAAAGCCTTCAACAAAATCCAGCATCCCTTCATGCTTAAAGTCCTAGAGGGAACTGGACTGGAGGGATCATTCCTCAATGTAATCAAAGCCATATACAAGAAACCCACAGCCAACATCATCCTAAATGGAGAAAAGTTAGAAGCATTCCCCTTAAAGGCAGGAACACGGCTAGGCTGTCCACTGTTGCCACTCCTTATCAATATAGTGCTTGAAACACTTGCTAAGGCAATAAGACAAGACAGGGAAGTCCAAGGTGAGTTCAAGGTGCAAGGAAGTAGAAGAGACAGGAAGCTTCCACAACTCCATTTCCAGCATACTAGGTTTCATAGCCAACCAAGAGGAAATGGCCAGAGGGAAACAGAGTGTGCATAGTGCTCAGTGGTGAACTGACCTGTTTATTACCTATCCATTCTCCAGAAAACCTTCAGAACAGAAAGGGAAGAGTTAGCTAGCCCTTCCAATATAGAACCAAAAGTGAAAACCTAAATTAAAGGAATACTAATTGGAAAAGAGGAAGACAAGATATCCCTTTTTGCAGACGATAATGATAGTTTGCCTAAGGGATGCTAAAAACTCTACCAGAAAACTCCTAGAAATGATCAAGAAATGATCAAATTATCAGTAAAGTGTCAGGATACAAAATTAACTTACATTTTTCAGTAGCCTTTCTTTACGCCAACAACAAGCAACTGAAGAAGTATTGGCATAGAAGGAGACCTTCCCACTCACAATCCCTCAAAAACAATAAAATACCTAGGAAGAAACCTAACCAAAGATCTCTACAACAAAAATTTTAAACCCCTGAAGAAGTAGATTGAAGAAGACATCAGAAGATTGGAATGCTCATGGATTGGAAAAATTAATATAGTAAAAATGTCCATTCTACCAAAATTAATATGCAAATTCAATGCAATCCCAATTAAAATCCCCATGAGTTTCTTCACAGACTTGGGGAAAAAAAATCCTTAAAATTCATATGGAAAAATAAAAGACCCTGAATGGCCAAAGCAACCCTGAGTGAAAAAAGCAATACAGGGGGTATCACTATACCAGACTGCAAACTGTATTACAGGGCTATAGTCATAAAAACAGCCTGGTACTGGCACAGAAACAGACCAGTGGACCAATGGAAGAACATTAAAGATCCAAACTTATGCACACACAATTTCAGCCACCTCATATTTGACAAAGGGGCCAAGAAGACTCAATGGAGAAAAGACAGCATCTTCAGCAAATGGTATTGGCAAAACTGGATCACCACTTGTAGAAGAATAAAACTAAACCCCTACCTCTCTCACCCTGTACAAAAATCAACTCCAAATGGATCAATACCTCAACATGAAACCTGAAACTCTGAAGATGATAGAAGAAAAGGTTGGCAGCAACCTACAAGACATGGGTATAGAAAAAGACTTCCTAAATCAGACAGGTGCTGCACGAGAAGTGAGGTCAACAAGTGACAATTGGAATCTCATTAAACTCAAAAGCTTCTGCACAGGGAAAGAAACAATCGAGGAAGTGAAGAGAAAACCCACAGAGTGGAAGGAAACCTTCACCAGTGACATCCAACAAAGCATTGACTTCCAGAATATATAAACTACTCAAAAAAACAAAGAAGTAAGAAAATAAATGAATCACTCAAAAGATAAAGAGCTGAACAGAGACTTCACAAATGAGGAAATAGAGATGGCTGAGAAACATCTTTAAAAATGTTCAACATCGCTAATAATTAAGGAAATGAAAATTAAAACCACTTTAAGATATTTCACTCCAATAAGACTGGCTAGGCTCAAGAAAACAGATGATACCAATTGCTGAAGAGGTTGTAGGGAAAGGGGAACACTCACCCACTGCTGGTGGGAATGTAAACTCATACAACCACTTTGGAAAGCAGTATGGAGAACTCTGAAGAGACTCTAGATGAGCTTACCACCTGACCCAACCATACCACTCTTGGGTCTATACCCACGAGACGCATCCTACCGCAGAGATACATGCACAGCCATGTTCACTGCAGCTTTTTTCATAATAGCAAAGAGTTGGAACCAACCCAAATGTTCCTCGACCAATGAGTGGATAGAAAAAATGTGGTACATCTACACAATGGAATTCTATGCAGTGGTAAAGAAAGATTGCATCAAGAATTTTGCAGGTAAATGGATGGAACTAGAGGATATTATGCTAAATGAAGTAATACAGTCCCAGAAAAGCAAATGACAAATGGTATCCCTCATTTGTAGATGCTAGCACCAAGCACCAAGTTGTAAGGCAAACTGAGCAACATCAATGTTATATACCCCATTCCCTGAAAGCAACTGTGCTCTGATAATGTAAATCCCTTAACAGGCTCTAGAATTAACCCACCACTTATTTTTAGACTTTGTAATACGAGTGGAGGATATGTAGGCATATTTTAGAGTAATATAAATTTAAAAAGGAAAAATGTGAATCCTGAAATATGATATGGAAATGACAGTTTGTGTACAGATGATATAATTTTAGTGTAGGTGTGATGTATATATATGCATATGTTAAAGTGGTACAGATTGGAGGGAACAACAGCAGAGGGACAGGGACAGGGAACTGACTGAAACAGTAAAGTTCCCCCAAAGACAATAATCCTCTGCTTTGAAAACTTTGAAAAGAATCAGAGAGAGATACAGGGCAGGGATGGCAGGGTACATGAACTCAGGTGGGGTGGGGGGCATGGAAGACAAGATGAGTCTAGATTGGACAGAGAAACGATGTATGAAATGCACATAACTTCAATAAAAATGTTAAAAAAAAAAAGAATGTCAGAATTGGACCGAATTGTAAAGAAACTCCTACAAAACTGGTGAGCAAAACAATACAGATTTGATATTAGGAAAAAAAGATCTGAGCAAGAACTTATTTTTGGAGACTGGTGAGACTGCTCAGGAGTTAAGTGCACTGACTATTCTTCAGAGGACCTAGGTTCAATTCCCAGTAGCCCATGGCAATTAACAATAGTCCATACCTCCAGTACCAGGCAATCCAACACTTTCTTCCTACCTCCAAGGGCACTGCACAACATGGGTGCACTTACACACATACAGGCAATACATGAACACATAAAAAATAAAAATTAAATACAAAAGAACTTATTCTGCACAAAAGTGCTGATTAATATGAATACCTGAAATAAGTGCAAACACACACATCTTTACCCACTGAAAGAATGTTGTCAGAGAAATACAAAGATGTATACAAGATAGCCAATATTTCCATCACGGAAATAATCTTAGTTTTAGAAAAAATCTTAGATTTTTTTAAAAAAAAGTCTAGTTAAGCTACCACATGGAGCAAGACGTTAAGGGACAAGTGGTGTGGATTAAAGTTCCCAAAAAGAAGCTGTACTTTGCCAGGCATGGTGGTGCACACCTTTAATCCCAGCACTTGAGAGGCAGAGGCAGAGGCAGGCCTCCAGAACTCTATGAGTTCAAGGCCGGCCTGGTCTAACAGAGTGAGTTCCAGGACAGCGGGGGCTACAGGGAGACCCTGTCTCAAAAAGACCAAAAAAAGAAAAACTGTTAACCCTACTGAACAGGGTTTGACCTAATCTAAATCTGTGTTCCTGAGAGACAAACATACTTCACTCCAGAATAAACTATTTGAATGAGAATTATTTTCAGGTTGACATAAACACAGTCAACTATAAAAGGTCTGAAGATAGTAATGATTTTTTATCTTGATTTACAATATCTGCAAAAATGTGCTAGAGTTGAGAGTGCTAATAATGGGGGGGGGGCAGGTTTCAAACTTAGGGTCCTCTTTATGACCATAGCTGGCACAGCCACAGCCAGGCAGTCCCCTCCAGCAGATTTTTGATATGGTCCTTCCCAAGATCAGAATCTAAACTCTGTGAAGACTATTTCACGTCCAAATGATCTTTTTGCACTTCACAGAATCCTAAACCAACACTGGTCCCCACATCAGAATTTATGACTCAACAGTCACAAGTAGAAGATGAATGGATATAAAATTAGGTAGGGTTAGGATGAACTTTAGCCCTTCATTAACTCAATGTTGTTGCTGTCATTATTGCAGCCCTAGGCTTCAAGTCCACAATACAAGAGAAACAACCAAATCAAAAAGAGGAATTAAATCTTCCCTAGATGAACTTAGTACAAATAGAATGCTTCTTAAGCAAACACATTGCAGTTCCCAGGACGCAGTGGTGACCTGAGTAAACTGGTCGGTGCCTTGGCACACACTGACCCCCACAGTGGGCACTGACCAAACCCTCACAACAGCAACAATCCTGCACTACTCAGAACTTAACTTGTGTCCATTCTGTTACTACTGGTATGGCCTCTGAGAAAAGCATACAGCCTCAGAGGACTAGGAATCCTACAGGAAACAGATCAGACAACAGCAAAGGTTCCAGCAGATGCTGGTGTCACTATCATAGGCAAGATACCAAAAATGGGTTAAGCTTTCAAAAAGTTCTCAAGATGTAAAGCAGTAAGAACTGAGAACAATAAATTGAGGAGGGAAACTGTAACTGTTTTGGAATACTGTTGGTATTTGGATTTCTATGTTCTGTTTTCTAAGCATCTGACGAAGCTCACTTTCTTTTTGGTCTTTAACTCACAATATCATAGTCAGGGCCTGTGCAACTGAACCTAAGGACTTTCAGCATGACTTAGGAATATGTGAGAAAGGTTAATGGCAGGCTTAGTCCCAACCTATTGAATCAGGCCTCTAATAAAGACAGCTATGTCTGACTAAGCCCTCCTGAAAAGTCTGACAGGCTCTGCAGTGTGGAATCTTTGAGCTAAGGCAATTAATTATTAGCATTATAACTGCTTAGGAGAGAGTTCTGGCCAGCCTGGGTTAAACAGTGAGACCCTGTCTCAAAATAATTAAAGATAAAAAAAAAATAAAGTTGGCCTTGGTATAAGTAAAATCCCATTTGCCATGGAACACATAGGAATAGGCCTGGCTGGGCTGGAGAGATGGCCTAGCGGTTAAGAGCACCAACCACTCTTACAGAGGACCGGGGTTCGATCCCCAGCACCCACATGGTGGCCGAGAACCGTCTGAAACTCCAATTCCAGGAGAACTCCAGTTCCAGGGGAATCTGAGACCCTCTTCTGACCTCCGCGGCATTGCACAACACGGGTACACAGACCTGCATGCAGACAGTACATTCATACACATACAGAAATAAATAAAAAATTTTTAAAAACAAAAAGGAATAGGCCTGGCTTTGTTAGCTCTGCCCTTTGTTGTCTGGGTAAGATGCATCTTTCACTTATTGGTAAAATCAAATTGAAGAAACAATAAGAAAATACTTTCAAGAAAAGATAAAAGCACATTATAAAATATTCACTGCTATATCCAACCTGGTGTTGGAAGTAAAGTTTACTACCTGGAAAAGAATTTTCTTATCTAACGGAGATGGCAAAAAAAATAAATAAAGTCTATTGCATAAACTGACAGTGCTTACTGTAAGTGAAATTGGTTCATGATACTTAAATTCTTCACAAAAAACCAGCCACTGAAAAACATTGAAAGTGGACTTAGTAACTTTTTTTTTTGTATGTGTAGTACAAGCGATTAAACTCAGGCCTCCCACGTGCTGGGCAAGTGCTCTGTCACTAAGCTACATTAACTTTGCTTTGCATCTTTAAATCCTATCCCTTCCTCTATTTACCCTCAAGATAATGAACATAAACCCTAAAAGTACTGATAGGAAACTTAAACTGTAAAAGATATAAACCAACTTACTTAATCTTGGAAGTAGAAAAGTTTACTACCTAAGAAGGTGGTTTCCTATCTTTGGTCCCTGGGAATTCTAAATGTGATTACAAAAACAAAAAGGAAAAGAATGTATCCCAAGAAAAGGTACCAATTATTAAGAGTCACTATTTTTCAGAAACAAATTGTAGCAACTGATTTGACAAGAGCCCACCCAAGGATCCTATGTGTAAAAAGAAGTGATCAATCATTTTTAAAAATGCACAAAGCAAACAAATAAAACCAAGAAAAGAAGAGAGCTGTATTTGAGGAGTGACTACTCTGTATTTGCTTCACTGACTGTAATACAATTGACATAAAGAAGTTTAAAAATGAAGCCTAAGGCACAATGGCACAGGTGTGTAACCCAGTGTTTAAAAGACTAAGGCAGGACAGTCAGTTTTGAGATGAACCGAGGCTACACAGCAAGACACAGTCACAAACAGATGGGAATATGATAGGTACAAGCCAATCTATAAATAATCTTCTAATAATAAAAATCACATGACACGCCATTCTACAAGTAGAAACTTTTACTAAATGCTAAAAAATATTCCCCAAAACACTCAGACAGGACATACAAAAAAGAAGAATTATGCTTTGCTTTCTAACCATACAACTTCTGAAAGAAAAACACTAACTTCATCAAATGTAAGCAATATACTTCGGAGAATGAGGATGCAGCTCAGTGGTACTGTGCTCACCTAACATCCATGAGGACCTGGGTACAAACACAAACACACACACACACACACACACACACACACACATACACACACACAAATGAAAATTAAGAGTTAAAAAAAATTAAAAGTTAAATTATCACAAGACAGAAGCAGGTGGAACTCCGTGAGTTGAAGGCTAGTCTGGTCTACATAGTCAAGTTCCTATCTCAAAAAAAAAAAAAAAAAAAAAATTAAAAAACTTAAGCTAACAATCCCCAGAAAGCATGTAAGAAGCCAGGGTAAGACACACCAATGGAGGGACATAGCCCTGTGATGAAAATAGAGCCGACGGGGAGTCAGTGCAGCCCACAGCTCATGTCTCTTTCAGTTCCTCAGTGTATGGAAATTTCATGTACATATAAGAAACAGCTCACTTTGCTAGATGTTCTAACCAAAAACATAAGCTAATACTTTCCCTCATGACTTGCCAAATGAACTCTATACCAACTCATTCCACAAAGGGAAAAAGCATGCTTTCTAAAAGTAAGTTTTTCTATATTGTAGTGACTGTCAACAAATTCAGCAGTGAGGCTTTTCAGATTGGACAAGTTAGGGGTAGGTGTAACCACCATGTCCTTTTAAAGCCTCGATGGTAAATACAATCCACAAAGTCAAGAATGAGTGGTAGTCTTGTTGAGGGTTCATAACTACAGGCTTCAATGGGATTGTTCAGTGACACTCCTTGTGACCACAGGTTTCCATGTCTTAAATACATTCCCAAAGGAGAGTTAGAGGAAAAATTCCAGGAATAATTCTATTCAATTTCACAATAATCAATATTTGTAGTTAAGTCACAGGAATATCTGTTTCAAAACTTAAAGGTGAAACTATTACCAACTTCCTATGAGCTACACACTAGACACCGGATGAGACAACCACAAATCCAAGTCAGTGATTCTGAAATGAAAACAACATCAATTAATCCAAACAAGAAAACCTGGGTAGCTTGAAATAGACAAAAATCCCTAGAGGGAAAAACAAAACTCCAAAGACCAATGCTGAATGTTTCTGTTTCTATAGCACATCATGAAGTTTCTGTAAAATGCAATTCACACACACACACACAGACACACACCCCACAATTTTAAAGGGGGAGAGAAAATGGAAGCAATGAGATAGTTCCTAAAGTCACCTGCTCACGAACCTGATGACATGAGTTCAAACCTTGGTACCCACAGGAGAGAGCCACCTCCCACAAGTTATCCCCTGGCCTCCGACATGCATGCCCTGGCACATGCATAAACACACTTGCACAAGCCCACGCTCATGTGTCTATGTGCATGTGCACACACACAGACAAATGAGCAAATGTAATTAAAAAATAATAATTTAAAGACCAAGTGTGGTGGCACACACCTTTAATCCCAACACTTGGGAGGCAAAGAGAGACAAAATCTGTGAGATTGAGACCAGCCTGGTCTACAAAGTAAGTTCCAGGCCAGGTGGGAGCACAAGGAGACCCTCTCAAAATTCAAAAACAACAAACTAATCTTTTAAATGCAATTTATGTTATTTACAAAACAAAAAGAGCTCTTACCTTTTCGAGGAGGAAGCTCTCCACTTTGGGCTAATTCTGTCCCAGTGTATATAATTTCTCCATCTTTAACCATTTCATTCCACAGACCACAGAGTCCATCTCGGGTAAATGCAAGCTAGAAAATATAAAAATGATAAATTTAACAGAGAGCTTACACACTGCAATTCTTTTCTATGGAAATTTTTTATCTTTCTGGCAATTTTATAAGTACTATAGTTACATCATTCTCTCTCTCTCTCTCCCCCCCCCACTCCTCCTGAGTTCCATCCTTTTGAATTCCCTCCTTTTGAGGGGGCCTTAAGTCCAATTAGACAGCTACTGGTAAGTACCACTATTACATCATTAGAGCTATCTTGCTAGACTAGCTATTGTTATGGACCATAGGCTTTTCAGCTAAGTAGGAATACTGATAGCACTTTTCCTTAGCAGCTTGCACAGCCGCCTCAGATGCTATGAGAACTGGTCCTCAGGGAGGAGACTTCTAGATCAATACCGAGTTGTCTCCAAGTCCTGTGTCTGAAGGGTGTGGTGTCTTCAGCAACAGGATCTTAAAGAATCATATTGGGGGGGAGGGGATCTCGTTTCCCTTGTTTTATTAACAAATCAATGAACTATTTACTTAATATTTTAAAATTCTTAACATTTATGAAGATCATATAAATACAGAAAGGTGAAAAAACTCTGCCTATCAGTTGCTGCATGTTGGCTTCCCCCCCACCCCCCCCACCCCCGGTCTTTTTGAGACGGGTTCAGCCTGTAGCCCTAGCTATCCTGGAACTGGCTCTGTAGACCAGGCTAGCCTTGAACTCACAGAGAACCACCTGCCTGCCTCTGCTTCCTGAGTACTGGGATTAAAAGCGTGCACCACCACACCCGGCTAGCATGTTGACTATATTAGTGAGATTTTTGTGTCTTTACGGAGGAGACTGATTTGAGAAAGGGTTTCCCTGTAGTTCCAACTAGCCTAGAACTCACTTAGTTGAGCAGACTGGCCTCAGTCTCAAGAGATAGGCCTGCCTCTGCCTCCTGAGTGCTGGGATTAAAGGTGTACACCACCACATCTGTTTTTTTCCTTTTTTTAAGACAGGTTCTAAGAATCCTAGGCTAGCTTCCAAATGGCAATCCTACTGCCTGAGCTTCCCTTGTGGTGGAATTATAGGACTATGACCCTGCCGCTCACTGATCTATTCCCCAAGCCTTAAGAGTTCCCCATCTATTTTCATTTTTTAAAAGATTCTAGCCGGGCGTGGTGGCACACGCCTTAATCCTAGCACTCAGGAGGCAGAGGCAGGCGGATCTTTGTGAGTTCAAGGCCAGCCTGGTCTACAGAGTGAGTTCCAGGACAGGTGGGGCTACAGGGAGACCCTGTCTCGAAAAGACCAAAAAAATAAAAAATAAATAAATAATTAAAAAAAAAATAAAAGATTCTATACCCTACAGAAAATGTTTATCTTTCTGAATCTGGCTTATTTTGCTTTTGTCTCCAGTTCTACTCATTTGCTCCAAAATGTCTCATTTTCTTAACAGCTGATTAATAATCCATGTGTATATATGCCATGCTTTCTTTTTCCATTCTTCCACTGAGAGGAACCAAACTTATTTCCTGACTGGCTGTTGTAACAAGTACACAGTACACAGGGGTACTGCAGACTTCTCTATTACAGCAACTTTGATTCCTTTGGGTATATTCCCACCAACTGTGGGTAAGTGTTCCTTTTTCCCACCATCCACATCAGCATTTGTTCTTGTTTTCTTGATAATAGCCATCCTGCTGGGAGTGGTGGCACATGCCTTTAATCCCAGCACTTGGGAGGCAGAGGCAGGAGGATTTCAGTTCAAGCCCAACCTGGTCTACAAAGTGAGCTCAGGCCAGCTGGGACTACAAGGAAACCCTGTCTCAAAAAGACCCCCCCCCCAAAAAAAAAGGTAAATAATAGCAATCCTAACTGGGGTGAGATGAAATATCAATGTAGTATTAGTATTTCAAGTATATGCAGGTACTGCCTGCATCCGCAATGTCCATGTTTAATCCCCTGGAAATGGAGTTACAGACAGATGTTAGCTGCCATGTGGGTGCTGACAATTGAACCTAGGTCCTCTGCAAGAGCAGTCAGTGTTTTAACCACTAAGCCATCTTTCCAGACCCTCAATGTAGTTTGATTTACATTGGCTAACAGGTAAAGATGTTGAGCATTTTTTTCAAGTATTTACTGATATTTTTTATTTCTTAATTTGAAAAGTATTCAGTTGATCTGCCAGTTCTTGACTAGATTATTAGTCCTTGAAGTGTTTAACTTTTTAGGTTAAGTTATATTCTGAATTATCAGGTTCATAACTGGTAAAAATTTTCTCTCGTTCTGCAGACTCTCTTCATTCTGATAACTGTTTCCTTTGCTGTGAAGGTTTTTCCTATCAATCATGCAATCCCATTTGTCAATTCCTGTGCTTACTGAGGTCCTGTTTAAAGTACATCCTCAAGCCGGGCGTGGTGGCGCACGCCTTTAATCCTAGCACTTGGGAGGCAGAGGCAGGCGGATCTTTGAGAGTTCAAAGCCAGCCTGGTCTACAGAGTGAGTTCCAGGACANTTGGTCTTTTTTGAACCAGGGTCTCCCTGTTAAGCCCCAGCTGTCTGAACTCACTCTGTAGACCAGGGTAGCCTTGAACTCTCAGCAAACAAAAAAAAAAAAAAAAAAAAAAAAAATCCTCTATGCCCATGTTTTCAAGCATTTTCACTATGTTTCTTACTAGTAGTTTCAAAGTGCTGGGTGTTCCAACAAGGTCTTTGATCCATTTAGAGTTGATTTTTTATACAGGGTAAGAGGCAGGGAACAAGTTTCAGCCTTCTACATGTAGATATTCAATCTTCCCAGCACCACTTGTTAAAGAGACTATCTTTGCTCCAATGTATGTTTTTGGCTGCTTTGTGGAGAATCAAATAGCTGTGACTACATGTGTTTCTGGGTCCTCTCCTACTCTAACAGTCTGCATGCCTGCTTCTGCACCATTACCATGCTGTTTTCCTTCCTGTAACTCCACAATGCAACTTGAATTAAAGTATAAGGATACTTTCAGTAATGTTCTTCCTCCTCAGCATTCACTACGCTCAATTTTTTGTAACATTAAAAAAAAAAGGCATACAGGGGTTGGAGAGAGATGGCTCAACGGTTAAGGGTGCTAGCTGCTATTGCAGAAGACCTGGTTCGAATTCCAGCACCCACATGACAGCTAACAACCATCCATAACTCCAGTTCTTCTGACCTCCAAGGGTACTGCAAGACACTGGTGCACCTACCTACAAGCAGGCAATCTACTCATACACATAAAATAAAAATAATAAGATACTTTTTAAAGACATACACCATACATGCATACACAGCCTCTGAAAAGTTAAACCTAAAATGAGAAACATTGATACACATGAGAAGACACTGATGAGACAGAGGAAGGAAGCAGGGACTAACGAAAGAAGTGACCATTCCATACTGTTTCCTTGTACAGCAGAAATGGGGGCCATCTTCAAAAATTCAGTTACGGGGCTGGAGAGATGGCCTAGCGGTTAAGAGCACCAACTGCTCTTGCAGAGGAACCCGGGTTCAATCCCCAGCACCCACATGGCGGCTGAGAACCATCTTTAACTCCAGTTCCAGGGAAATCCAACACCCTCTTCTGACCTCTGCGGCATTGCATGACACGGGTGCACAAACCTACATGCAGACAGTACATTCATACACATAAAAAATAAATAAATTTAAAAAAAATTCAGTTACATCAAAATAAGAAAGGAGGCAAGGCCTACATGGCAATGAACAAATTAACCTGTTTATCAAAAAAAAAAAAAAANAAAGAGATAGACCAGGCTGGCCTCTTATACTGGCAGTCATCCTTATGGCTCTGCTTTTGGTGTGCTGGGATTACAAGTGTGCGCCACCATACCTTGCTAAAGCTTGGTCTTTGAATTTGGAGTGTGTTTGTGTTAGAGAAGATAGCTTCACTTCACCTGCAGTTTTCATAATGGATACCTTTCAGATGGCTTCTTTCTCTGCTTTGTACTGCTGCTAGCTCTGGGAAACCTTTTTCTGACACAGATGTGGATAAGCCAGGGTGTTTTTATTTTTCCCTTTTTCTTTAAATGCCCTTATGTGCATTTTGACAGACAGTCATACATTGCCTATGCTCAAAATTGTTTTTTTCCATGAGTCTTCATTAGGTTTTGTCCAAATTATTATTGTTACTATTATTATTATTTAGAAAGTGGAATATGGCATTCTTGTATTGTGTTGTATTGCCTGCACTGATTCTATAATTGGCCTTTCCCTCCAGAGCTTTGTTTCCTTTCAGTGGGAAATGGTGCTGAGAGCAATATCTAGGTACTAGGTTTCTATGTTTTTTCCAAACACAGAGCAAATATATTTTAAAAGTGAAGTTTCTAGAGGGATTTATAATTCAGGTTGTCTAAAAATTTTCTTTGAGTTTTGTTTCTTTTATACTTAAAACCTTGTCTCTGATACCATTGTATTTTTTTAAATATTTTTTTTAGTATTTATTTATTATTTATTTATTGAATGTACTGTCTGCATGCAGGTCTGTGCACCTGTGTTGTTGCATTGCCGCGGAGGTCAGAAGAGGTGTCGGATTCCCTAGGAACTGGAGTTCTGCTGGAATTGGATTACAGGACAGTTCTTAGCCGCCATGTGGTGGTCTGGGGATTGCCCAACCCGGGTTCGCTGTAAGAGCAGTCAAGGGAGTGCCATGCCAGCCATGACTATATAATAAGACATTGTATATATTTATTAAAAAAAAAAAAAAAAGCTGGGGTGTGGTGGCACATGCCTTTAATCCCAGAACTCCAGAGGCAGAGGCAGGAGAATCTCCGCTGGAGCAGGAGCTAAGCGCTCACATCTTCAAGCACACAGGAAGCAGTGACTGGGGATCCCGAAAGGCTTAAGAACTCTCCCGGTTCTATGCCCGGCCCCAGTGACATGCTTCCTCCAGGACAGCCGCACCTTCTAAGACCTCCCAAAACAACATCACCAACTAGGGACAAAATGTCCAAATACTCTGGAGCCTATGGAGGACATTCTCATTCAAACCACCAAATTACCATTTGTGTTACTAATGAGTTAACTTAAAACCCCAACACAGGACTCTTGGTAAAGAATCAGCTGGCAGGGACAAAGTAAACTACATCCTGAAAGCACACCATGGGCACTCCAGGCCCTGACACCTGCAGGAGGAAGAGGCAGAAAAGTCAGAAGTTCAAGACCACCCTCAGTTATATGGAAGTTGAAGTCCAGTCTGAGCTACATGAGACCCTGTCTCAAAAAGATTAAAAATTAATAAAAACATGGTCAAAAGATCAAACATGCTAAAGACTCAGTCATTGCCCAGGTTGTATAGAGCTGTTGTGTAGCAATTTCTTCTGAATTGAAATATTCTTTACAGGAAGGAGGTGAAGAGGGCTTGTAAAACTTAGAAGTAAACCACTTGCAAGCCTCAGAAAGTTCTTGAGACTTAGAAGATTCATAAAGTCCTCCCTCAAGTTTATAGAAGCAGTCAATAGCTGCCTGGAGAGGAAACTGCCAGACCTATATATCAAGCTCCTGCCAATGATACAGGAGCTCCAGGCTTATCGCTTCTGAGTCCTCACTCAGAACTGGCTGGGCTTTTTTAGGGATGCAGGCTGCCTTTGAGTTGTGTATGCTTTGCTGGATTTTGGTAGGATGGTTACTTTAGTCTGTCATCAGTTTCCCTATGCGGGGTAAGGAGACTTCTGTTAGCCGTCTCCTCAGGAAAAGTCTCATACCGCAAGGACAGAAGAGGAAAGGATGGAACTTGTGTACCTGACAGGCAATCCTTTGTTGGAAGGCGCAGACTGGACATCTTGAGGAACACAAGGTAGAGGGCTACAGGAACTGACACCAAGAAAGAAATGATGCATGGGCTCAAGCACACCAACCAACTGCAAGAGTTAGGGCCTCCTGCCCAGCATGGCGCATGCCTTTAAAGAGAGGCAGAGGCAGGAGGATCTTTGTGAATTCAAAGCCGGCCTGGTCTACAGAGCAAGTTCCAGGACAGCTGGGGCTACAGGGAGACCCCGTCTCAAAAAGACCAAAAAAAAAAAGAAAAAAAAGAAAGAAAAAAAGAGTTAGGGTCTCCTTAAAGAGGGTACTGCCTCAGTAGGGAGATTAGGCTATCCCAAGAGAAAAGGCCGTATGGATGGGGCCAAATCAGCCTTAGGATCAAGTAATGCAAACAAATCTCAAGTAACTTACATGTATACCAAAACAAAACTAATTCTCTTTCCTTATATTTTTTTTATTAATTTTATTTATTTCTGTATGTGTATGAATGTACTGTCTGCATGCAAGTTTGTGCACCCGTGTCGTGCAACGCCGCGGAGGTCAGAAGAGGGTATCGGATTCCCCTGGAACTGGAGTTCTCCAGGAATTGGAGTTTCAGACGGTTCTTAGCCGCCATGTGGGTGCTGGGGATCGAACCGGCGTCCTCTGTAAGAGCGGTCGGCGCTCTTAACCGCTAGGCTATCTCTCCAGCCCCTCCTTATATTTTTTTAATTTCATACAAGTGTATACTGTTCGCTGAGTACGCCCCACACTCCCCATCCTTGTCCTTCTCTTTAAACTATAACGAAATCCACAGTCAGGTACTACAGCACATCCTTTTACTCCCAAATGCCCAGACTGAAACAGTAGGAATAAAAGTTTAAAGTTGTTGTGTTTTGTTTTGTTTTTTCTTGCAGGGCGTGGTGGTGCACACCTTTAATCCTAGCACTTGGGAGGCAGAGGCAGGCAAATCTCTGTGAGTTCAAGGCCAGCCTGGTCTATAGAGTGAATTCCAGGCCAGCTGAGGCTACAGGAAGACCCTGTCTCAAAAAGACCAAAAAGAAAAAATAAAATAAATAAATATTTTTTTTTCCATTCTGTAGGCTAAGGAGCTATAAACAGTTGATAGCTTCTGGACACAGAGAGTCAGTTTCAAGGGTATGACTCTTGATAGGTTGACCACGCTCCAGTGGATGGCCCAACATACAGTATATGGACAACACAAATTGGAGTTGATGGGTCATTCAAAAAACATTTTAACTCAGGGGTTATGTTCTGTTCCTGACAAAACTGTAATGCTCAAACAGCCCTGACCTAACTAACATGAAATGACATATTAGGATTCCAGCAACTGGAAGAAAAACCTAGGTACTCCCAGTTTAAGAAAAGAAAACAGAGCATCTGAATGCATAATCACTCAAAAACACAACTAATTAAAGAACAAATATGACAACTGTAAAGGAAAGGTAAAATATGAAGAAAGATTATCTGCATATTAAAGAAGATTGGATTATTTCATTATAAGAGGACACATGAATACTGAAGTTATAAGTTCTAAACTAGTAAAGTCTGTTCTTTTATGGTAGTCTATTAACCTTTAAGTTACACAAAAATACATACTGCCTTTCTTTCCATTCCTATTCCATTTCTTTTCTTTTTTTATCCCTCAACAGAATAATGTAATAGGTCACTACAATCTCACATTTAAAATTTGCATCATTTTAACATTTTGCCAATTTTTTTTTAATTTACAATGTTTGATTTTTGCCCCTCTTGGGTACAGTAAATTAATATTCAGTTTTCACTAGACATATTCCTGGATATCTTGTCTAGCTAACGTGAACCTGAATGTCAGTCAGTAGTATATTACTCTGCAACCAAACGAAACTGAATCATTTTGATACTTTTAGTCATAGTAATTTAAGTAGTCAAAATGCAAACCTTGTGGTTTCCCTCCAAATCACCCAAAGCTTATGACACAGCGTGAGAAACTGTATCGGTTACTCTAAGTCCATCTGTGTACTTCAGGTATCTGAAACTAAAAAAGGGATTCTTCTGTATTTTGATAAAAATGTACTCAAATATTTCATAATATGAATATTTATTGCTTTATATGAATACTGTATTGAAAGCCCAAGCATTCAGTTTACACATGAAATTATACAAGTATATACCACTTCCCAAAGGCAGTGAACACATTACAGTCTACAAAATCTACTTTACAGAAATTTTAAAATTCTAAATATCAAAAGGTACAGCTGAAGAAACAGGTATAAATTTGGCAGTCAGTAATTCTGACAGGGAAGTTGCAGCTTGCATGACTTTGAATATGTGAATTTGAAAATATTGAGTTTAGAGTAACCATTGTGCTTTGTGTTGATCTGAAAAATATAACACTGGCTGTTGAAGAAACATGTTCAAAAATATTTAATTCACTTCAAAATGTTATACAAATCATGATGGCTCCTATGTACCCCTAAAGCTTGTCCTTTTAGCTCAGATACATCAGTAAAGTAATATATTAATTCTTCCAATACAGTGGTGTTTCATACATCTGCATACTCTAGAATAATTTAGAAAGAAAAGGTGTAATATTCACAATGTTCAGAAAAAGCAAGCAAAACATTAAGGAACCTGCCTGGTTCTTCTGAGATGGTCTCATGTCAGCTTCATATACATTCATTCTACAAAACAGTAAGCTAATGTTTGAACACAATTCCCAAGATAAAGCTCATTTTCTCATAAATAATGAAGTCTCTTTTTTCTCAGGCACCGTAGAAGTATACAAAAGAATTTTAATTTGCACAGATCTCTTGGAATGTGTTTAACCAGGTATTTCAATAGACTTAAAGATTTCCAAGGCTTCACAGGGGCCAGGTTTTATCTGAATTGCTCAGAAGAGAAAGAAAATGTCTTCTGAAAGAAGTGAACGCAATCATTACCAACAGAAAAAGTATCCACTATATTCATCTCTTATAGAAACAGAAAAATATAACATTTCCTCCCTTAGAATAATATATGTGTGTGTGTATATATATATATATATATATGACTTAAAGTTCCATTGTATGAGCTGGAGAGATGGCCTAGCGGTTAAGAGTGCCGACCGCTCTTACAGAGGACCCGGGTTCGATCCCCAGCACCCACATGGCGGCTGAGAACCGTCTGAAGCTCCAATTCCAAGAGAACTCCAGTTCCAGGGGAATCCGAGACCCTCTTTTGACCTCCGCGGCGTTGCCTTCTGACCTCTGCGGCGTTGCACGACACGGGTGCACAGACCTGCATGCAGACAGTACATTCATACACATACAGAAATAAATAAAATAAAATAAAAAATTAAAAAAAAAAAGTTCCATTGTACGTAGTCAGACAATAAAATCTGGAAACCACATGAAACCCTATAATTCACATGTTAAAATGCTGAAACTTTGGCCAAAATATGAAAACTGCTAGAGCTGTCAGAAAGAGACAAGACAAAAATCTTCTTGCATACGTATAAACCAAATGTGATAATCTTTAAAAAGTTTTCAAAATTATAATTACCTTCCAGTTTAAAATTTTTAATTCTAAATTAGAAAAAAAAAATCTATACACAAACCACTGATTTGAGCAGACCAGGGGAAAAAAAAACTAAACAAAACAAGTCAGCGATAAGCAGGACCCACAGGGGCTGATATTCACAGTTCTCACATGGACAACTCTTTTAGGATTTATTCTTAAGGTACTGTATTTTACAACCTGCTTCTCTTGTAAAACTAAAGGTCCACTTTATTACTTAAAAGTTTTATACAGTGTAAAACCAGAACTGTATGTAAAATACTGCTTCTAATGTTTCTGCGTAGTTAGTCCTGCTCCATTGGCTCGGCTGCGGCTTCTGTGGCTTCGTCATTTTCCATGGAGGCCTCTGACAGAATCTCCCCAGTTTTACTGGAAGTGGACCCTCCTGATTCTTCTGTCTCATGGCAGTCAGAACCTCTACTCACCGCACCTGTACTTTCACTCCTTTCCAAATGGGAATCTTTCCCATCCTGAGACACCTCAGACTCCTACATTTGATTCGTCTCCTCTGACGTTTCTTCATTCACAGATAAGGCATTATCAGGTTCTTTTTCTTGATTTTTTTCTTTCTGGGATCATTTCTCTTGATGTCATAAAAGACTCTTCTGGTTCCTCTTCCTCCTCCTCTTCATCATCTTCTGCACAATGCTGCCTGGTGTGACTTTCTAGGTCCTTATCCTGGGATGAGGAAGGTGCTTCCCTTTCTTCTGCTATGGCTGAAGAACTCTCAGTGGATGGTGTTGGGCTGGCTGTCTCTCTGACTTCACCTTCTTTGTCAAACCTCAGTCTTTTTACCTCGTGCTCCTCAGCTTCCCCGGCATCTTCATCTGCATGTTTATTTTTAATATGGCTCAGTGCAGAAACTTCCAATTCAGATGTTGGAGAATCGCTGTGGTTTTTCTCTTCATCTTGCTGTAGGTTTGATTCTTTGCTATCTGTGCTTTCAGGCAAACCATTTGTTGTCAAGAGGGCTGACAAAAAAACCTTTGGTCGATTAAGTGGCCTGGGTGTTCCAGGCCCATTTATATTAGACCTGTCAGTATAGCTTGGTGAGTTTCCAGGAAACATAACACCATTCATTCGATTTAAACTATTAGAACTGTTCTTCTCTGAGGAAGGACAAACACAGCTAACAACCATCACATTCTTTTCTACGCCTCTAAGAAATTTGTCTGTTCCAATAGTTTCCTCTTGGATCTGTTAGCAATTCACATAGTCGTTGAATAGTAAAAGGGATACCATTAAATCCAGTGACAATTTTCAGTATTCTTTCCTTCATTTCATCAAAGGAAATATATTCAACATTAGGATTAGGAGGATCTCTTGGTTCAGGAGCTGAAGTTCTGAAATCATCCATTACCTTCTCCAGTTTAAAAATGAAATAGCCTTTAAATTGGGACCACTGAATCATTGTTTCTCCAGTCTTGGCTAAATGACAAAGAAACTGATCCAGGACAGAACAAACTTGCTTCTTCCCCCTCTTCTCAAAATATTTCAGTGCCTCCTGCAGCCTCTCCACGTCCATGGTGCCGATTCCCTCGCAGCCGGGGGCCCGCCCCCTCCCTCGCACACGCTCCGCCACACACCACAGACCCGGGAGGGGAGTCCCGAAGGGAGGGGGGGGAGCAAAGCGATGGAGGGAGCGAGACCGACAGAGCAAGCACCTCCCCGAGCCGCTACCACCAGCCCTCCAACATCCCTATTCCATTTCTTTAGCAAAACAAGGTTTGCTGCTGAAAATTGGAAGGCAACTTAAGAAAGAGATAATTACTGGAAACACATGGTGAGACACTGTCACTGGGTTTGTCCTTCAACTTGAACAACAGATAGAAGTTTCCATTTGAAATCTGTATTGTTATTATCAGCACTAGAGCATCCAAATTAATGATCCTGCATAATACTCCAAATCAACCCAACAAAATGTCATACATAGTAATAACAAACCCTCATTTCTATTCTGGAATTGTATAAACTAAACAATAATATTCTATTTGAGGCATCTGTACTTAGACATGACAGGTAAAGAGTACCTTTTAGAATCTGATCCCCAATACATTATGTTACCTACATTTACCACATTATTTCAGCATATCATCAACCAGCTGAAAATCAGTCAAAATCCATGAACAACATTTACTAAATGTTTATGCTTTATATACCTTTGAATTAACTTTTGATTTCTAACACAATGTGACAATATTTACATTCAGTAAGTTTATTTTTAAAGTTCGCTTTTATGATTGATTTTTTTTTTTTTTTTTTTTTTTTGGTCTTTTCGAAACAGGGTCTGTAGCCCCAGCTGTCCTGGAACTCACACTGTAGACCAGGCTGGCCTTGAACTCACAAAGATCTGCCTGCCTCTGCCTCCCAAGTGCTAGGATTAAAGGCATGTGCCACCACGCCCGGCTTATGATTGATATTTTTAATTGATGATTATATGCCCAATCCAGAACAAATAAATTAGCCAGAACTGAACTACTGACATACTCAACAAGTCTAATGGGACTTGGTAGGCATTATGCTGAATGAACAAAGCTAAACTCTGAAAACCATATACCATGTGATAACCTCAAAATAACAAAACTCTATAGCTAGAGAACAGATCAGTTCTCAGTGCCAGGGATAGGCTGTGATGGAAGGGACTACAAAGGGCTGGCACCCAGGAGAGGTCACATTAGTGATTAAAGTTCCTATCTAATTGTGGTGGTGGTTACATGAACTGACACTTGGAACAGAGTGGCACAGAACCATATACATAAATTGTAATAATGTAAATGTCTTGCTTTTGATATTATACCACTGTGAAATAAGATATAACCACTGGGTGAGTCTAGTCTTCGATATATAATGACCTTCTACTTTCTTTCCAACTTCCTGGTCTATTATTATTTTCAAAAATAAAATGTTAAAAAAATGTTTCCTGCATATCTAATTTCATGTGCCACTTCAAAGAATCCTTAAATAGAAACTGTAGGGAAATTCATCTGAATGTAGCTTATGTAAGAAAGAGCAACAATTTCTCATTTGGGACTCATGCTCAGAGACACTCTTACCCTTCCACCAACACTAGCAAAAAATGACTTAACAAAAAAAGCTTTTAAGGTGTCATATACAATGTTTACAGTGCTTTCATATTATTTTTTTTTTGGTTCCCTGAAAATCTACAATCACATCAGACAGACGTGCTTCACTATGTGATAAAACCCCCCAAATCAGCAGAGCACTAAATACTGAGTGGGTTTTTTTCTGCCATGTGTGCATGTGTGTGTGTGTGCATGTGTGTGCACATGCTTGTGGAGACCAGAGATTGACATCAGGTGTCTTCCTCTTCTATCTCTACCATACTGATTGACACAAGACCTCTTCTCACTTGAACCCAGAGCTCACTGATTGAACTGGTCTGGGTTCTCTGCCTCCAAGAACCAACATGACAGGCAGGCCACCAGTGCCACCTGGTATTTTTGTATATGCTGGAAATCCTCACACTTTCACAGAATTGCTTTACTGACTGGGCCATTTCCCCAGGCCACAAGTGTTTCATATTTATATGAAACCAGGTAGATGTTTGCCATAGAAACAGCACTCCATTAGAAACCGCTGGTTGCAGAGATCCAATGCTGATATAGGCTAATGTCTAAAATCAAGTCAAGATCATTATTCATAGTACACACATTACAAGTTTCCACACTCCAGGGCTGGAGAGATGGCTGAGCAGTTAAGAGCACCAACTGCTCTTGCAGAGAACCTGGGTTCAGTTCTCAGCACCCACATGGTGGCTAACAACCATCCATACATAACCTCCAGTTCCAGGGAATCCAAAAACCTCTCTTGACCTCTGTAGGCACTGCACAACACAGGCACACTTACACACATGCAGGCAATATACTCATACATATAAAATAAAATAATAATAAATAAAGTATTTTTTTAAGTTTTCATGCTCCAAAAACGTTTACTAAAAACTTCATGGGCATTTCAAACAAAATTATCTTATAGAAAATAAATGTCCTAAAATTTACATATCTATGTATGTATGACTTTCCCACACACTATTTGTTAACCGCAAATCAATGGGAAACTTCTCAATCCAGGAAAACTATCCTGAGAAAAATAAGGATAAAGCCTGTCAGCATACAGTCTGCATGTGCAATGTGGGTCTGTCAGAGGACCCTAAAAAGGGACAGTGTCTAATTCCTTAGGGAAGAACAACATGCATTCTTCATATATAATAAATAACACTGAATAAACTGAACAAAGCAATCACTTTTTCCATGCTATTCAAATACCTGGAACACCAAACATTTTCCCTCTGATGTATAAACAAAACCTAGTCAGCTAGCCAGGTGTGAGGCACACACCTTTAGTCCCAGCACTTTGGAAGCAGAGGCAGGTGGATCTCTGTGAGTCCAAGACCAGCCTGGTCTACATAATGAGTTCCAGGAGAGCTGGGACTACAGGGAGACCCTGTCTCAAAAAGCCAAAAGAAAAAAAAAAAAAAAAAAAAAAAAACTTAGTCACTTGTTCTTAGAAGACACTGGGAAGACTTACAAATAATATTCAAAATGTCTAAAAAGCACTAGATACTAGTATCATACTGAAGAAATAAAAAGTGAATGGATGTGTATATGGTGCTTCATTTTAAACAGATCTCAGACTCAGACACCTTCAAGTCGTCATTAAGCTATTTTAGATCAAAATACTAAAACATATTTGGCAGTCATTCAGTTGCAATTACTAAGGAAAAAACTTCATTGGGTAAAGAGGGGATTGGGCTTTTTGGATTGGTTTGGTTTGGTTTGGTGTGTTTGGGGTTGGCTTTGTTTATTTGTTTTTGCAGTAGAGAGAATCCAAAGGCCTCAACATGCTAGGAACCCACTCTACTACGGAGCTATATATAACCCTATCCTTTAGGCGACCTCTTTACTTCAAGAAGTGTCTCAAGAGTCAGGCACAGTGGTACATGCCTTTAATCTAACAATCCAGAGGCAGAGGCAGGCAGATCTCTGAGATTAAGGCCAGCCTGGTCTACATATTGAGTTCCAGACTAGCTGGGCTAGAGGAGGACCCTGTCTCAAAAAGAAAAAAGAAGAAAAAAGGAGTGTCTCAAAATATATAAACCTGAAAAAAATAAATCTTAAAAAAATTTGTCTCACTCCTTCATCAGCACCAGCTACACCTCACCTGCCCGGAAATACTGTGCAGCAGAGGCAGCCATATGCCTGTATATCCCAAATCTAATTGGCTATTGGCTCTCTCCTTGGAGGAATAACCCACGGCCGATGCCACAAGCTTGCACCCTCTAATGGTCAGGAGATGTTATAAGCCACGGTAAGACCCTGTCATATTCAACAGAAAAAAATGTAACTCATGGATTAACATACCATCCAAACATCTGTGTCTATACCAAAGTAACCTATGTAACAATTAATACTGTTTGAATACCTATATATCTAATTGCTTGTGCTTCATTAGTAGGATCAAAAGGTTATTCCTGGACAAACTGTCAGCCCATGAAAGAAAACAGCCAGAAGTGACCAGAATCCAAGACAACAGCTCCAGAGAAAGTAGACTGTTGTGCTTCTCATCCACCTGTGCCCCTGTCTAAGCCTAGGGAAAAATCTGCAGAAGAGGGGGCGTGGTAGAATGTAAGGGCTGTGATTGGGGCAAACGGTGAACCTACAGCAATATAGCCTGGACACTCATTTGATCAACTTCATTGAACATACAAGCCCCCCCCCCCCCCCTGGATGGTGGGACCCANGGTCTCCCTGTAGCTCTGGCTGTCCTGGAACTCACTCTGTAGACCAGGCTGGCCTTGAACTCACAAAGATCCTGCCTCTGCCTCCCAAGTCGTACTTGCATTTCTAAACCCCTTTGCACATCTAAAGTCTCAGGGCTACACTCTGTAGTACTAATGTACTGACTAATGTCTGGGTTTGCTTCCTTCTGGAAAAGAAGAACTTGATCTTAATTTTCTCTGTCAAACAACAGAAGAGAAAATGTATGTTTAAGCACTTGGTAAAGTGTAAAGTAGTACAGGTGTGAGCTTCTGTTTCCATCTGTGCCCCTTGTCTAAGCCTAGGGAAAAATCTGTGGAGGCGGGGGCGTGGTAGAATGTAAGGGCTGTGATTGGGGTGAATGGTGAACCTACAGCAATATAGCCTGGACACTCATTTGATCAACTTGATTGAAAATAGAAGCCCCCCATGCTGGATGGTGGGACCAAGGGGCTGTGTGGGTTTGGGCACAACTGCTTGCAAATTGGTTTTACATGAAGGATGCTTGTACTCATAAATTATCACTTATTGCTAAAAAATGGAAAAAAAAACTGAGAGAAAGATGCAGGACAGTCATGGCAGAATGCATGATCTGGGATGGGGGGAAGGGAAGGGGAAATATCCCTGAACTGAACTGGAAAATGATGTATGAAATACACAAAGCATCAATAAAAAAAAAAAAATTAAAAAAAAAAAAGTTTGTCTCAGAATGGGGAGATGGCGCAGCAGGTAAAATGCTTGCTAAATAGCCTGACAACATGGGTCTGAACCCCTAGAACTTAAGCAGAAGCTAAAAGGCCAGACATGGTGGAGCACATCTATAATCTCAGTATTCTTTTATTTATACTTATTTACTTTTATGTGAATGAGTGTTTTGCCTACATGTATATAAGTGCATCAAGTGTATGCAATGCCTCTGGAGGTCAGGAGAAAGCAGAGGATCCCTGGAACTGGAGTTACAGCCAGCCATTAGCCACCCACGGGTGTTGGGAACCAAAACCAGGTCCTCTGCAAGAGCAGCCAGTACCCTTTTTTTTTTTTTTAAGGGATTCACAATATAAGAGCACAGTTGTTTTCAGACCACATTGACGTTGCTCATTTTGCCATACAATTAGGTAATTGGCGCTAGCATCCACAGATGAGGGATACCATTTGTCGTTTGTTTTTCTGGGTCTGTGTTACTTCACTCACCATGATATCTTCTAGCTCCATCCATTTATCTGCAAAGCTCATGATGTCAAGAGCAGCCAATACCCTTAACCACTGAGGTTGGCCATCTCCCCAGCCTAAATCTCAGCATTCTTACAGGCAGAAGCCAGCTAGCCTGGAGTATACAATGGAGCACACAAGAGAGACCCTGCCGGGGCTGGAGAGATGGCCTAGCGGTTAAGAGCGCTGACCGCTCTTACAGAGGACCCGGGTTCGATCCCCAGCACCCACATGGCGGCCGAGAACCGTCTGAAACTCCAATTCCGGGAGAACTCCAGTTCCAGGGGAATCCGAGGCCCTCTTCTGACCTCCGCGGCATTGCACGACACAGGTGCACAGACTTGCATGCAGACAGTACATTCATATACATACAGAAATAAATTTAAAAAAAAATTAAAAAAAAGAGAGACCCTGCCACAAACAATGTGGAAAACAAAGACCTCCACAGGCATTGTAAAGTGTACAGGCACCATCACACATGGACACATACAACACGTACTGCATACACATGAACAATAATAAAAAATTTTTTTTAATTTTATTTATTTTTGTATGTGTATGAATGTACTGTCTGCATGCAGGTCTGTGCACCCGTGTCATGCAATGCCGTGGAGGTCAGAAGAGGGTCTCTGATTCCCCTGGAACTAGAGTTCCCTGAATTGGAGTTACAGATGGTTCTTAGCCGCCATGTGGGTGCTGGGGATTGAACCCGGGTCCTCTGCAAGAGCAGTCAGTGCTCTTAACCGCTAGGCTATCTCTCCAGCCCCATAAAATTTTAAATGTTATTTTACATTTTAAAAGTTTGTCTGGGTCTTGGTATTTCGGGAATAAGAAATTACTTATCTCTCACCTCTCCTACTCACTGATAAAAAGACAAAGGAAAGCAGACAATAATAGTTAAATATAAAGAAACGTTTAAACAAGATCAAAAGACTAAGCACTACCACATCAACTGACTTCTTAGCTTGATCTTATAGCATCACAGCACTGGTAAGAATCCTGTCACCCACACCAATGCTAAACACTTAGGTCTCCTATCAACTGGCACTCAGCACATGTTTAAAAGAGAAAAGAAAATTAGAAAAAGGCAATAACATTTCACTACAAAGATCTACTATCAGCCTGGCTTGGTGGTGCATGCCTTTAATCCTAGCACTTGGGAGGCAGAGGCAGGCAGATCTTTGTGAGTTCAAGGCCGCCTGGTCTACACAGTGAGTTCCAAGACAGCTGGGGATATAGGGAGACCTGTCTCGAAAACACACACACACACAAAAAAAATCTACTATCAACTACAGTTTGCATTGCCAAGCAGAGCAATGAACACTGTAATGAGCTCTATGTAAAACTATTATAAAAAGTTGAGGGTGTGGTGGCACGCCTTTAATCCCAGCACTAGTTCAAGGCCAGCCTGGTCTAGACAGCTAATTCCAGGACAGCTGGGGCTACAGGAAGACCCTGTGCCCCGCACCCCCCCCAAAAAAGACCCAAAAAAAATGTAATTATGTGACACATATTTAACATCATTAGCCTCAGGGAGGTGGAGAGCACAGAGACAATACAAACATTTCAGACACTTCTTTATGTAGGTGATATGGAGGTCAAAAGTAGTTTTCCAAATCATTCATAAATAATATTAGCTTACAAGAGAATCATCTACAGAAATTTTACTGTTATTTTTACTTAATAATTTCCTGACCAACTTGTAAATACTTTATTAAACATTACAAAAGTCTTAAAGCCAACAAGCTGTGTTCCTGATGGGAAAATTTGAGCATTCCTCTTAATTAGACACATAATAAATAAAAAACCAATAGCTCAATTAAACTGTTGCTTCTCCAGAAGCACAACACAAAAGATTACTACTTATCACTATTTCCCTGCAGAGATAACCATGCACTCCAAAATATCAGTAAGAAACAAACAGGCCAGGCAGGGGGAGCTAAAACCTTTGATCCCAGCACGCAGCAGGCAGAGGCAGGGAGATCTCTGTGAGTTTATCACAAGCCTGGACTACATAGTGAGTTCCAGGCCAGTCAGGGCTACATAGTGAGAACCTGTCTCAAAAAAAAAAACAAAAACAAATGTAAAAACAAACAACAGTCATCAGGTTTTGATTATTAGTATTGGGGCTGGGGATGGAGTTCAGCTGGCAGAGAGCTTGTGTAACACAGAGAAAGTTCTGGGTTTGATCCCTAGCACCACATAAACATGGCATTGTGGCACAGACCTGTAAAGCCAGTGCTCAGTTCAAAGTCATCCTACATCCTAGTTCAAGGCCAGCCTGAGAAACACAAAACCTTGTTTCAAGGAAAAAAGAAAAATCAGACTTCTGAAACAATAATGGGAAAAAAAGTTCATAATTAAATCTCAAGCTTCTCTCCCTGACAAATAACTTTTAAAACAGGGCTACATACAATCTACCTAAGTACCTAAGTAGCCATAATCAATGTTACATTTTTAAGTTAAAAGAAATAAAGCTCCTCTCATACAGAAAGGTATCATTGTTAACCAATCATACATCCCCCTAAAGCACCTGAACCAGAAACTTAAATACTGAGGCAGAACATACACGGAAAAAGGGCATGTCAACTCACCTGTATATCTGTTTTCAACCATTTGGAGTCAAGGCGAGCCTGAGCAGCCAAACAGAACGACTCGGAAGGCATCTCTCCTCCAGCTTCCTCAGGATGATCGGGCCTACAAGTCAAACAGAAACGCTGGAGACATAAAGCCTTTTAAACTGTTACTTAGACCGTTCTTCAAAGTTTAAAGCAGAAGAGATAAAGATGGAAAGAGGGGAGAAAGAGAGTTGAGGGAGGAGAATGAGGGGAGTTGAGAAGGGAAGCTGGACTAAGCTCTAGGAAGCAGATAAGGGGAAATCCTACTTGGAACAGAGGTATATTCACTTGTATTTTGCAATTCGTGGGCGAGACCTAGAGAATAGACGGTCACAGGAGACCACAGCACAATGTCATCCCCTCCCTTAAATGCAAAAGGGACACAAACACGACAGGACAGCCCTCGACTGCAACACAAGGGACACGAGCATGCACCAGCCAATTTACCCCAGAGCAGTGCCAGGTGCGGGAAATAAAAGTCGTGTCTGCGGATAAAGCCACGGTAATCACTAGAATAATGGGAAGACAGCCGAGGTTGAGCGGCCTGCGATAAGCGCAGGCCTACGCCCCGCCGCGCCTTCGGCCCGCAGCCCGCCTTCGACCCGCCGCCCGCCTTCGGCCGCTGCTCACCCGGACCTGGCGCCACCGCCTCGGCCCGCCGGCTGCGGGAACACTCCACGGCCGCCAGCCGGCCGGCGCTCACGATCCCCGGGCGGCTACGGCCGGAGGAGCCGGCTGACGCACGAATACCTCTGCCCAATGGAGCGAGGCTGCTCCGAGACTTCAGCCAATGAGGAAGAGGGATGAGCCCCGAACCCACCCAACTTCCCCGCTTCCTTCAACACCGCTCAGCTTCCTTCTCGGGGTTCACCCGCTACAGCTAAAGCCAACCACAGACGCCCGGAGGCGGGACTTCCGTGCACGCACAGACACGCACGCACACAAGCTCCCAGGCCCAGGATCACTCAGGCTCTGGTCGCACCCACAGAGGTTGGCTAACCACCTACGCCTCTTGGCTTTTGTACCCCAAAACCTGTCGTCATAAGACAAAAACTTCAGAAAAAGCGATCGAAATGGAATTAAGCTATAGATAAATAAGACATAACAAGACAATCTCCAAATATTCGGAAATTAAACTTTACAGGTCTAAATGATTCATGGGTAAAGAAAAAAAAGTCAAAGGACATAAGAGATTTTTTAATAAGAGTTGGAAGTCTGCTTTTATTTTAAAAGAATAGTTGTGGGTTTTGTTTTTCCCCATGTGTAAAAAGGCACTGATGAGCCAGCAGTGGTAGCACGACTCTGATCTTACGATATGTCTCTTTCCGTTACATCATCCTTGGCCTGTGGCTTCAACGTCATTTCGAGGGCCAAGGGATTTGCAATAGCTCTAAGTATGGCGTCTCTCTTTGGGCGGGAATACAAATGTAGGAACTAAGTCAATTCTATCTTAATATTTCTTGATCAGGCTATTTCAAAAAGGCCCCTAGGAGTTGTTAGGTTTTATGTCACCGCGCCAGGAAATAAGAAGACACCAGGTTTAGGCACTCTGGAACAAGTTTACTCGAAGGTAACTGGGGGTGGACTCTGAGTGGGAAAAAGAGCCAGAAGCAAGGTGGCATCTTGGGGGTGCGGGGTTTAGGTCACTGACTGACCGCTTCTGAAAGGAAGCAGAAGATTCCTGAGTACTCTGCAATTGCCTGCTTTTTCACCAGCACCATCTGGAATGTTGGCGGTGAATTTCTGATGAATTCCATGTCCTTTGGAGAACCAGGCCCTAATAGTTCAGCCTTCTAGTTATAATAGAGAGGGGGCGCCGTATTCTTTCCTTAACTGCTTCGAGCTGACCAGGGACGTAGTGGGGGTGGAGAGAAGAAGGGAATCTCAGGCTGGAAAATTAGGATCTGGTCCGCATCTTAGCCACTCTGGAAGATGACCCGTGTTTGGTTTGGATTGGCAGTAGCCTGCCGCTGATGTTCAGATGCTCCCTCTGCAACTGAAAGAAGCTGGTTAAATCTTGTATGGGTGAGTTGCTGGATTTGGTTTTGCAAATACCGTAAGAGGCATGGTACCACAGTGCACAGAAGTCCCAGTACCAACAGGGGCCCTAGTAAAGGCGTTAACCATGGAAGGATCGCTGCCCAGGGACTCCAGACGGAGGAGCCTGCGCTCCTGGAAGTCCTTTGTGCCAGGTCCTGCATCACTGTTTGCAACTGGTGGATATTTTGTTCTACCTTTCCTGACTGATTGACATAGTAACAGCATTCCTCCCCTAGAAAAATGCAAGTTCCCCCTTTCTCAGCTGTTAGCAAATCCAAGGCTCTCCTATTCTGGAGAGTGACATCTGCTAAGGAGGCAAGTTGCTGCTGTAGAGCTTGAATAGAGTGGGCTGTGGCTTCCACAGTGGTGAGGAGCTGTGTGTTAAGATGCTGGAGCTCTTGAGAAAAATCTCGGGCTGCTGCGAGGGTGTGCCCCAAACTACCGACACCTATTCCAGTGGCAGCAATCGAGGCGACAAGGCTGATGCCCACCAGCACTGCTAAAGTGGCTTCCCGCTTGGTTCTGGGCTGGTGGACACCCAAGGATCCCCACCAAGTCTCCTGCCTTTCCAGGTGCTCCTGGATCTCTCCTGAAGTATAAAGAGTCAGACCAGGCACGAGTACCACGGGAAGGCATGGGCCCGAGGTATAAGCAGAAATACAGGTGTATACGTGAGAAGAGCAGAGAAATGCTAGCCCTGGTGCCAAGGAAGTTTGGCCCCTGACTGTCACATTCTTGACGGAGGAACTCGGGCAGTTTGAAATCCTAGCCGCCCAGCACTCAGTCTGTTTGAGATAGGGAGGCAGGGATGACATAGAGATGCTAAGAAGGGGGCTTGATGAACACTCAGAGGTGGTTTGATTAGAGACATTGTATACAGGGAGAGGACGAAGTAATGACTTTCGTAGTGGCGCACAGAGGAAGCATTCAGAAGCATTAATAGCGGAGTAGTTTTTTAAGAGTGAGGTGGAAAGGGAGAGTACTTTATCCCATGAGAATCTAAGTGAAGAGTTGAGCCGTTGGAGATTTTGGATCGTCTGGTATCTGGTGCCGTTAAGGGCCTTGAAAACCCTTTGGGCATGGGAATTTTGGATGGACTTTTTAATCTTTATCCTGCCTCTGGCTGAATAGAAGTACCGTGTTTCATAATAGATGCCTGCAGCTGCCACACGATCCCTGGGCCAGGAGGAGGGGTTGGTGATTTTAAAAGTTACATTTTTCTCTCCTGATTTGGAGAAAAGTTGTTTGGGTTGTATTCCCCATCCACTCCCTGACCAGTGGTACTTGCAGGACCATGATGGACAGCCTTCCCAGTTCCCGGGATCTCTACAGGCAGCACTGTCCTGTTCTCCAATAAAGCAGAGGAACTTAATACATTTCTCATATCCTGAATTGGCTCTTGGGCATTGGTGGGTGCACGTGTCAAGAATGTCGAAGGAAAGTGAAATGGAGGGGCAAGAGGAGAACTGGCATTCCGAATAATTAAGAAGCCTGGTTTCCTGATCTCTGTCATTAAGTGCCCAGACTTCAAACCTGTAGGCGCATGGAGGAGCAGTACAGGACTCTGTATCAACAGTAGCCAGAGTTAGAGGGACAGCTATGAGAAAGAGACAGGTGAAGGAGATTAAGTGCCACATAGTGACATGGGCCAGGAGGGCAGGGATGGGACTCTCTGGATCTTAAGTTTTAGAGGGACAGTTGGGGTGGCCGAATACTTGCTGTTAGCCCTTGCAGGCTTGAGTTTGGAGAGATGTATCCAGCCCTGGATGCCAAGGAGCTTGGCTGAAGTAGGTTTGAACAGGATCACCAGGGAAGGTCCAAGCCAGCAGGGTTGCAGAGCTGTCCCAGCCGTTTTGTCCTTGGTGGTTGAGCTGAGGAAGGTATAGTCTCCAGGTTGTAGAAGACAGGGTACCAGATCCTTAGAGGCCTGTGGAATGATGTGATCCGCTTGTTCCCTGAGGAGTTGTCTTAGGAGAGAGAAGGCAGGCAGGTAGTCATGAAGGAGAGACGGGTCTTGTAGAGGAAGGATGCTTAGTAGGTAAGGCTGGCCATACATTAATTCAAAGGGACTAAGGAAGGAGGAGAACTTGGGGAACAGCTCTGAGTCTTGTTAAGGCCAGAGGGAGGAGAGAGCTCCACAATTGGTGGAGCTCCAAAGACAGCTTGGTCAGTTGGTCCTTAAGAAGGGAGTTAGCCCTCTCTACCTTTCATGATGATTGAGGATGATAGAAAACATGAAGCCTCCAAATGACGCCCAGAGCCTGGCAGTGACTGGTCACTTTTGGGACAAAATCTGGACCATTGTCTGACTGGAGCCTGAGTGGGAAGCCAAAACATGGGAAAATATGCTAGATCAGATGGGTAACAACATCTGATGTCACCTTCTTGGTAGGGAATGTCCGCCATGAATTTCAGATGAATTCTGTGTCTTTTGGCGAACCAGGCCTTAACAGCAGTCAGCAGGACTTATTCTTAGCATGGGGCCACTAACCACAGTATGTCTGCATGCTAGCCCTGGGTTCAGCTGTATCAGCAAGCAAGCCTTCATAAACAACCAAGGAAAGAGGCTGATCTCAGAACAGTCCGGCTCATGTTCCCCCCCCTCACATTGTATAAATGTCATCATACTAACCAGATGCTCATCTGCTTCTGTACTTTGCTTCTTTGAAGAAAAAAAAAGGAAAAAAAAAAACTCCTTGGTAAATACTTCTCATAACAGCAACTTGTGGTCTGTGACCTTAAAAGAACCCTACATCTTGACCTGTGCCTTTAAAGAACCCTACGCCTTGAACCTATGCAGCAACTCATATTGACAAGGGCAAGTCCTCACTAGAGGACCTCTGCTAGCAAGTCCAGTTCACCTTAAGATAACACTTTATTTCTTCTTGGAACCCCCAACCCCTAGTGCAGTCCCTAGAAGCCACCATGAGGGTCTGCTCAGACTGCCCACCTTTCTGAGACAGGCATAACTATCTCTTTTTCTTTCAGGTGCTGGCCAGAGCCTAAATATGCTCTTAATTCCCTACCACTTTGGGCTTCCTTTCTCTTTTTCTTTTTTTTTTTTAATTAGTTTTTATTGATGCTTTGTGCATTTCATACATTTTTTCCAATTCAGTTCAGGCTTATTTCCCTTTCCCTCCCCCCCCCACCCCCACCCCATCCCAGATCATGCATTCTGCCATAACTGTCCTGCATCTTTCTCTCAGTTTTTTTTTTTTTCATTTTTAGCTATAAGTGACTAAAGCTCCCCTCCCTGGCATGTGGCTGCCAGCTGCCAGGTGACTTACCTCCCTGCCCCCTTCTCTCAAGCAGAATGGCTTTAGTTCCTTCTCTTCTCCATTCTCCCCTTCCATGCAGCTGCAAGAATTACACCTTGCCTGCCCTGGGGTTTTCCTTTTAAACTCCAGCAGACTGTCCCCAAGCTTCCGTTTGAGTCACTTCTTTTGACAACCCTGCCTACAGGCTATACACAAGGGAGGAAACTACTCTAGTCCAGACATTAATCCCTTCTGGGAAAGAAACTTCTAAAAATGTTACTGTTTAGGGGTCTTGATTGAGTTTGTTTTCTCTATCAATTAAAGAATCAAAAGGCAGGAGAAAAAAATCTCAGAAAAACTGGAAAGCAACCACATGTAACAAACTTTATTAAAAATTAAGAAACACAAATATACATGCACTCACACATAGAGAAAAGCTCTCCACAAGTTGAGAGGGGATTTAGAAACTGAAAAATCCAAAGCTCCCTGGAGGGCTTGGGCCTTTTCTTCAGTGTTTTTTGCTAGTATAGGGCAGGTCCCCTTCCCCTATTTGGGGGAAGAAAAGAAAGCCCACAGGTCACAACTCTGAGCTGAGTGAGATATGTCTAGATCTATTGTTGGTCCTATCTAAACTGGTGGGGGCTGGGAATCAAACTTGGGACCCCTATAAGAGCAGCCAGTGCTCTTAACTACTAAGCCAGCTCACCAGCCCAGGTCTACCTCCTAATACTGTTGCAAAGGCAGCAATGACATTTCAGCAGGAGATCTGAATGGACATTCAAACCACAGCACTGACTTTGCCAACTTCTGGAGAAGTTGGTGTCTTTCCTCTTGGAAAGACATCTCATGTTAATGAAGATGATGAGGTAAATGTTCTTTAATAATATAAGATATAAGGTGGAGAGACGGCTTGGTGGTTAAGATCACTTACTATTCTTGCCGAGGACTTGGATTCAGATCCCAGTACCCAAATGGTAGCTTAAAACCCCCAGTAACTCTAGTTTGAGAAGATCTGATACCCTCTGGCCTCCACAGGCATCAGGCACACAAATGGTCTACATTTAGTCAAAACATTCATATGCCTAATTATTTTAATCTTTTATTTATTTTTTTAATTTTATTTATTTTTGTATGTGTATGAGTGTACTGTCTGCATGTAGGTCTGTGCACCCATGTTGTGCAATGCCGCGGAGGTCAGAAGAGGGTGTCGGATTCCCCTGGAACTGGAGTTCTCCTGGAATTGGAGTTACAGATGGTTCTTAGCCGCCATGTGGGTGCTGGGGGTCGAACCCGGGTCCTCTGTAAGAGCAGTCAGTCTCTTAACCGCTAGGCTATCTCTCCAACCCCTATTTTAATCTTTTAAAGAACAATAATTTGACACAAGGCATGTCACTATAGCATTTTCTTTTTTTTAGCATTTTCATATTTACATATCATTATACCTTTTTCCTTCATTCCCATTCGTATTATCACCCCCCCATCCCTCCCATCTCCATCTTCTTGGTTTCTTTCTTTGTCCCCAGTAGTCCAGGCTTCTGGGTTCATGTCACAGGCATTTTACTTCTCTCTCTTTTCCTCCTACCTTTAAAAACTCTTCTGGAAGATCTAAGATAGCTGAAAACACATAGGCATGGTCTGCTAGAATCTCCAAGAAATAAATTGGGTAAAGTTGGATAACAGTTATCAGACTAAGTATCTCTAATGTTAGTAACAAAACAAAAATGAAGAATTTTATAAACCAGGAAAGAAAGTCAGAGTCCATCTCAGAGGGATTGGCTTGGTTTGGGGAGTGGCCGGCTGCCACTGAGAGATTAGGCCAACAGGAGATGGAAGGAGCCACAGCTTGAGACAGATAGACTCATAAATCAACTGATATTTTTTAAGAAGTTTTTTAAATTTTATTTATTTATTTTATGTGTATGAATATACTATCTGCATGTAGGTCTGTGCACCCATGTCTTGCAATGCCACAGAGGTCAGAAGATCGCCTTGGAACTGGAGTCAAAGACGGTTCTCAGCTGCCATGTGGGTGCTGGGGATTGAACCCGGCTCCTCTGCAAGAGCAGTCAGCACTCTTAACCACTAGGCCATCTCTCCAGCCCCAATAACTGATATTTTAAAGAGCAGAAAAGAGTAGTGAGTCAGATAAAAGGTGTGGAGCAGTGATGACAGAGAAGAGAGGTCAAGTAAACACCCTTTCTCCTTGACATTTGACCAGAGGAAACAGGTAAGGTCATTTCTGACAGACCCCTGCTGACTCAGTAGCTTGGAAGCTCTGGACTCTGTGAACTTCACTTTCAGGAAACTCAGAGCAAGTGTCATAGGGCTATATCCTGAAATCTGGCTATCAGAATGCCTTGAGACTATATGGAAGAAACGTTGAATAAGAATCATGCTGGGGCTGGAGAGATGGCCTAGCGGTTAAGAGCACCGACCGCTCTTACAGAGGACCCGGGTTCGATCCCCAGCACCCACATGGCGGCAGAGAACCGTCTGAAACTCCAATTCCAGGAGAACTCCAGCTCCAGGGGAATCCAAAACCCTCTTCTGACCTCCGCGGCATTGCACGACACAGGTGCACAGACTTGCATGCAGGCAGTACATTCATACACATACAGAAATAAATAAAATTAATAAAAAAATTTAAAAAAAAAAAGAATCATACTGTATTCAGCAAGGTGGAAAATTGACTGGAGTCCACAAAGGACTAAAGACTCAGGTTCCAAGCAGCAGTCCCAACATCAGGAAAGACAAAAGGTAGTGCCAAATTTGCAGTGTAACTTATGAAGACAAGACTATCATCTGGGTCTGGAGAGATGGCTCAGTGGTTAAGAGCACTGACTGCTCTTGCAGAGGACCGGGGATCGATTCCCAGCACCCACATGGTGGCTAAGAACTATCTTAGGCAGGGCATGGTGGCACACACCTTTAATCCTAGCACTTGGGAAGCAGAGGCAGGCGGATCTCTGTGAGTTCAAGGCCAACCTGGTCTACAGAACAAGCTCCAGGCCAGCTGGGACTAAAGGGAGACCCTGTCTCAAAAAAAAAATAATACTATCATCTGAATCCAGCCTCACAAAAGACCACCCTGACGCCCTGACGCAGGACTACAACTTGAACCATGAAGGACCTAATGATGGGGCTGGTGTCTATGACTGAGCCCCCAAGGCCAGAACAACATTCACAGCTCAACCCTTGAAGGACCACACAGTGGTATGATGAGCATCTGTGACCCAGCCTCACAAAAGACCAGTTAAGGATGTGGCAGGCATCTCAATGATAAAAGACTCAAGATTGAAACCAGCAAGATGCAGAACTACATTCCTGGTCTATACTTTCATCCAGCTCTCTCTTCTTCACATTTATCCCTCCATTATTTAATACCTAATGCCAGTTTCAGGCCAGCTCTATCTTGATCTGTTCTTGTTCTCTCTCTCTCTCTCTCTCTCTCTCTCTCTCTCTCTCTCTCTCTCATTTTCATACTTTTACCAAAGAACCTAGGCTGACCCATCTGCAGGATCTCCACATCTCAACCTCCTGAGAGCTGGGATTATTATAGGTTATCTGATGACATTTCTTAACCTCTTTCTTTTCTTTCTACCTTTAGCCAAAACTGCCACAAAACCCATACATAATTATTTTAGTTTGCTTTTCTGTTGCTGCAATAAAAATGCTCTGATTAAAAAATGCAACTCATGTAAGAAAAGCATTATCTTACACTTCCAGGTCACAATTTATCACTGAAGGAAGTCAGGGCAAGAACTCAAGTGGGAACTTGAAGCAGAAAACATAGAATAAGCTTCTTTACTGGCTTGCTCACCAACTAGTGCTCAGCTGACTTTCTTATACAGCCTAAGCCTATATGGCTAGGGATGGTGCTCCCCATGGTGGGCTAGGCCCTCCCACAGTAATCATTAATTGAGTCAAGTTCTCAAAGATATGGCCACGGGACAATGTGATCTGGGAAATCCCTCAGTTCAGACTCCTACAGATACCTCTACGCTATGTCAGGTTGACAGGTAAAGATAACTAGGACAATACTGTTGCCTATTCTATTAATTTTCCTTTTTCTTCTTCCCCATCAACTCAATACCAGTTTTAACTCTTTTTGTATTCTATTCATACCCACAGTAACTAACATATTAGTATACTCAGTGTTATCAATGTTCCTTTTCTTCCTAAAATTATTAGAAAGCATTTAATGGGTGATTGTATTTTATTCGACTATTACTATAGTTTCATAATGTCCCTACCTCTTAATAGTGATTGTTTTTGCAGACAATATTCTACTCTCCCGCCAGTGCTAAAGTTTGAGCCTGATGCCCTGAGGATGAGTCTAAAAGGAAGGAAAATGACATCTCAACTCTGCTACAATGTAGCACCCCTTAAATATTGCAAACACTTCCACTGAAAGAATGAGGTTATTTAAGAATATTCAACAGGCCAGGCGTGGTGGTATGTGCCTTTAATCCTAGCACTGGGGAGGCAGAGGCAGGCAGATCTTTGTGAGTTTAAGGCCAGCCTGGTCTACAGAGTGAGTTCCAGGCCAGTTGGGGCTACAGGAAACCCTATCTCCAAAATACAAAAAAAAAAGAATATTTAACAGATGATCTAACTTCAGGTGTGCAAATCCTGATCTAAAGACACAGGAAAGATGAACAACTAAGGCACATGACTCCTCCAAAAATTAAAAATCATACAATAATGAGCTCCAATGAGAGCAAAATAGGCAAAATTTCAGGTAAAGAATTCAAAAACGATAATTACAGACAGGTTCAAATAAATCAAAGAGGACACAAACTATAAAAGTAGAATTCAATAAAGAAAAATTCTGGGGCTGGAGAGATAGCCTAGCGGTTAAGAGCACTGACTGTTCTTGCAGAGGACCCGGGTTCGATCCCCAGCACCCACATGGTGGATGAAAACCGTCTGTAACTCCAATTCCAGGAGAACTCCAGTTCCAGGGGAATCTGACACTCTCTTCTGACCTCCGCGGCATTGCACGACATGGGTGTACAAACCTACATGCAGACAGTACATTAATACACATAAATAAAAATAAAGTAAAATAAAAAATAAAATTAAAATTAAAAAAAAAATAAAGAAAAAAAGAAAAATTCTGAGGAAGGTTGTCTTCTGTGGACCTGCACATCTAACCCTCACTGCTCCTTTACACTGAGACCCTATCACCACCATCTGAGGACCTACAGTAGTACCTGCATACTCCACAGGTAGCCCTCGCCTCTTATGGGACCTGTGCCAAGTGACTGCTTCTTTCATAGGAACTTCAGGGGACATCTGCTCATTCTACAGAGTGTCTGCTGGTGAGCACATAAGCTGTGCCTTTTCCTAGATTAACAAAGATCACCTCAGTTATCTCACTCATGAATCAGCACTAAGTGGCCTAAACACTGAATTTCATATCTCACCTTCCAGATCCAAAACCTGACAACCCAGGGTAACAGCAAAGAGACACAAGCCAGGCATGCCAGTGCATGCCTTTAATCCCAGGACTTGGGAGGCAGATGCAGGCAGATCTTTGTGAATTCAAGGCTAGCTTGGTCTACACAGGGAGTTCCAGGCCAGCCATTTCTCCATAGTGAGATACTGTCAGAGAGAAAGAGAGAGAGATCCAAACACCCACTGAACACAGGTGAGCCAGAAACTCATACTAAGAGACACAACCAACAACCTAATTCCAGATGTCCAAGTTCCATATTTAAACAAAACAACATGGAAAACTAAGACTATGTGTGTCTTCTAAAAGTTACTAATCCTATAATAAATGGTCTGCAAGGAAAGTCACATAGCCTACACTCAAGACAATTAATTTAAAAGAACAATTACAAGTAGGGTCTAGAGAGATGGCTCAGCAGTTAAGAGCACTGGCTTCTCTTGTAGAAGACCATATTTCAGTTCCCCACATCCACATGGCTGCTAACAAATGTCCAGTAACTCCAGTTCCAGGGAATCTGCTGCTCTCTTCTGGCCTCTACAGGCACTGCATGCACATGGCACTTGCATACATACAGTCAAAATACGTATTCACCTAAAAATTAAAAATGTAAAGATTATAAATATGTTCAATAAACTCAAAACATGAATAAACACTTCAATTAATTTCAAAAGGACACATACCAAAAAACTCCTGAATGAAGACCAAAAAAATAAATAAATAAATAAACCAACTAAATGAAATAAGGTAGAACAAACAGGATATGAAAATACAATTTAGGGGCTAGAGAGATGGCTCAGTGGTTAAGAGCACCAACTGCTCTTGCAGAGGATCCGGGTTCAATTCCCAGCACCCACATGGCGGCTAAGAACTGTCTTTAACTCCAGTTCCAGGGGAATCCGATGCCCTCTTCTGACCTCCTTGGCATTGCACGACACAGGTACACCAACCTACATGCAGACAGTACACTCACACACATGAAAAAAGCAATAAATAAAAATAAATAAATAAATAAAATACAATTTAATAAAGAGAAATACAGAAGAAAACCCAAAATGAAATATAACTCCAAGTGTGAAATCAAATAAATAAAAGTTTGGTGGAAATCCCCACTAATAGAATGAAGCAAGTGAAAGATGGATTATCAGGGTTTGAAGACAAGATAGAGAAATTAGACTATTTAGTTAAATAAAATGATAAAGGTTTAAAATCCCATAAGCAGAATGCACAGGAATTTGTGACAGCATGAAAGACCAGATCTACAAATTATTGGGATAGAAGGAGACGAAATCCAGGTCAAAGGAACAGAAAAAATTTTTAATAAGATCACAAAAGAAAATTTCCCAGATTTAAAGGAGATGCCCATCCAGGTGGAAGAATGGAGAAGACCAGATAACACCAGAAAAGAAACTCACTAAATGTACAGCGCAGAGTATTGAAAGCTACAAGACAGAAGGACCAAGTCATATATAAAAGCAGGCCTATAAGAATAACATCTGAATTTTTAATGGAAACTTTAAAATTCAGAAGGGTTTAGAGGAATATATTTCAAGTTCTGAAAGACCACGGATGTCAACCCACTATTATGCCTAGAAAAACTATTAGAACTGAAGGAAGAATAATTTTTGACAATATAGCAGGCTAAAAGAATTTGTGACAATGAAGCCAGCCCCACAGAGGATAATTGAGAGAATGTTTAGGACTGAATAAAAAGATAAACATATCCAAGAAGGTACAGGGAAAAATTAACAATGTTAGGACAGCGGTTAACAATAATTTTCAAGTGTAGAAGAGGGGGCATAAAGAGTATAAGAGACAATGATAGGAGCTGTGTGCAAGGCTGTCTTATAGGCATGACTATGGCACTCAAGAACACACAACAGCTGCAGTTGCCTGCATAGAGCCTATGCAAGACTGAACCAGGGATCAGAGAACTCTGCCTTTTATTTATTTTTTCTTTTTCTTTTTTTTTATTATATATATTTTTTTATCAAATCTAGACCCGTGTCCCCCAAATCCCCCCACCCCACCAGAGCTCATGCATTCTGCCAAACATGCTATTCATCTCCTTCTCAGTCTTTCTCAATATTCTCCATGGGGAAGTTGACTGTTTTGAGCAGAAGATCACTGTTTCAGTCAGTTCTTTGATGCAGTCCTTTCTGTTGTTATTGTTGTTGTTTCCAATATGCATCACTCCCAACGAACTCCA